>CM076569.1:257750099-258263755 GCA_034641835.2 Pinus albicaulis
TTTCACCCCAATTTTTTTTTTTTTTTTTTTGGACTTTATAAAACCCACATATGTATGCTCTGTCATCTTCGTATGTTATATCATAAGTCCAAAATAACTTTACAGCATCACATGCGCATATATATATATATATATATATATATATATATATATATATATATATATATATATATATATATATATATATATATATATATATATCTGTGTGTGTGTGTGTGTGTGTGTGTCGTCATCTATATGAATTCCCCAATCAACTGTTGTAAACGTTAATATAAAACTTTGACCTTATTCTATGACACATATCAGTCCATAACTCACATTTGATTTATAACCAATTGCATAAACCATACACGTTAATATTTATTCGCATAACCTTGTGGGTCCCACAACCTCAATGCATACCTTCTTAAACTTCAATCACGATCTAATGGTTATAAGCTCGTCGCGTTCCAACCAAGAATCTGACGGAGTGTAATGAATATCGTGCAACTAAAGTGAGTGGGCGTTAATCTTCAAAGTTTGGCGATGTAAGCGGATTTACAAAACCATATTAAGCCACGTGTCCATCAGCGACATAGATCGCGTTCAAAAAGTGAAATCCACTTACTACCTTCAAATTTATGCGATACTGCCTATTTTCATTCTCAAACCCACCGTTACTGTTGTCGGTCAAGGTTCTATATTTAAACACAAGGTTCCATCTCCTTCGTTTATTAAACACTACGGGGTTAACCTCCACCACAGCATTTCTTCACTTTTCAAATACATTCACTGTCAAAGACTGTGGTATTACTTGCGCCCTTTTCCATAAATGTGTAACTCTTTATACTACTTCTGCACCACCGAAATTACTTCTGCCTTCATGAATTCCCGCTCTCACTCCTATTTCCTCTTGCTTTTCTCTCACTCCATTTCTATTTCTGCGTTGCCCTTCTTGATCCGACTAAAGGGGTTTCAACCTATTTGCAAACTAAATGCACATTCAACCTATCTACTGAAGGCGAAGGTTAAATTTCATTCAGGAAGGTTAAATGCTCATGACTCAGAACATTTGCATTCACCCTTATTACAATCAATTCAACACACACTGTTTCAAAATGACCGTTTCTTTGCATTCAGTTATAGTGCATGACAGTGCACAGTATCGGTATATTCTCTATATTTTCTGCTGCCCTGTCTCTTTATTCACTGTACATTCTGCTGCCTTGTCACTGTATTCTCTGTATATTCTGCTACCCTGTTAAATGGCCCTGTCTCCGCTGATTTGTTTCTTCAGATGACCTCTTTTCATAGCTTCTCGACCCTCTCTACATCTTTTCTCCTTGTCAACATTTCCAACGGTCTTCTTTTGCTATCTCCTTTGCTTCTATGTTTCTCCTTTTCCATCTCCTTTGCTTCTATGCTGCTCTCTTTGTCTCTCTCTTTGCTAACAATGGCTAAAATATTTCAGAATTTCTTTTTCATTGATAATCTTTATATCCACCAAATAATTCAATGCTTCCTCCAAGTCTTCCTTCCATTTATTTTTTGCTTGGTTTTCCTCCCCCTTTGACATCAATGGCAAAGGGTTGCCTATTTTAAATATTGTCCATTTTATTTTGATCTTGAGGACCTGTTTCATGCCCTGCTTACTTGCTCTGGCTCTTTTGTGACTCTCTTTGTTGACTGATCTCCCCCTGGAATGATGTTTTCTTTTCTGTTCTCCCCCTGGAATGATGATTTCTCTTCATGTCAGAGAGTAGCATCTGCAGACACTACCCCTAGTTTGTCTCTCAGATATTCGAATGGTTCTCTAGCAAGAGGTTTTGTGAATATATCTATTTTTTGTTCTTTTTATGGCAAATATTCCAACTTTAGTACCTTCTGTGCTACTTTTTCTCTGAGGAAATGGTACTTGATTGGGATGTGTTTAGTTTTTGAATGAAGTACAAGATTTTTTGATATAATTATTGCACTTATATTATCACATTTGATAGAGATAGGTTCATCAATGCTTACCTTCATGTCTTGGAGGGTTTGTTTCATCCACATGACTTGTGTGCAACATGCTGCTGCTGCTATGTATTCTTCTTCTGCTGTAGATAGAGAGATAGATGTTTGTTTCTTGCTTAGCCATGCCACCAGACTTTTTCCCAAATAGAATTCACCTCCACTTGTGCTTTTCCTGTCATCCATACAGCTGGCCCAATCTGCATTTGTATATGTTGTCAAAGTGAAGCTCTTGCCTTTTGGATACCATAGCCCATATTGTGCAGTTCCTTGTAGATATCTGAATATTCTTTTGACTGTTAGAAAGTGATTTTTTTTTGGTGATGCTTGACATATTGCCACAAATCCTACTGCCAACATAATGTCTGGTCTAGAATCTGTCAGGTATAGCAGACTTCCTATCATGGATCTGTAATGTCTTTGATCTATATCTGCAGATCCATCATCAGCACATAGCTTGCATCTAGTGATCATGGGAGTTGACACATTTTTTCAGTCTTCCATTTTGAAAATTTTCAACATTTCTCTTCAGTATTTTTCTTGTGAGATTAATTTACCTGTGTTCTTTTGCTGAATTTGGAGTCTAGAAGGTGAGCTCTCCAATCATGGACATCTCAAACTCTGATTTCATCTCTTCAGCAAATCTTTTTGCTAACTCATATTTGTTGTTTCCAAACATGATGTCATCTACATACTGTTGAAGATTGCAACAAGAAACAGTGAAGGAGGCCTCCTAAAACATCATCCTTAATCCTAGTTGGAAAATAATCACCTAAACTAGGTGGTGCCAACACAGGTGATTTTTGTCGCAAAGTCTATTTTTAGACATGTCGATCATATTCTATGAGTTGCAGGATGCTATTTGTGGATGGTTGGTCAAGTTGGAAAAAATAGATGGATTTCTATTTTTAGACATATTGGGTGGAATCTATTTTTAGATTGCCAGTCTAAAAATAGATATGTCGAATATTATTAGCTCTTAATAATATTTGGACTATAAACATTATCTTATTCTCTTGGAGCACTTCAGTTAAGTGCACAGATGTGGCACAGGAGCTGACAGAAGGAATTACGCTATTCCTGAGGGTTAAGTGGAGCTATTGTATGGATACTTCAGTTAGAACTCATGTGACAGAGTTTGGTGGAGTTATTGAGCTAGTTGATGGAGTTGTGTTCAGTTTAACTGAGTTAAACATAGTTGAGCTAGTTGTATCTAGTCTAACTGATTGATACACTAGTGAGAGTGGTGTGAATTAATTCACTAATTATTAAATCATTAATCAACTAAATAATACATCAGTTAACTACAGTGCATGGACAGTTTCAGTGGAGACCATTGGAGAGGTAGGTGAAAGAGCAGGTTGACTATCAGTTGTGACTATAGTGTTGCATGATTTTGCAACACACAGTGGTTGGAGATGTCAATGAGGATTGCATGAGCAAGGCTGGACCAATTAGAGTTCATTCAGAGCTATTATTCAGCAGTGATTGCGCAGTAGAGGCAGGCTAGCAAGTGGCAGAGATTGGAGCATGTGTTTTGCTAGATCGGGCCTGATTAGTGTGTAGCAATTGAAGATTGTACTAAGAGCTTGTGAGGAGCTTTGTATGATGATTTTTACATGATCTCTGTGACATATAATATACAGATAGTTGGGGGTTTTCAGCTTTAAGCTTTCCCATAAATTACTGTGTTCATATGTGTGAATTTTTATGGTTTTAATGTGCGCATGCGATTTTTTTTATTTCTGCAATTAATGATCAATGGTAGAAGAGATTTTGTATTGTGCATGAAGTAAAATAGTGTGTGATCAGGAGAATCTCGGATGTATAATATATCAGTTATATAAATTTCTACAAGGCATCAGAGCGATATTGATCATTGGAGCAATTGCAAAACATTGAAGCGGTTGAGTTTTGTGCTGGTGGAATTCAAATTTGCAGCAGTGTTTTCTTGGTGTCAAAGTTGAGATTTCTTTCAATGGATTGAGATTGGAGTATGCCCTTGAGGGCAGCTAGAATTATATTGCATGGAAGGATAGGATGGAGGCGGTGCTGGATGACAATGGGTTGAAGGAGTTCATAGATGCAGAAATTCCAAAACCTGCTTCTAGCGATGCTGCCGCACTTGACGCATGGCAAAAGAAGACAACAACATGTCGAAGGATTATATTGGAAGGTGTGAAGGATCACATAGTGTCCAAAATTCATGGTAAAGCTTCTCCATTCTTGATGTGGAAAGCATTGACAGACTTGTTCCAAAGCAAGAGCGACCAGAGGAAGTTGGCGCTCAAGGATAAACTCAGGAAAATAAAAATGGAGAAGAATGACACTATTCCAGTATACTTGAAAAATTTTGTCCACTGCAGGGATGAGCTTGGGAGTGTAGGAGTTAGTGTGGATGACGAGGACTTGGTGAGCTTGGCTCTCCTTGGGCTTCCGAAGAGTTGGAATTCCTATCAGGACTTTGTCAATGGTCAGGAGAAACTGCCAGGATGGGAGTGACTTTGGTCAGATCTTGTGCAGGAGGAGATAAGGTGGGATACCAGGGATGGATCTTCATCAAAGAATGATGATGAAGAGGATTGCACTTTGGCTGCCAAAGCAAGGAAAGGGAAGGGGAATAAAAATCCTTCTCAATCCGGTGCGGATGGCAAAGAGCGTGACATGTCCAAAGTGAAGTGTTTTCACTGTCACGAGCATGGGCATTTCGCCACGCATTGTCCACAGAAGAAGAAGAACAAGCAGGTTGCTGGAGCTACAGCTGGTGAGGCTCTTGCCTCGCAATTTGAGCTGGAATTCTCATTGATCGCATGCATGGTGTTTAGTGCATTGGGATCAGGGTGGTATTTTGATAGTGGCGCTTCCTTTCACATGACGGGAGATGTGAATCTTTTCAGTGACTTAGTGGAGAAAGATCTCCAGTTGCATGTTGAGTTGGGCGACAATGGACGATACAATGCGACCGGCATTTGTACCATTACCTTTTAGAGGGAGTCAAGTAAACTCATTCTTTTACAAGATGTAGTGCATGTTCCAAGTTTAAAGAAGAATTTAATCTCAGTCACAATGTTAGAGGATAAAGGGTATGATGTTGTATTTAGCGAAGGAAAAGTTTTCCTTCGGTACAAAGCAACAGGACAAGTCAAGAAGGTTGGGATTTGAGCCAAGAATCTCTATAGACTTGAAGTAGATGGGATTTCTACGAAGCTTCCTACTGTTGGGAATGCAATTGAAGCTTAAGAGGGAGCTGGATTTGCATGCAAGTAAGAGTGAACCTCGGGACGTGGAGAAGCCACAAGATGAGGATCATGGAGTGGAAGAAACCACTCATGCAGAGAAATTTTGTGCCAGATGGGCAAAGGGAGTGCATGCAGCTATACCACCAGGTGAGAGGTGAGGCGACATGCATGAGTAATCCCAAGAGGATATTTCTAGGCAGGATTCATTGAGATGGTGTGGATCTCATGAATTGAACCTGGCTACGAGGTGCCCATAGAGCAGCACAGGCTGGACGCGAGATTGATGCAAGAGAGATCAAAGTGATGTGGGTTTTGACACGGAGCGCGGTTCGCAGTCGATGTATATGAGCATGGGAAAGTAGTTCAACAACAAGAAGTGGTTCCTCGAAGACATGGTGCACAACAAGTATGGGTTTGGCACACTGATGATAGATGCATCAGATTGATTGAGTTGTTTTGAGCCTATTCAGTTTCAGAGGAGTTGCAAAGTAGATGCATGGAGTTGCATGGCTCTTGTGAAAGTTGCAGGGCGAATGCATGGAGTTGCATGTCACATGCAAAGACAATCCTTTCTTTTTGAGAGGGAGTGTTGAATATTGCAACAAGAAACAGTGAAGGAGGCATCCTAAAACATCATTCCTGATCCTAGTTGGAAAGTGATCACCTAAACTAGGTGGGGCCCACACAAGTGAATTTTGTCGCAAAGTCTATTTTTAGACTATGTCGATCATATCTTATGCTCTTATGAGTCAGTGTGATGTGACAGAGCGCTATTTGTGGATGGTTGGTCAAGTTGGAAAAATAGATGGATTTCTATTTTTAGACATATTGGGCGGAATCTATTTTTAGATTGCCAGTCTAAAAATAGATATGTCAAATATTATTAGCTCTTAATAATATTTGGACTTTAAACATTATCTTATTCTCTTGGAGCACTTCAGTTAAGTGCACAGATGTGGCACAACAGCTGACAGGAGGAATTACGCTATTCCTGAGGGTTTACTGGAGCTAATGCATGAGGACTTCAGTTAGAACTCATGTGACAGAGTTTGGTGGAGTTATAGAAGTAGTTGGTGGAGTTGTATTCAGTTTAACTCAGTTAGACTCAGTTGAGCTAGTTGTATCTAGTCTAACTGATTGATACACTAGTGAGAGTGGTGTGAATTAATTATTATACCAATTTATCATTAATCCATTAATCAACCAAAGAAATACACTGCCATCCATAATGCATGGACAAGCCAAAGTGGAGGTCAAGGAGAGGTAGGTGAAAGAGCAAAGGACTATCGCTTGTGAATATAGTGTTGTATGATTTTGCAACACATGTTGGTTGGAGATGCCAATGAGGATTGTAACAGAGCAGGCTGGACCAATTCGAGTTCACCGTAGCCATTCTTCAGCAAAGGATTGCTCGCAGAGGTGCCATGGAAGAAGAGACTGAGCATGTGTTTTCACAGATCGTCTTCATTTGTGTAGCAATTGAGATTGTACTGAGAGCTTGTGAGGAGCTTTGTATGATGATTGTTACATGATCTCTATGACATATAATATACAGATAGTTGGGGGTTTTCAACTTTAAGCTTTCCCATAAATTACTGTGTTCATATGTGTGAATTTTTATGGTTTTAATGTGCGCATGCGATTGTTTTTATTTCCGCAATTAATGATCAATGGTAGAAGATATTTTGTATTGTGCATGAAGTCAAATAGTGTATGATCAAGAGAATCTCAGATGTATAACATATCAGTTATATAAATTTCTACACATACACTACTACAATCAGGAGTTCATTTTCATTGGCCTTTATGTACAAATTGTTGTCTACTCCTCCTCTCTTAAACCCTTGCTTTTGCAAGTACTTCTCCAGTCTTGAATACCATGCACGAGGAGCTTGTTTCAGCCCATATAGGGCTTTCTTTAATCTACACACATAGTTTTCTTTATCTTTTAATGATAATCCTTCAGGTTGTTCCATGTAGACTTCTTCTTCTAGATCTCCATTCAGGAAGGCAGATTTCACATCCATTTGATATACCTTGAAGTCATGGTAGTATGCAAAGGCCAAAAACATTCTAATAGCTTCCATTCTGGCTACAGGGGCAAATGTTTCATCACAATCAAGACCTTAAATTTGTGAATATCCCTTGCATACAAGTCTGGCTTTATTTCTCATTACCTGTCCTTGTTCATACATCTTATTCTTGAATACCCATTTTGAGCCTATGACATTTTTCTCAGTGGGTCTTGGAACTAATTCCCAGGTATTGTTCTTCTCAATCTCGTCCAATTCTTCATTCATAGCATTCACCCAATATTTGTCCTTGATAGCTTCTTCAAACTTAACATTGTTACCGATGAAATAGATAACCTTACCTCAAAACGGGAACTCTAGCCCAAAAAGACTAAAAAAAACATGAAAAAACACCCCAAAAACAAAAAAAGTGTATTCCAGAACGCACTTGTTTTTTTTTAAAGGTCAAATTTCAACATTTTATAAAATTATGCTAAAAACAAAATTGTTTCTTGAAAAAATGATTGAAAAAACACCCTCAAAACAAAACCAGTTGATGCTGGAATAACAAAAAAAAAAATATTGTGTCATATTTTTGACATTTTTAAAAATAGAAATAAAATTTTTTAATTTTTAAAATTCAAACATTAAAAAAAAAAACCTAAAATTTAATAAAAAAATAAATTTAAAAAATAAAAACATTTTAAAGCTTAAAATTTAAAAATATATAGGAATAAAAAAATAAAAATAAAAACAAAATAAAAATTTTAATTCAAACTTTAAAAAAATCCCTAAAATTTAAGAAAAAAAATAAAAAAAATAAAATTTAAAGATTAAAATTTCAAAATATATATATATATATATATATATATATATATATATATATATATTAAATTTAAAAAAAAGAAAAAAGAAAAAAAGAATTAGAAAAAGAAAGAAATTATAAAAAATAAAATATAGAAATTAAATTTAAAAAAGAAAAAGAAAATGTTTATTAAATTTTAAAAAATAATAATAATAATAATAATAATTAATTTTAAAATAAAAAATTAAATTCAAAGAAATATATTAAATTTTAATAAATTTAAAACTTTAAAATAAAAATTTAAAAAAAAAAAACATTATTTAAATTAAAAGTAAAAAAATTAAAAATTAATTAAAAATGAAAAATGAAAAATAAAATACAATAGAAATATTAGATTTAAAAAAATATATATTAAAAAAACAAATAAATTTTAAAAAATAAATTAAATTTAAATTATAAAAAATAATATATATATATATATATATATATATATATATATATATATATATATATATATATATATATATATATATATATATATATATGAACTTAAATTAAAAATATATATATTAGATTTTTATTAAAATTGTTAAAAAAAAATGTTAATATTAAAATAACAATATTAATAGATTTTTATTTGATCCATCAATAAATTATGAAGAAATCTTTCTTAATAATCACATTATCATGAACAAAGTCGATGCTTTAACCCAACCAAGGTGGTTCATCACTGATCATAGGTAGACTGCACTACATCATGTTGGCTAGAGAGGCAAAGAAAACCGTTATAATCAGCTAATTTGACTATGAAATCCAAAACAGTTAGTTCTAATAATTAAAACAAAATAGTAAAAATAAAAATAAAAATAGTTCCACTAATTTAAATATTAATTACAATTTGAAACAGGTAGTTTGAATATTCAAATTAATAATTTAATTATAAATAAAAATAACAAATTTTATTTCTATTAATATCGTTAATCGATTTTTCAAAATACAAATATTATTTAATTATAATTATATATTATTATATTGTAATTCTATCTTAAAAAATAAAATACAAAAATAAATAAAATAAATAAAAATAAAAAATAAAAATAAAAATAAAGATAAAAATAAAATAAAATATAAAAATAAACTAAAAATAGTTCAATCAATAAAATTAAAAATCGTAACGGCTAGTAAGACATTAAATAATAATAATAATAATAATTTTAGTAATGATAATACCAATTCTATTAATAATTCTAACAATAATAAAATTATCTCTAGTAATAAAATAGTTAATCTTTCGAGCTTCTCCTTTGATTCGTCAGTTTATAGGCTTTTAGAAAAAGGCTTTAATTTTGCCCTTGCTCCTAGGAAAATTCCGGTTCATGATATTATTTGCGATATTGAATTTGGCATCAGAGACTTACTGGATTCTTCTAAGGACATTATAAGGCAAGATTGTGCGGTCATTTTAAGGAAGGCCAAGCCCCCTAAGAGTAACCTCAGTAAGTCAGAATTTGAAGCCTTAAAATCCTTAAATAATAATAAGGATATTGTTGTTCTTAAAGCAGACAAAGGAGGTGCTGCTGTAATTCTTAATAAAGAGGATTATAGGAAGAAAATGTTAGACCATTTAGAGAATAGTGGGAGCTACAAAAAACTTTCTAAGAATCCCTTGAAAAAGGTTTCAAGCACTGTAGCTGAGGCTATCAAGTCAAGCAGCTCTGTGGGTTCTCTTTGTAAGAAGTTGATTGAAAGCAACCCCCTTACTCCAAGAATCTATGGTCTTCCAAAAATCCATAAGGATGGTGCTCCTCTTCGAACCATTGTTAACACCATTGGGGGTCCGACTTATCTTCTTGCTAGGTATTTAGCCTCTAAGCTTAAACCTCTTGTAGGTCGTACTGATTCCTTTGTTAAAGATTCTGCTTCTTTTGTTAATGAGTTAAAAGATGTTAAAATGGGACCTGAAGATAGGTTTGTTAGTTTCGATGTTGTCTCTCTTTTCACCAATATCCCTATTAAGGAGGCCATTGAAGTCATTAATCAGATAATTGATCCTGACACTGCCTTTTTAGTTGAGATCTACTTAACTTCTACTTTCTTTAGTTTTGAAGGAGAGTTTTATGAACAAACCTGTGGTGTTGCTATGGGTTCTCCCCTTTCTCTGGTTGTTGCTAATCTCTTTATGGAAGATTTTGAGTCCAAGGCTCTTTCCTCTACTCTGCACCAACCAAAGCTTTGGAAAATGTTTGTAGATGATACTTGTGTCATCTGGCCTCATGGTAGGGAAGAGCTTGATCGTTTCTTCATTCATCTTAATAGTCAATCTTCCTGCATAAAATTTACCATGGATTATGAGGTGGATGGGAGACTTCCTTTCCTTGATGTTCTTATCTGTAGGAAAGATGATGGTTCTTTCTCTCATCAGGTTTTTCATAAAAAAACCCATACTGAACAATATCTTCGGGCTGATTCACATCATTTCCCTGCTCAAAAGTTAGGCGTCCTTAACACCGTAGCCACTAGGGCATTGAGAATCTCTGATGAGTCTCACTTAGAGGGAGAAAAGACCCATCTCCTTAATGTTTTTTTCTCTAATGGTTATAGTAAGTCTCAAGGACTTAAAGCTTTTCTTAAAGCTGAAAAAGGTTCCTTGGTTAAAAATAAAAATCCTAATCAATGGTCCTGCAATGTAAGGCTTCCTTTCATTCAGGGTACCACTTATAGGATTGCTATAACCCTTAGGAAGCATAGGGTTTCCTCTTCCTTCAAACCCCTTAACACGATTCGCAGCTCTCTTAACTCAGTTAAAGATCCTGTGAACCCTAAGGATGGAAAAGGTGTCTATCTTATTCCTTGTTCCTGTGGGACGCCTTACATTGGTGAAACGGGTAGGTCCATTAGCCAAAGGATATGTGAACATGCAGCGGGCATTAGACATGGCAGGTCCCGCACCTCTGCCCTAGCTGAACATGTGGAAAAAACTAGCCATCATATCTGCATTGAAGAGGCTAAGGTCTTAGCCAAGATTGATTATTTTTATCATCGTAAGTTAAGAGAGGCCCTTGAAATTGAAAAAAGGCCCATAAATCTCAATAGAGATGATGATTGGAATATAAGCAAGTGTTGGATTCCTGCCTTATATTCTTAATTATAATTTTATTTTTTTAAATATATTATTATAATAAAATAATATTTAAATTCTGAATAATCAATTAATGTTATTAAGAAAAAATAATTTTTTTTTTTTTTTAGATTGACCCAAATCATTTTTATTTATAATTTTTTTTTTTTTTTTTTAATGTCTTACTAGCCGTTACGATTTTTAATTTTATTGATTGAACTATTTTAGCTTATTTTTGTATTTTATTTTATTTTATTTTATTTTTATTCTTATTTTTTTTTTTTTTTTTATTATTTTTTTAAGATAGAATTACAATATAATAATATATAATTATAATTAAATAATATTTGTATTTTGAAAAATCGATTAACGATATTAATAGAAATAAAATTTGTTATTTTTATTTATAATTAAACTATTAATTTGAATATTCAAACTAGCCATTTCAAATTGTAATTAATATTTAAATTAGTGCAACTATTTTTATTTTTATTTTTATTATTTTGTTTTAATTATTAGAACTAATCGTTTTGGATTTCATAGTCAAATTAGCTGATTATAACAGTTTTCTTTTACTCTCTATCTGCTGTAAATGCTTGTTTCTCTCACTAGTCTGATGATGAACCACAGCACAATTCGATTCGAAACGCGTCGACTTTGTTCATGATAATGTGATTATTATCGAAAGATTTCTTCATAAATTTTTATAAAATAACAATTAAAATTAAAAGAAAAATATTAAATTTTAATATATAAATGAATAAAAAAATAAATTTTGAAATAAAAAATAAATTTTAAATATAAAAAAAAAAAAAAAACATTGTTAAATAAAAAGTTAAAAAACTTTTAAAATCAATTAAAATTGAAAAATTGAAAAAAAATAAATTAAATAAAAATATATATTAAATAAAAAATAAAATAAAAAACAAATTAATTTGAAAATATTAAATTTGATTATTAAAATATATATATATATATATATATATATATATATATATATATATATATATATATATATATATATATAATTTTAAATACACAATTTTAATTGAAATATATATATATATATATATATATATATATATATATATATATATATATATAAATTTTATGTAATTGAAAAAATTAAATTAAAATAAATTTAAAAAAAAAATACAAAATTTATTAAATTTTAAAAAATTAAATGAAAAAACTAAACATAAAATCTAATATTTAAAAAAAAAAAATGAAAAAAATTTAAAAAAAATCAATTAAATAATATATATATACACACAAAATTTTAAAAAAATTATTAACAAAATTTAGAAAAATAAAAAATAAAAAACAAAAAATAAAATAAAATAAAAATTAAACAAATTAAATTTCAAATATTAAAAAAAAAAAAAATTCAAATATTTTGAATTTAAAAAAAAGAAATTAAAAAATTAAAAAAAAACAAATATATATATATATATATATATATATATATATATATATATATATATATATTAAAAATTTAAAAAAAAAAGGAAATTTTTTATCGTGGTGGCGCGGCCAATCGGCGTCCCGCCCAAGTGGCAGCGGAGGCCGCCCGCCCAGTAGCCAGCCTCCGCCGCCACCTGGGCGGGAGGCCGACTCCGGGAATCGCCCTCCAGCGGCGGGAGGGCGATTCCCGGTATCGGCCTCCGGCCGGAATCGCCCTCCCTCTGCAAGAGGGCAATTCCCGGAATCGACCTCCGACCACGGGAGGGCGATTCTCGGAATCAACCTCCCGCCGCGGGAGGGCGAAATCGGCCTCCTGCCGCAGGAGGGCGATTCCCGGAATCGGCCTCCCACCGCGCAAGGCGAATCCCGGCGGGCAAATTCTTTTTTTTTTAAATTTTTTTTTTTAAATATTTCTTTTAATTTGATTTTTTTTTTTTTTGATTCAAAAAATTTAAAATTATTATTTTTTAATTCAAATTTTTTATTTTAAATTTAATTTTTTTTAATTTTGTTTTTAAATTTAATATTTTAGATTAATTATTTTTTAAAATTTAAAATTTATTTATTAAATTTATTAAATTTTAATTTAATTTAATTTTTTTTTTTAATCTTTTAGTTTATTTAGTTTTTCATTTTTAAAATTTATAAATTGTTTGATTTAAAAAAAAAACAGTAAATTTATGGATATTTGTTTTTTAATTATTTGCACTTGGTTTTTTTTATTTTTATTGTTTTTTAATGATATTTTTTTTTATTTTAATTTTCTTTTTCAATTTTAATTTTTTTTTTTTTTAAATATGTTTTTTTGGTTAATTTTAAAATTTGTATTTTTTTTCTTATTATTATTATTGTTTTAATTTAAATTTTAAAATTTATTTTTTCTTTTTTGTATTTTATTTTTTTTATCTAAATTTTAATTTTGTAATTTAAATTATTTTAAAATTTTCTATTTAAATTTCATTTTTTTTAATTATATGGTTTTTTTTTTAAACTTAGAAAAAAATGTTTTTGATGTTTTTTTTTTAATTTTTTTGGTTAATTTTTGTTTTTTTTCTTTAAATTATGTGTTTCTTTTTCAAATTTAGTCATTTCTTTTGATATAATTTCCGAATATTTTTGTTTTTTTTTTGTTTTATTTATTTATTTTTGTTTAAATTTTTTATTTTTACGAGTTAATTTTTTTTTTTTTTAAATTTTTATTGGTTTTTTTATTGTTTATATATATATTTTTTAATCTAAGTTTTGTGTTTTATTACCAACATGAAAATCACCACTCTAAAAGAAAAGGTTGATGCTGCATCAATACGTTTCAAAATTAGCATGAAAATCACTGCTCTAAAAAAATAAAGTTGATGCTGCATCAATACGTTTCAAAATTAGCATGAAAATCACTAACATTTTAAAACAAATATTCATACTTCATAAATAAAAATATTAGTGTCAAAAATGTGCACAAAAAAAAATGGGTGATTCTGCATCACCACTTTTCAAAATCGGGTGCTTTTTATGCTACCAAAAAAAAGTAGGTAACAGTGCGGTTACCCATTTCATCAGTAACAGTGTTACTTCTTTGGCTCTATTTGTGATAACATAGCTAGGTATACCTCTTCTGTCTATTCAGCTAGCTGTCTCCTTGTCTGGACTCCTACACTTTTGTCCCCAATGATTTGTTCTTCTAGATGGTTCTTTTGAGTGTATCTTGAGGGACCTTTTGAGTCTAACTCAGTGTATTCTGTTGTCTTGCTTAGTTCATCATCATCTTGGTTCTCTTCTTCATGTTCTTCTGGAGGATTGCCGCAACCTGTACTTTTTGTCTTGTTTGGTACCTCTTCATCAAATCTTACATCAATGCTTTCCACAATTTTGTGAAGAGTTTTGTTGTAGCACCTGTAACCCTTACTCTTGGATGCATATCCTAAGAATATTCCTTCATCTACTCTTGGATCAAACTTTCCCATATTCTCATCATTATTTTTTATGAAATACTTGCTTCCAAAGACTCTAAAGTGCTTGATTGATGTTGGTTTACCATGCCATAGTTCATAAGGAGTCTTGTCACCGTTTGGTCTTAAATGAAATTTGCTTAGAATATTCGCAGTTGTGTGTACTGCTTCTGCCCAGAAGGTTTGGGGAATGTTGTTTTCTTTCATCATAGCTCTAGCAATCTATTGTACATATATGTTTTGTCTCTCTGCCACTCCATTCTGTTGAGGTGTACCTGCAATTGTAAACTATTGTTTTATCCCATGCTCATTGCATAGGTCTGCAAAATCATAGTCTGTGAATTCACCTCCTCTATCTGATCTGATGCACTTCATCTTGCATCATGTTTGATTTTCTGCCAATGCCTTGAATATCTTGAATTTCTCAAGTTCTTTCGATTTATATTTGAGAAATGCAACCCATGTCATTCTGGAAAAATCATCTATTATCAGCATGAAATAGGATTCTCCACTTGGTGTTTTAGTTCTTGAAGGTCCACACAGGTGCATGTGTACAAGATGAAGTGGCCTACTTATTGATAGCTCTTCTTTGGTCTTAAATGATGTGCAGGTCTGTTTGCCTAATTGGCAAGATTTGCATATGGTATTTGAAGGCTTCTTTATTGTTGGCATATCTCTGACTGCTTTCTTCTTGTTCAGACTGATGATATGGTCGAAGTTAAGGTGTCCCAATCTTCTATGCCATAACCATGACTCCTCAAGTTTGCTAAGGTGGCATGCTTCACTCTCTTCCTTCACTACATAGACATTACTTTCTGTTCGAACACCTTTGATCAAGGTCTTTCCTGTGGTGCTTGATCTTACTTCACAGTCTTGAGCTCTAAACATAACTTCACAGCCTTTATCATACATTTGACTGACACTCAGCAGATTTTCTTTCAGCCCATCCAAAAATAGTACATCTTGGGCCTTTCCTCTACCATTATCCGGACTAACTGAGCCTTTTCCCTTGATTTTCCCTGTTTTATCATTGCCAAAAGTAACATTTCCAGATTTCCTATCATCAAAGTTTATAAACTTGCTTCTATCTCCAGTCATATGTTTTGAGCATCCACTGTCTAAATACCATTGGCTTTTCAGATCTTGAGTTATTAGAGCCAGGTCACACTTATTTACCTTCTTTTTCCACTGCAAGCATCCTTTTGTTTGCTACCTTTTCTGAGATGATGGACCACATTCTCTGAGAGGACATTTTGAAGACATATGTCCACTTTTATTGCATACACAGCATTTGATCATATCTTTAGTAGAATTATGAGTACGAGTAGACTCTCCATGATTCATAAACCTCCTTGAGGTTTTGAACATCAGTCTTTGTCCATATTTTCTACATTCTATGATTTTATGGCCAAATTCCTTACAATAAAAACAGTATCCATAAAAACAATTTGCATACCTGATGAAAGGTTATCTTCTCCATTTGTTTGCTTGAGATAATATTTTTACTGTTTGCATCCTTTGCTAGTTTGAATTAATTCTCCTTGTATGACAGTATGTAGCAATATGTCCCAGCTTGTGGCAGGCATAACAGGTGGCATTTTTCATAGGAGGGAAGAATCTCCTTTGATGGCTTCCAAATTTGACATACTCAGGAGTATATGAGCCTTTTGTTGTTGACTGTTTATTTATTTCATTCTTTGTCATTAGAGGTTCCTTATAGTTTCTGTCTACTTCATTGTAGGTTTCTTCTTCTATAGGAATCATCTAAGCTACTTTATCATCCTTATCTTCTTTTACAAAAATGATATTTTTGTTTTCCTTTTCTTTTCTTTACTTGATTCTCCTTCATAGCCTATCCCATTTTTTGTGAGAGGAGATCTTTGAGCATCTAGAATTTCATTCAACTTACCAGAGCTTGTCATTTGAGAATAATTTATTGACACTTTCCTTTGGGCGTTTTCTAATTTATTCCTCAATCATATTACTTCTTCTTCCAATTTCTCTTGTTCCTAAATTTTATTCTTAATTTTCTTAAGTAAAATGTCTTCTACCTTCTTGGCTTCTTCAAGCTCTACTTTCAACTGAATGAGGACTTCTGAATTTTTTTCTTCTCTTACATATTTGAAGAGAATGTCTTTCTGTTTTCTGCACTTCAGTTTGAGTTTGTTAATTTCCTCCAGGGCACTTCTTAGCTCCCCGTCAAGATCAACTTCACCTTCTTCTTCATCTTCTAGGAGGAATCCTTCAAGCTCTTCTATAGCCATCAATAGAAATTCAGAGGTTCCTTCTTCACTTGAGGGTTCATTTGAGTCTTCAGATACACTGCTGTCTTATTGAGCATAGAAATACTTTCTATTGAATCTCTTCCCTTTCTTAGTTATGGTTTTCTCTGATTCTTGACTCTGATTCTTTGTTTTCTTATGAGGACACTTAGCAACATTGTGTCCAACTCTTCCATAGTTAAAGCATTTAAATGGAAGTTTACCTTTATATTTACCTGAGCCTCTATCCAATTTCCTGACAAATTTGGCCTCTTCTTCATCAGAGCAAGAGCATATTTCTTCATTTTATTCTTTCTTCTTCTCTGTCTTAAAGGCTGCCTCCCTTACATTTGACTTCCTCTGTGGCAGTCTCATCTCATAGGCTGTTAGGTTTCCAAGTAGCTGATTCATGGTCAATGTTTCCCAATCAGTTGTTTCTTCTATGGCAGAAACCTTGGGGTTAAATTTGGATGGTAAAGATCTTAAAATATTTTGAACAATTACACATTCTGGTATGGTTTCTCCAAGAGCTTTCATATTATTAACAATTTCTGCAACCCTTAAGAAGAAGTTGGCAATGTCTTCATCATCATTCATTTTTAAATTTTCAAACTGAGCTCCATATACTTGAAGTTTGGCTATCTTCACCTTTTTGTTTCCTTCATGGATGTTTTCTAGAGTATCCCACATATCTTTGGCAGTATTGTTGTGCATTATTTTGATAAATTCTGCCTCACACAGTCCATTTAAAATTGCATTCATGGCCTTTTCATTAGATACAAAATCTTGTTTTTCTTCTTTCTCTGAGTCAGTCGACTTTGGAGCATATCCAAATTCCACAACAGCCCAAACTTCTATTCCTAGAGACATTATGTATGCTCTCATTCTGATTTTCCAGAAGGCATAATTTTCACCGGTGAAGAAAGGAGCTTTGTTAGTTGAGCATCCTTCTTGGGTAGCCATCCTAGGGACCTAGGATCTCCTTTCAATTGTCAAACTGATACAGAAGGAACCTGCTCTGATACCACTTGTTGAACCCTTGGTTAAACTGAGAAGGGGGGGGGGTGAATCAGCTTAACACATTCAAGGATTATTAAAACCTTTCATTAAGCTTATTTACAACTTAGTTTCATGATCAACTTTATATGTGAACAATCTTAGTATGTGAGCAGCGAGTATTAAGATAAAGTAACAACAAACTTATCATGAGCGCAACAAGTATTAAGCAGATTGAATATACCATATTAACACATAAGCATCACACTCAGAGACAATAGATATAAGTGGAAACCCATAAAGGGAGAACACCACATCTTATTATTGTTGTGATGCAAAGGCAAGCTCCAACTCCCTCTCACCACTTATTTTCTGTAGGCACCAACCTACAGGAGGCTACAACCTCAATTCTGCAAGCTACAACTTGTAAGGAAGCTCCAACTCCCATCAATTTTATGCAAGCACCAACCTACAGGAGGCTCCAACCTCAGTCAGCTACAACTGACATCTATCAAGCTCCAACTTGATAGGGAAGCTCCAACTTCCTCACTCTATCAAAAGAAAACACTTGTTGATTTACCTTGGATATCAGCTTTGTTCTGTACCTTCTTTATTGTTGTCCTCCAGTCTTCATATCTGTCTTATATCATCTCTGACTCTTCACAACATCTCCACCTTCTTCTTATCTTCTCTGCTTCAATTCTGCATTCTCAAAAACTCTCTCTGCATATTAATGTGATATTATTTATAGAAATTTCCTTATGACTGTTAGCATTCCTTAGAGAATTTGAAATGGACAGCCATGCCTCTTTTTCTTCTGCCTTCTCATTTCTTTTACCAGCTCATTCAGAAAAATATAACAATATGTACTAATTTCAATATTACAGTGGGATTTTTGTTTTCCTCTGGAGACTTGCCTATGCATCACAAACAACATAAAACAATTAAAACATTTATATTTTCAGTTAAAATAATGATTTCAGTTCAATCCATTCAGCTTTTGGCTCTCTGTGAGTTTGTCTTTTATGTTGTTGTAGTGTAACTGTTCTGCATATTTTCCTATGTTTTCACTGCCTTTTTCAGTTTCTGCACACTCTCCTGCGTTCTATGTATGTACACCTGTCAAGCCCACAGTTTCATTCCTGTGCATATTCACCTGTTCACTGCAATTTTGAATCTGTTGAATATATAACAGTTTTACCAGTTTAGTTCCCCAATAACTCTTAAAATCTTGTGCATATATAAATGCCTCTCCAAAATTTGATCCAAGTTATTTCCAAATTTGGGCAATCTCTGTTCATTATCAATCTCTGTGCTCGGGCTACCTGCTTACACACTCTCTGTCCATATATGAACTGTATTCATTTTTATTTTTAAATCTGGGCACTCTCAAACTAATGATTTCAGAAACTTATTTCACTTTTCATCTTCGAAGGAAACCTTATTACAAAACCCACTTTATAAAATGCTCTTGTAATAAACCCAATCAATGTTTTAATTCAATTTTGGAACTATATTACTGCCCACTCGCACGTATTCGAATTACCTAATTTGAATCACATTTGGCCCCACCTCAGGGCTCGGGTCCACAGCAGCTCCATACCCACATATACAACCTTTAATAACCTGATAAACCAAAGGTTCACCCCGACGGAGTTCGACCCAATTTTTTTTTTTTTTTTTGGACTCTATGAAACCCAATATATGTATGCTCAAGGTTTATCCTTCGTATGTTATATCGTAAGTCCAAAATACAACTTTGGTTAGCACATCACATGCGCATATATATGTGTGTGTGCGTGTGTGTGTGTGTGTGTGTCGCCATCTATAAGAATTCCCCAATCAAATGTTGTAAACGTTAATATAAAACTTCGACCTTAGTCTATGACACATATCAGTCCATAACTCACATTTGATTTATAAGCAATTGCATAAACCATACACGTTAATATTTATTTGGATAACCTTGCGAGTCCCACAACCTCAATGCATACCTTCTTAAACTTCGATCACGATCTAACGGTTATAAGCTCATCGCGTTCCAACCAAGAATTTGACGGAGTGTAATGAATATCGCGCAACTAAAGTGAGTGGGCATTAATCTTCAAAGTTTGTGCGATGTAAGCGGATTTACAAAACCATTTTAAGCCACATGTCCATCAGCGACATAGATCGCGTTCATAAAGCGAAATCCACTTACTACCTTCAAAGTTACGCGATACTGCGTGTTTTCATTCTCAAACCCGTCGTTATTGTTGTCGCTCAAGGTTCCGTCTTTCAACACAAGGTTCCGTCTCCTTCGTTTATTAAACACTACAGGGCTAACCTCCGCCACAGCGTTTCTTCACTTGTCAAATACATTCACTGTCAAAGACTGTGGTATTGCTTGCGCCCTTTTCCATAAATGTGTAACTCTTTATACTACTTCTACACCACCGAAATTACTTCTGCCTTCATGAATTCCCGCTCTCACTCCTGTTTCCTCTTGCTTTACTCTCATTCCATTTATATTTCTACGTTGCCCTTCTTGATCCGACTGAAGGGGTTTCAACCTCTTTGCAAACTAAATGCGCATTCAACCTAGCCACTGAAGGCGAAGGTTAAATTTCATTCAGGAAGGTTAAATGCTCATGACTCAGAACATTGGCATTCACCCTTATTACAATCAATTCAACACAAACTGTTTCAGAACGACCGTTTCTCTGCATTCAGTTACTGTGCATGACAGTGCACATTGTCATTATATTCTCTGTATTTTCCGCTGCCCTGTCTTTGCATTCACTGTACATTCTGCTGCCTTGTCACTGTATTCTCTGTATATTTTGTTGCCTTGTCAAATGGCCCTGTGTCTGCTGGCTACTTCTGCAAATGACCTCTTTTCACAGCTGCTCGACCCTCTCTATATCTTTTCTCCTTGTCAACATTTCCAACGGTCTTCTTTTGCTATCTCCTTTGCTTCTATGTTGCTACTTTTCCATCTCCTTTGCTTCTATGCTACTCTCTTTGTCTCTCTCTTTGCTGCCCATGCTACTCTACTATTTTTCTTCTCTCTTTGCCATCAATGACAACATTTCCAACAGAGGAGGGTGGGTTAGAGTCGACGAAACCTATTCATCAGCGCTAAAGGAGCAGTGCCATCGAGGCCATTCTTTCGCATGAATAGCGTGTTCCATTAACTTGTAGTCACTGATGCACGAATATACCATGAGTTTAAGTCACCATCCTAAATTTATAAAACTATTATTCCATATTTTTCATTGCCTTAAAGAAATTCGTCACATATGAGTGAATGAAATCTGAAAGGTGCAAATTGATTGGGTCAAACTAAAAATAGAGCCCTACGAAACTCCAATAGTTGACTTTCGACTTTGCACATGTGTGTTACGTTTTTCATTCATAAGTTTCTTTCGCTTTCCATCAGCTAAATAGTCACTTTATATCACCTACTTTTTGCACGCTTGTACGGTTGGGTTGAAAACATTCGGCGGCTAAAATCTGGTTGCGTTTTTTTTATTCTATAAAGCATTTCCAACTACAAAAGTCTCTATTTAACACGGACAACTGCAACTCATTGAATGAAAGTTCAACAACTCGACCTCAGCAGTAATATTTGAAGCTAAGCAAGCTGGACACTGTTATTTTATTGACCTCTCCTGCGGGAGTTTACTGAATATAATGGGTATGGGAATCCTATCATCCGAAGGAAGGAGTAAAATGGCTTCCGTAACAAAGTTCCACTTAATATTATAGTAAGTTCAATTAAAAAGATAAAAATGATTACCGATTCACCATGGTTAAAAAAAAAAAAAAAAAAAAAAATGATAGGCGGTGAAATAAAAAAGGTAGTAGGTAATCCATGTGACAATGTTTAAAAATTGGACGATGATGGGCTCCATCTTTAAGCTGCTGCCTTTGTCTCAAAGCAGGGTTTGTGTTTAAATATATCTCACGAGACGATTCCGAAGACTAGGTGAACCCTTGCAACCTGCCATTAGAATCCGCAGAGAAGAGTGATTTGGTAGGCGGAGCTAAAAATGAGGTGCACAAAAGGCGAGAGACAAAGCGTCCCGTTTAAGAAAGGTCTGTGGTCACCTGAGGAAGACGAGAAACTTGACAACTATATGATGAAAAACAGCATTGCCGGTTGCTCCTGGAGTTATGTGGCCAAGCAAGCTGGTAGTTTCTTATGTAACCTCTCGCTCATTAATTTCAATTTCGCTCAGCTCTGTTCTACTTCATGTGATTCAGCGTAACATTTCAAAGCTGCAATCTAGGCGCATTTGCACTGCGCTGGTGTGTCCTTTTTATACATATGTAAACCGTGAGAAGCAATATAGAGATAGATATTTGGTAATGCAGATACCTTGGGTCAAATGAAACAAGGTATCTATTGGGAATTGTACACATATTTTGTTGGATGGTAAATTCCAACTGCGCATACAACAGCGCACAGGTTGGCGGAACAAAACAGCGAAACAGCATGGCGAACAGGTTGGAACAGCGTGGAGTTATCGCGCCGGCAAGTCTGCTGCAATCAACGGAGTGCGGGGGGTCGAATAGCGCGACCGTTAACAAAACCATACCCCCCGCAGTTGACCACTTGATCGCCCGTTGACCAATGATCGACGGCTGTCGTTTAGTGCGGGGGGTCACCAAATTAAGGTGTACGGGCATAAGCATACCCCCCGCAACCACCAAGGCTGTGGTGGCTCCGCCACATGTGTTCAGCGCGCCACCAGCCCGCCACCGTTCCACCACCACCGCAGAAAAATAGCCGCTGCCAGCAAATTCAAAATTTGCCATAAATTTTCTTAAGCGGTGCTGACAGAAATTTAAGGCACCATTAATGTTATTTTTCAAGCGGTAGAATTATTGGCAAGTTTGTCAACAAATAGCATTTAATTGTTTTAGATATTTTGTTTATATAAAGGAACAAAATGTATTGTATTTTTTTAGTTGCTGATTTAAACGCACAGCAGTGCTTTGGATTAAAAAAAGGACAGCGAGAGATATAAAAAAATACACAGAGCAGCTTGTATTTTTTTTGTAAACAGAGAGAGAGCAGAATTAAATCTTTACACAGCAGTGTAAGATTTTATAAAAACACAGTGAGTTTTTAAATAGACAAAAAAATTCTGGAACTGTGTTTTGTAACAGTCCAGCAATTGTAAATCCCTCAGCAGAGAGGAAGAAATTGTAACAAGTTTTTTTACTGAATAGAATTTTTTTTATGAGAAAATCTGTCACTGTGTCTGCAAATTTTAAGAATATTTCTCTGTGTTAGAAGAGGCAGTTTTATTATTTTGGAATTCTGAAAATTCCAACATGGTATCGGAGCCAATCCAGGCTATTTGAAGATCAAATACGCTGAAGGAACAGAGTTCGTTTTTGCAGCAGCCTCTCCAGCAGCGTGAAGGTTCAGTCAGAAGAATTCGAAGGTATTTCTCTATACAGTCTTTGTGTAATTGTTGCAGAACAGTAAGTTAATTAAAACACACAGTCAAGTATTTTGAGTCATAGTTAAGAGTGCAGAATGGCTGGAGCCAGCACAGGTATGAGTTTGGGAAGTGTCCATCTCCCACAATTCAATGGAAAAAATTATGACTACTGGTCAATAACTATGAAAGCTTTATTTACCTCACAAGAGTTATGGGAATTAGTTGAGGATGGCTTTGAAGAGCCAGCAGATGAAGCAAAGTTTTTAATGTTAAATCAAGCAGGAAGAGAACAGTTGAAGAACAATAAGAAGAGAGATGCCAAGGCTCTTTTCTTTTTGTATCAAGCAGTGCATGAGAGTGTGTTTCCAAGGATAGCAGCAGCTAAGAAATCCAGTGAAGCATGGGAAACTCTCAAGACAGCTTATCAGGGAATGGAGAAAGTGAAGACAGCAAAACTTCAGTTGCTGAGGAGAGACTTTGAGACTCTCTGCATGAAAGAGTCAGATACTATTGACTCATTCTTCACTCATGTGATTGGAATGGTCACACAAATTAGATCACATGGAGAAACTCTTGAAGACAAGAGGATTGTGGAGAAACTCTTGAGAAGTTTACCCTCAAGGTTTGATGTGATTGTCACCACCATAGAAGAGACAAGGGATCTCACAAAGTTTTCAGTGGATGAATTACATGCATCACTGATTACCCATGAACAGAGATTGAGTAGGAGTGAAAACTCATCTCTTGAACAAGCCTTTAAGGCCCAGATGTCTTTCGGAAGAGGAAGAGGGCAAGGCAGAGGAAGAGGAAAAGGCAGAAGCCAGAACAGAGGTGGAAGGAACAGTCCAGAAAATGCTCAAGGAAGGGGCAGCAATCAGCATCAAGGCCAAGGCAGCCAGCAAAGTGGACAGCATAATGATCAAGGACAAAGGTATGATAAATCCAATGTTCAATGTTACAATTGTAAGAAATATGGTCATTATGCTAATGAATGTAGAAAGAAGAAACAAGATATGAGAAGTGGAACTAGTGCAAATTTCACAAAAGAAAATAGCAGCCAAAGTAATTTGTTTTTAGTTTGTAATATGGCTGAAGAAAAGAATGAGGATGTATGGTTTTTAGACTCCGGTTGTAGCAACCATATGACAGGAAACATAGCAATGTTTTCTATGTTAGATGAGAGTGTGCAGTCACAAGTCACACTAGGAACTGATAGCAAAGTTTCTGTTATGGGAAAAGGAGAAGTGAATGTTTTAACAAGATTAGGTGCAAGGAAAACCATAGCAGATGTTTATTATGTTCCAGGAATGAAGTGTAACCTCTTAAGTGTTGGACAGCTTGTCCATAAGGGGTATAATGTTTTCTTTGATAATGATGTTTGTACCATCATGGATAAACCACCGAGCAAACAGTGTATTGCTGAAGTGAAGATGACAAGGAACAGGATGTTCCCTCTCATAATGAGAGCAAATCTGAAGAATGGCGAAGAGAAAGCAGCAGTTGCACAGGAGACTTTCCAAAGCGAACCAAAGGATGATAATTGGTTATGGCACTTGAGATTTGGTCATCTCAACTTTGGAGGTCTTAATTTGTTGAACAGAAAAGGAATGGTAAGTAGTTTACCATTGATAGAGAAACCAGACAGCCTTTGTGAAGGTTGTATTCTTGGGAAACAACACAGAGAAAGTTTTCCTTCCGGGAAAAGCATAAGGGCAAAAGAACCCTTAGAGATTGTCCACTCAGATGTATGTGGACCGATGCAAACTCCATCACTTGCTAGCAGCCACTATGTCTTAACATTTATAGATGATTTTACAAGAAAAACTTGGGTTTACTTTTTGAAAAAGAAAAGTGAAGTGTTTGAAAAATTCTGCAATTTCAAAGCACTTGTTGAGAACCAGAGTGGGCTGCATATCAAAGTCTTAAGGACTGATAGAGGAGGTGAGTATATATCTAAAGATTTTCTACGTTTTTGTAGAGAAAATGGTATTCACAAACAATTTACAACTAGATATACACCGCAGCAAAATGGAGTGGCCGAAAGGAAGAACCGAACCATAATGGACATGGCGAGGAGTATGTTAAAGGCAAAGCATTTGCCTAATGATTATTGGGCTGAAGCTGTACATTGTGCAGCATATATTTTAAACAGGTGTCCTACAAAAGCGGTTATGAACAAAGTGCCGGAAGAGGCATGGAGTGGCGCAAAGCAAAGTGTCACACATATGAAGGTTTTCGGATGTGTGGCTTATGCACACATTCCGGATCAGCTAAGGAAGAAGTTGGACAGCAAGGGGGGGAAATGTATTTTCATTGGATACAGTGAGGAATCCAAGGCATACAGGTTATATAACCCATCCAGCAAGAAGTTTCTTGTGAGCAGGGACGTTCAGTTCATTGAAGAGGAAGCTTGGGATGGAAGCATAGAGAAAACAGTGAATGTAAAACATTGTTTATCTCATGATGACAATGATGATGAGGTGGCTGAAATACATCCCCAAACAGCAACACCAACACCGCAAAGTACACCCTTGAGGAGAAATGAAAGTGCTTCTCCAAGCACACCACAAGGAGGAAATTCAAGTGCTTCTTCAAGCACTAATACACCTACTGTAAGAGGTAAGAAATTTAGAAGTTTGAAAGAGATTTATGAACAAGATATAACAAATGAAGGTATCAATTCTTTGTTTTCTTTATATTGTCATGTTGATGATCCTGTTCATTTCGAAGAAGCCATCAAGGATGAGAAATGGATAGAAGCTATGGATGAGGAAATAAATGCCATAGAGAGGAACAAAACTTGGGATTTGGTTGAACTCCCAAAAGGTAAAGAGGTCATTGGTGTTAAATGGGTCTACAAGACCAAGAGTAATGCTGAAGGCAAGATAGAGAGACACAAGGCAAGGCTTGTTGTCAAAGGCTATAAGCAGAAGCATGGCATAGATTATGAGGAGACTTTCGCACCGGTTGCAAGAATGGAAACCGTGAGAGCAGTGTTGTCTATAGCAGCACAAAACAAATGGAAAGTTTACCAAATGGACGTGAAGTCGGCATTCCTGAATGGAGTGTTAATGGAAGAGGTTTACATTGATCAACCTCTCGGCTATGAGAAGAAAGGCGAAGAGCACAAAGTATGCAAGTTGAAGAAGGCTCTTTATGGGCTGAAGCAAGCGCCAAGAGCGTGGTACAGTAGGATAGACTCATATCTACTGGAAAATGGTTTTGAGAAGTGTGAGGGAGAACCCACCCTCTACATCAAGGAACAAGACGGTAAAATTTTGATTGTAGTCTTGTATGTTGATGATGTTATTTTTACAGGTAATGATGATTGCCTTATTGAACATTTCAAAACAGTCATGAAAGAAGAGTTTGAAATGACTGATATGGGTTTGCTGAGATACTTCTTGGGAATAGAAGTAGAACAAGATGAAAATGGGATTTTCATCTCACAGGCAAAGTATGTTAATGAGGTACTTGAAAGATTTAACATGCAGGAAAGCAAAGCAGCAATCACTCCCACAGTGATGGGTTTAAAGCTCAGCAGAGAGGACAGCAGCAAGGATTTTGATCCTAGTTTGTATAAGAGCATAGTTGGCAGCCTTATGTATTTGACTGCAACTAGGCCAGATATTATGCATGCTGTTAGTTTGATTTCCAGGTTCATGGAAAAGCCAAAGGATACACATTGGCAAGCAGCAAAAAGGATTTTGAGGTATGTTAAAGGTACTAAAAGTTTTGGTATTTTTTATACTACTTCAGAATGTTCAGATTTAGTTGGATACATAGACAGTGATTGGGCTGGAAGTGTTGATGATCGGAAGAGCACTTCCGGTTATGTTTTTCACATGGGTTCAGGAGCCATTTCATGGGCTTCTAAGAAACAGCCCGTTGTAGCGTTGTCTACAGCAGAAGCAGAATATGTGGCAGCTACAGCAGCAGCGTGTCAAGCAGTATGGATGCGGAAAATGTTGAGAAGCTTATGTCAAGAACAGGTAAAAGGGACAGTGATATTTTGTGACAATAGCTCAGCTATTGCATTGTCTAAGAATTCTGTTTTTCATAAGAGGAATAAGCACATTGACACCAAGTTTCACTTCATATGTGAATTGGTTAGCAATGGCGAGATCATTTTACAGCATTGTAGAACGGAGGATCAGTTTGCAGATATCCTCACAAAGCCACTTGCGCAGAAAAGCTTTGAACATTTCAGAAAATGCATGGGTATGCAGGAAAATCCAGCAGTTGAAATTAAGGGGGAGTGTTGGATGGTAAATTCCAACTGCGCATACAACAGCGCACAGGTTGGCGGAACAAAACAGCGAAACAGCATGGCGAACAGGTTGGAACAGCGTGGAGTTATCGCGCCGGCAAGTCTGCTGCAATCAACAGAGTGCGGGGGGTCGAATAGCGCGACCGTTAACAAAACCATACCCCCCGTAGTTGACCACTTGATCGCCCGTTGACCAATGATCGACGGCTGTCGTTTAGTGCGGGGGGTCACCAAATTAAGGTGTACGGGCATAAGCATACCCCCCGCAACCACCAAGGCTGTGGTGGCTCCGCCACATGTGTTCAGCGCGCCACCAGCCCGCCACCGTTCCACCACCACCGCAGAAAAATAGCCGCTGCCAGCAAATTCAAAATTTGCCATAAATTTTCTTAAGCGGTGCTGACAGAAATTTAAGGCACCATTAATGTTATTTTTCAAGCGGTAGAATTATTGGCAAGTTTGTCAACAAATAGCATTTAATTGTTTTAGATATTTTGTTTATATAAAGGAACAAAATGTATTGTATTTTTTTAGTTGCTGATTTAAACGCATAGCAGTGCTTTGGATTAAAAAAAGGACAGTGAGAGATATAAAAAAATACACAGAGCAGCTTGTATTTTTTTTGTAAACAGAGAGAGAGCAGAATTAAATCTTTACACAGCAGTGTAAGATTTTATAAAAACACAGTGAGTTTTTAAATAGACAAAAAAATTCTGGAACTGTGTTTTGTAACAGTCCAGCAATTGTAAATCCCTCAGCAGAGAGGAAGAAATTGTAACAAGTTTTTTTACTCAATAGAATTTTTTTTATGAGAAAATCTGTCACTGTGTCTGCAAATTTTAAGAATATTTCTCTGTGTTAGAAGAGGCAGTTTTATTATTTTGGAATTCTGAAAATTCCAACATATTTATGTTCAGGTCCATTTAGATTTAAAGTTTAGATATATAAGCTTTGTGGTAAAAGAAATGAACATTGTTCCCGCCCACGAGTGTAACATAGAGTACTTTATAATATAGCCGCGAACCTGCATACAGGTCTGCAAAGATGCCGAAAGAGCTGCAGGCTAAGATGGATCAACTACTTACGGCCTGGCCTTAAACACACTGCTATTTCACCCCAAGAAGAGCAACTGATCATACACCTACAGTCCATTCTTGGTAACAGGTTTCTGTCGTTCTCTATTCCCACGCCCGCTGTGCTCTCTAATCCTCGCATTTTGGTGTAGTTGTAGGCCTTCACATGAGTCTCTGCTCTTCCGTCCATTAACGTGGCGAATGAATGACATTGACGAAACAGGTGGTCTCCAATTGCTGCTCATTTGCCTGGACGTACGGACAACGAGATCAAGAATTATTGGAACTCTTGCATCAAGAAGAAGCTCAACCTGAAACCCTCGACGGAACCCTTTTCATCCTCGACCGAAACCAACGGCAACAACTGCACAGAGTTGAATATAGCCTCACAATCAATCGATATCTGCAATACCAACTCAGTCATGTCTACCAATTCTCATGATGCTTATACGTTGGATCACTGTGCCAAGCCGTTGGACGTCATGACTGAAGGGTACCTACAGACACTTGATAAAAATTTTGATGTACTGGCAACTAACGAAAATCAAGACTCTTGTGTTCAGGACGTATTGGACATAAAGAATCAACAGGTACTAGAGCAAAACATTGTGTTTCCAATTAATCAAAACCCTAATATTAACAATCAGCTAATTTCTTATTTCTCAGCTTTTGCTTACTTCTACTCACATCAATCATGGCTTCTCTCAGTTTTTTACATCTCCGAGTCTGCAAGCCGTTGATCAAACTTGTGATGCTGGAAAATTATCAAGAGGTGATCAGTTAATAGCCTCGTGGACTACGTTGCTACTTCACGAAGCGCCTGGTTCTACCATTGACGCTTATTGCTGTACCACCACTAGCCCTGATCTTTTTGATATGGGAGACTCATCTAAAGGTAACATTTTAAACTCTGGCCAGATAATGACTAATGAAAATCATAATAAGATAATGATCGATTATTCGTCGTTGACAGCATCCTGTGGCACAACCGTATGGAGCTCTCGTCATGCCCATTCAAATTCCAACGAATTTACAGATGCTTATCCAGGAGCTTATACAGCTCATATGGTGGAAGATTACGCGAGCCAGCTGCATGACAAGACTCACCAGCAGCCAGGCCTGCCAAATAATTCCCGCACACAATTTCGTACACCGGCTGTTATGTTGGCAGATGTTGATCAGTACTTAAACATTCAAACTCAACGTCTGTTTGATTTGAAGGATCATGTGAATTTGGGATATGACGAAGAAAATTTGAGGGCCAAAACCTATATTAATATTCATGGGCACAAGAGTTATGAAGAAATTAAGGTTGGTGATCAAATGGATTTCTCCACAATTTCAAATGACGAAGCCAGAGCAGGAGAATGTGGAAATTTCTATTCGACGTGTGAAGGTGTGGCAGATCATGTTAAGGTTTGGGAACAGGAGGACTATATGTACAATATGCCCTTCTGATACCGCCTTTTTTTTCATCTCCATCAATTCTGTTTACTTAAGGAAATGCAAATGCAATGCTCGTTTATTGGATTTTGTACTTATTAAATCTAATGGCTATCATGTATTATTCTGTTTACTTAACCACGAAATGCAAATGCAATGCCCATTTATTGGATTTTGTACTTATTAAATCTAATGGCTATCATGTATTACCCTAGTGGATTAATATAATGATACCTTCGCAAATATTGATAACTTCTTTCTCACTCTTTTCAATTGATTATGAAATATAGAAATGTAATTTTAGTAGGCCGACCAAATCCAATATATGTCATCTTATTGAATGGTCACTTTCACAAGTTTTAGCTTTTTTTCCCATTTTTTTTTAAATGTACATATCATATTGGTGAATCAGAACAGAATAACTTAAAAGGCTGAGTTTTGCTATTTGATATAAAAAATTGAATTTTTTTAAATGCTATTTTTAAAAAAGTTTTCTAGTTTATTTTTGGATCTTATTTGTTTAAAATTTAGCAATGATTTATTGGAATCACAAGTTTGATAAGTAAATTTTGTATAATCTATATGTCTCACTAAATTTTTAGGGTGTTGAATCTAAATATACAATGAAAAAAACTAATTTAAACAACACAAACAAAGATTTCATCACAATTTTTTTAAAGTGTTGAATCCAAATATACAAAAAATAAAAATAAAAATTTAAACAACACAATAAAAAGTTCACCACAAATTTTCCCCAAATTCTAAACCAAAAATTTACTTTAAAACTCGAAGGAAAAAAAAAAAAATCACATTAAACCAAAAATCTACTCAAAAAGAAAAAAGAAAAGTACTCATACTTAAAAACCACATTTTACAAGAAGGTAGATGACATGGGTTAACGTTACGATCCTTTGTTACATTTGGACAGCATGATAATGTCGGTATAACTAAAGTTTGAATAATAAATGGAACAAAGTTTTATAAATGAAGTTTGAATATAAGTGGAACAAAGTTTTATAAAAATATATTTTAATACTAAATAATTAAAAGAAAAATTCCATGTGTTTGATTTGAATCGAATATATGACCCGTCCTACGATTCAACTCATTAAATGAACTTTAAGCTTAAATGAAATTAGTACGGACAACATTCCTATTGGTCAATCAAACTTTATCGGACTACTTTTATTTTGAAATTTCCATTTTAATAATTTGATATTTTATTTTTATTTTTTTAATGAATATGAAAGTCTTTGAGAGTGCAAGCTTTTGTGATCCATAACATATTAGATATAAATCTTCTGGGAAAATCACAAGAGAATTTTAAAAACAATTCGTTTCGAACTGCCAACTATAGTTCATCATCAGGATAATGAAGATTGGCGATCTAACAAACCCAATTTATACCAGAATGAGAGAAGCAACGAACTACCAACTATAATTCATCATCAGGATAATGAAGATTCGCTGATGTAACTAACCCAATTTATACCAGAAGGAGAGAAGCAACGGTCAAAACCCAAGAAAAGTTAAAGAACGGTTAAAATTAAAAATATAAACAAAAAATAAACGGTCAAAAATAAAAATAGAAATAAAAACAGAAAAAATAACAAACCGAACCCTAAAAACTCTAGTCAAAACTAAAATGATATAAAATCAAAACTAAAAACTAAAATGACACCAAAAAAAAAAATTTAAAATAAAATAAAATAAATAAATAAATAAAATAAAATAAAATAAAATAGAAAGTAAAATAATAATCAAAGTCAAAATAAAAATAAAGGAATTAATCCATAAATAAATACATTAATAACTAAAATATTCAATTAGAATTAAAATAAAAATAAAAATAAAAATAAAGGATTTAATTAATAACTAATAAATTCATTAATAAAATTTTAAAAACAAATAAAATTAAATATAAAGAATTATTATTTTTATTATATCTATATAACTAAAATAAAAATAAAAGATTTAATCAATTAATAAATAAGTAAATTAATAAATTAAACATTAATAAAAAATGGAAATAAAATTAGAATAAAAATAATAAAATGAAAAATAAAAATAAAGGATATAATCAATAAATAAATTAATAAAGTAATAAGTAAAAACATTAATAAATAAATAAAATTAAAACTGGAATAAAAATATAAATATAAATTATTTTTATAAATATCAAATCAAATAATAATATGATAAAAAACATAAGAAAATACCAAAGAAAAAGAAAGGAATGACTCTTATAAAGAGTGAAGAGATGGAATCCAACAACTGCTAACCTTCCATTTATCATCCATATTCAACATACAAGGCCTCTTTTCAATCTCTATCACCTCCCTAAATTTCCGGTGATGGAAATGATCAACCCTAGCAAGGACTCTAGCGTCTTCCAAACAAATATGATGCTTCGTCTTCTCCGCATGCTCAGCTAGCGCTAAGGACTTGGTTCTACCATGTCTAATATCTGCAGAATGCTCCTCGATCCTCTTATTAATCGATTGACCAGTTTCGCCAATGTAGGGAGTCCCACAAGAGCACGGGATCAAATAAACACCTTTCATGCTTTTTGGGTCCAACTGTTCCTTAACCGATCTAAGGGAGATCTGAATGGTGTTTAAAGGCTTAAAAGAAGACGAGATCTTATGCTTCCTTAAAATCCGAGCGATCTTGTCCGTAGTACCTTGAATAAAAGGTAAATGAACTTTACCAATACCATCATCCATCATCATTTTATGTCTAGGACCTTTGCTTGCATGCATGAAAGCCTTCAAACCCTGACTTCTCCTATATCCATTTTCTCCGAAGACCTTAAGGAGATAGGCCTTCTCCTCATCTAAATGATCATCATCAGAAATTCTAAGAGCTCTTGTAGCTAAAGTGTTTAGAACCCCGATTTTCTGAGCAGGAAAATGATGAGAACCAGAATGAAGATACTGCTCCGTGTGTGTCTTTTTCCAAAAAATACGGTGCGAAAAAGAGCCATTATTATTTCTAGAGATGAGAATATCAAGAAAAGGAAGGCTCCCCTCATTCTCCATTTCTTTACAGATAAGTTTTGTATTAAACTTAAATTTTTCTAATTATTACTTTATTATAAATATATATTTTTTATTTTATTTAATATATATATATATATATATATATATATATATATATATATTAATTTAAAGATATGTAATTAATATAATAATTATATAATTTTAAAGAATTTACACATTAGTGTGAATCATGAGTGAATAAAGTTTTAGTTGGGTATAACCTATTAGTATGTGCATGCTGCAGGAGTTTCAACTGTTTGAAATTTTAAAATTCAAGCTTATGTATTTAGGTTTTAAGTTTAAATATACACCGTGTAGAATTGTATGCTTCAAGTTTATGTATTTAGGTTTTAAGTTTAAATGTACACCGTGTAGAAATAGAATTGTATAATGTGAGTGGAGAGAGAAAACTGCTTTCTAACAAGTCCAGAAACCAATCATTATTATGAGTTTATGTTTATTTTGGAATCTTTTCAACACCATTAAAACATTTTGCACTTATTTTAAGAGTTTCTATTAAGCTTTGAAAAAAATTATCTTAAATTCTCACTGAAAAATCATATAACTATTTCAAAATTGATATTTTATAAAATTTAAAATAATCAATATTTATTAATTAAATAAATAAAATACAAATAGCACCCTGTCACCAACCTACTCTTATTCATCCAGTATAAGTTGTATTTTAAGAGCCTGATGTCGTTTCAAATGTGGGGAGTCAATTATAATTTTTAATTCATCAACTTCTTTTAGAAAATAAAGTGAATTGAGCGCTAACTCCTGATAATAATGGTCCAGATCGAATTAGTTGACGGGATGGACTGTTTGGGTAATCGTATAGTTGCGGGAGAGAGACATTTATTGCAAGTAAATTAGTCGACGGATTTGAGGAAGGAAGATAGATAGGTTTTCTTTTTTTAAGAAACTAATCCCAACTACTGGTTAGGAGTTATAACAGTTAATTCAAGTGTTATAGTTAGTTTGAGTTCACTCTAATTTGATTGAGGTTTAATTGAATCTTAACGGTCATTAATTATGGTTGTCCTTTATGTGTTTTGAAAAGAAGTGAAAAACTAAAACGAGAACTGGAGTAGAGAGTTTCTCTTCACAATATTACATATAGATTAAATAGATTACATTGGAAACATCAGCAATAAATAACTGAAGTAAAACTAAACTGCCTATGACACCTAGCAGACAATACATTAAATGTAATGAATCCTAACTTAACCTAACTGACAGTGAGATTAATATCTCAACATCCCCTCATAATCTCAACTGTTACAAGTGGAGGCACTAACAATTCCTAATTTCTCTCTTTGAAATTCAAATACATTCTTTCCCAATGGCTTTGTGAAAATATCTGCAAGCTGATCTTTGGAACCACAAAAATAAAGTGTGATGTCCCCATCATTGAAAAGTTCACGAATGAAATGAAAACGTGTGTCAATGTGCTTGCTCTTTTTGTGAAAAACATGATTTTTTGATAAAGAAATTGTTGAACTGTTATCACAGTAAATTGGAGTTGGCTCCTTCTGAATATCTGAAATGTCTTTCAATAATATTCTCAACCATACTGCATGACAAGCTGCTGAATTTGCTACTACATATTATGCCTCTACAGAAGATATTGAAACGATTGACTGTTTCTTGGATGCCCATGAAATCAGATTTGTTTCAAGATGAAAAACATACCCTAAGGTACTTTTGCGATCATTTAAACTCCTTGCATAATCGATGTCTGTATAACTTGAAAGTGAACAATTTTCAGAATGTGTATAAAACAAACCATAGTCTATGGTCCCTGCAATATACCTTAAGATACTTTTTGTAACCTGCCAATGAGTAAGCTTTGGTGACTGCATAAACCTGGAGACAAAACTTGCTGCAAACATAATATCCGGTCTAGTTGCAGTTAGATACAACAAACTACCAACTAGGCTTTTATACAATGTGGGATCAACAGATGGTGCTACATCTTCTTTGCTGAGTTTGGTACCTTGAGCAATTGGTGTATCAGCTGATTTGCAATTTTTCATTCTGAAATTTTGAATGATATCAGTGGCATATTTTTGTTGACCAACAAAAACGCCATTATCAGATTGGTGAATTTCAATTCCTATGAAATATTTCATGACTCCTAGATCTGTCATATCAAACTTTGCTTGCATTGCTGCTTTGAAATCTTCTAACATCATATTTCCTGTATAAAGAAGATCATCTACATAAAGGCATACAATAATAATTTTACCTTCATGAGATTTGGTATACAAAGTGGGTTCATGGCTGCTTCTGGAAAAACCACTTTTGATGAGATAGGTGTCAATGCGACTGTACCAAGCTCTTGGAGCTTGTTTCAAACCATATAAAGATTTCTTCAATCTATATACTTTATGCTCTTTTCCTTTTACTTCAAAACCTGGAGGCTGCTCTACATAAAAATCTTCCTGTAATACACCATTTAGGAAGACATATTTTACATCAAGTTGATAGACTTTCCATTTGTGTTGAGCTGCTATGGACAAAATGGTTTTGAAAGTGTCTAACCTTGCTATTGGAGAAAATGTTTCACCATAGTCAACACCAAACTGTTGTGAGAATCCTTTGGCAACCAGCCTTGCCTTATGTTTCTCAACTTTTCCTTTTTCATTTAGCTTGGTCTTATATACCCATTTTACACCAATTTTTGTTTTGTCTCTTGGGAGATCAGCTAATTCCAAAGTCTGATTTTTCTCTATGGCGGCAATTTCTTGGTTCATTGCTTTGACCCAATGCTTTTCTTTGACTGCTTCTTCAAAATAAGTCGACTGAGTTGAAATGATTGCAAACATATTCTGTTGTTCAGATTCATGCTCCTATTCATATATCTCTCTAATACTTCTTGTTTTCTGTCCCTCTTCTGAAGATGTTTGATCACTGGCTGAATCAATGCTTGATGATGTTACATTTTCAGAATGTGCTAGTTGTTCTTGAACCTGCAATCTTGGAGTTTGTGGTAGATAAAAAGGTTGATTTGAAGTTTCATCTACATGGTCAAACCAAGATTTATTTTCGAAAAATTTCACATCTCTACTTATAATGAACTTTTTGGAAATGGGGTTATAAAGTCTGCAGGCTTTCAACTGCTCACTGTAACCTACAAATATGCATTTCTCACTTCTATCATCAAACTTTTTTCTTAGTTTTTCAGGAACATGAGAAAAAGCTACTGATCCAAAGATCCTAAAGTGTGACACATTTACCTTGTTTCCATCCCATGCTTATTGAGGTATTTTATCTTGTAGGCTGGATGTTGGAGATCTGTTAAGAACATACACTGTTGTTAACACTGCTTCAGCCCAATATTTATTTGTCAACTTCTTCTCCCGTAGCATGCATCTCGCCATGTTCATGATCAACTGATTCTTTCTTTCTACTACTCCATTTTTCTGTGGAGTGTATCTGGTTGTGTACTGCATTAGGATACCTTGTTGTTGACAAATTTTTTTGAATTCATTTGAAGTGTATTCTCATCCTCTGTTTGATCTGAGTACTTTCAAGAGTTTTCCACTCTGTTTTTCTACTTCTTCCTTGAACTCCAGAAATCTAGAGAAGGTATCTGATTTGTTTTTAAAAAAATACACCCATATCTTCCTGCTAAAGTCATCAATAAATGTCAGAAAGTAGAAACTACCACCAATGGACAATGTCTGCATTAGACCACAGATGTCGGTATGGACAAGTGCCAAAGGCTCTTTCGCCCTTGAGTTTGATGATGGAAAACTATCTCTTTTATGCTTGGATAAGACACAAACTTCACAATTACATAATTTTTCACTGATAGTAGGTAGACCAATGACTATAGATTTCTTTTGAAGCAGACTAAGACTCTTGACTAGAATGTGGCCATACCTAGAATGCCATAGATGAGTTTCATCTATTCTTGATATATTGTGGACTAAATATTGGTTGGTATTTTGGCTTTTGAGGGTCAATGGAAACATCCTACTCTTGGTATTTTCAACTTTTTCTGTCAACCTTTTATGAGGATCTTTGTCATATATATAGCAGGTGTTATTTTGAAACAATACATCATAGACATGTTCCATTAACTGTCCTACACTAAGGAGGTTATGTTTGAGCTAAGGAACATAATAAACATCAGGGATGTATTTGTTTTGATTCTGATTAGTAAGAATAAGAAAAATACCTTTTCCTTCAACTTTAATACTTGTACGATCTCCAAGCGTTATCTCTGATGTTATGGAAGCATCTAGAGAAGAAAGAAGTCTCTTGTTTCCTGTCATGTGATTGCTACATTTGCTGTCAAGCAACCAAAGATCTTCACTCTGTTTGTCTTCTGAGAGATGGCATAAAAGAAACATGGTCTCTGAGGATTCTCCTTCACTGTTGGAGAGATTGATATAGCCTCTGTGCTGATCTAACTATTTCTTTCTACAGTCGTGTTCGTAGTGTCCAAACTTCTTACAGTAGTAACATTGAAAACTTGATCTGTTCCATGATCTTCCTCTCTGATTTCGGTTTTGTGGAGGTCTCCACTGCTATTTTGCATGATGATGATCAGATCTACCATTGCCTCGACCTCTACCTTGCTTGTTGCCACCTCTGTATCCTCTGCCTCTACCTCTGTCAAATGAGAGGTGTGCTTTGAAGGCTTGTTCCGTGGAATCTTCTGTCAGATTGAGTCTTGTTTCGTGTGCCAAAAGAGATCCAGTCAACTGCTCTACTGAGAAAGTTTTAAAATCTTTGGATTCCAAAATGGCTGTGACAATCATGTCATATTTCTTTGGTAGACTTCAAAGAACTTTTTCAAAAACTTTCTGATCTGTAATGGTTTCGCCAATGAGTTTGATCTGATTGACTATTCCCATAACTCTGGTCATGAACTGATCCACATTCTCGGTGTCAGCCATCTTTAGGGTTTCAAACTGAGATCTCAATGTTTGCAGTTTAATGGTCTTTACTGTATCATTTCCTTGATATGCAGCTTGAAAAATATCCCAAAATTCTTTTGATGTTGTCGCACTAGTTATTTTGTCAAAAATAGAATCATTGACTGAATTTTGTATCCAGCATTTGGCTCTGTGCTTCTTCTTTCTGAGTTCAATAGCTGCATTTCTCTGATTATTGGTCATGGCTGCCCATGCTTCTTGGGTCAACTCTACATAAGCAATCATAAGCGTGTCCCAACAATCTTGTGCTTGTAAAAAAAGTCTTCATTCTCAAATTCCAAAATTAATAATTTTTTCCAATCAAATTTGGTGTATGAGGCAAAGAACTTGAAGAGTCCATTATTTCTTCAAATGTTAATATCTTCCTTTTATAAATCTCCTCTAATTTTTTTTTTTTTAAAATCTCTTTTAAAGACTTAAAAAATCTGTTGAAACCTTCTTTTAAAAAAATCTGTTGAAACCTTCTTTTAAATTTCCTCTTCCAAAAAAAAATTCTTTTTAAAAAGAAACTTCTCCACATGCTCTTCGAACCCTCTTTATAAAAACTTTTGAAAAATTGTAAGTTTTTTTTTATAAAAAAAACTTTAATAAAAAACCTTTTACATAAAAGAGTTTTCATGTAAAACATGAATCGATTTTTTTTTTTTAATTGATTTTAAAATCCTTTATATAAATCTCTTACTTTTAATACAATGCTTCAAAATCGATTTTGACAATATTTATATAAACTGGTGCGGGTATGGTGTATATTCTCGCGCCAATCAGCTTCACAGTCGCGCCTCTCGACTGCTCCTCTCTTCTTCTCCTTTGTGGCTCTGTTGCTGCTCTCCAGGGAGGCTTATGCAAGCTCGCTCTGATACCATGAAAATAATTGAAAAACTAAAACGAGAACTGGAGCAGAGATTTTCTCTTCACGATATTACGAATAGATTAAATAGATTACATTGGAAACATCAACAATAAATAACTGAAGTAAAACTAAATTGCCTATGACACCTAGCAGACAATACATTAAATGTAATGAATCCTAATTGAACCTAACGGACAGTGAGATTAATATCTCAACATGTTTCCTATATAATTTATTTAGTTGATAATATTGAGAAAGGTGTTTTGTTTTAAATTTTTCAATCTCTAACATGGTATGAGAGGATAGCTTCAATAAGACTTTTTGAGAGCAACAGAGATGAAGAAGTAAAGGAGGAGAAAAAGGAAACTGTGAAAAAAGAAAAACCCTTTAGTCAAGAAGAATTTAGTTGCTGAATAGCCAATGGAGACAAGAAATAAATAGATTCTTTCATTCCACTGAAAAAAATCGAGATTTATTTATTTATTTTTCATATGAATCGAGGTAATGCATCCCAAAGGTTTACCAAGTTGAGTTGTAACACACCACATTTAGCAGTCATGTTAAAAATGAAAAACTTCGGCCTTTTCTCTTATTCTTCCTTCTTCTTCTTCTTCTTCTTTTCATTCTTCTCTTTTCCTTACCCTGCACCATAATTTAAAAAATAAAGGGGTGTAGCACAAACAGTCTATGGAGCCTTCGAACTTTGGAGCAGAAATGATCTTGTGAGTGCTCGTGCTCATGTAGTTAAATGAAGCAGAGGTGCTCGTGTGACTAATATAAGGTGTCATATACAAAACCTGATATTCAAAACTTAAAAAAAAAAAAAGGTTCTATTAAAAAGGATCTCGTTCAATACTTTTAAAAGGTGATTTATTCAAAGGTTTTTTTAAAAAAGGAAGAGGTTTTTTATGGAAATAAAAAGGGTTTTTAAAAAAAAAAAAAAAAAAAAAAACCAAAAAACCTTGAATTTGTTATAAAGAAAAAGGATTTCCCAGGATTGTTTGTTTTAAAAGGTTCATGTAATTTTTAAAAAGCTCATAAAGCTAATGTAATTAAAAAAATAAATAAAGGCTGGTTGCTTCAATCTATTATTTATTGTAATATTAAAAATAAAAAATTAATGTTTTAGTGAAAGCCATTTTTTTTAGAAAATTTGTAGATTTGCTTGTATTTTAGAAGCTAAGCAGCCAAAAAGCTACTGCATAGAAATTTTCATTGCAGGTCCATATGTTTGTTGAGCCATAGTAAACCAACACTCAACAAATGGGAAAAACCAATAGGTTGAGAAAATCAAAGCAAAAATAAGAGTTGTTTGAGATTTATTTGAACGAGTTCGAGAACAAAAGACAAAAGAATGCTTTTGTAGATGACAAAATTATTCCCCTCCAAAGAGGCTTGGGATACTCTTGAGATGAATTTTGGTGTAAGAGGAAGTATTTAAGATGAAGATGAAGATTTTGGTGAATCCCACTATGCTCAGCTACAAGTTGATGATAACTATGAAGAATTTGCAGAAGAAGCAGAGAAATAGCACACGGATGCTCCTGAATACCACTACACATAGTCACAAGTGGATGATCATTTAGTGAATCCAACATCGGAGTTAACTAATGATAAAGAAGCTTCCATTCGAGCAACCAGTTTTGGTGAATCCAAAAATTAATATTTTTGATGTAAAATTTGATGAATAATTGTTGGCTAATGATGAATGGTTTTATATGATGCAACTAAAACATCTTATTGGTATGGTTTCATATGATGCAAAAAAAACATCTTATTGGTAAACTGTTATTTGGTGATAAAAGCTCACTTGGGTTTGAAAACCAAGTGGAAGACAACCTCTTTGAAGCTGTAGAGTTTCATAAAGAAGTGGAAGCGACAAAGCCAGAGAAGGAAGCACAAGAGGATAAAGCTCTCATTTCAGAGAAAAAAGGACAAAACTAATATGATTCTACAAATGTTTTTAAACTTACCATTGACTTCCAATGTGTAGGAAAACATGACGATTATGAAGAAGAATTAAAGTTCCTTGAAGCATGGCTTGCAACACCATGTTTTCATAAAGCCTGCATAGAAGTTGCAAAAATACATGTTGAAGACAACTTGGATGGTGAAAACATCAATGAAATTTTTAGGTATTGAAGTCTTGAAGAGATAAAAATGTATTCCCATCTTATTTAGCATCAAATTGATGATCAAAATATTAGTGATGAAGAACACACAATTGAAGATGACGTGTGGGAGTAACTCGCATACAAGAAAATTTTTGAACTAGAGGCCATGCATGGAAACCGTGAGCAAACAATGGAAGAGTTGCACCAACAAATGAAGAAACTAAAGTCTAAAGCCTACATTGAAAAGACAAAACTAAAGCAATACATAGGATACAAGATTTGGAAGAAAAGGCAAAGAAAAGGAAATCTAGATGTGTCGATTTTTTAAAATTGTAATCCTAGCTAACACTCAGACCCGCAAGCATCTTAGTTTAAATTTTTGTGGTTGTAACTAAGGGGGGCGTTGAAGAAACTAATTCGAACCACTTGACAGGAGTTGTAACAACCAATCCAGGTGTCATTGAGCCGAGAGGCTTATGTCATAACAATCAATACAAGTGTCATTGAGCCGTGAGGCTCATTCTACAATGCAGTTTGAGGGGGATGTGTAAATTCTCCCGTCTGTACGTCCATGGAGTAGACACATGACCCTTTAAAATAAAAATAAATTATGCTCTATATAGAAAAATAATGTCATCTATAACTAAGAAAATGAATATGCTATAAAATAATTACAAGTAAAAAAATGTGTGAGAAAGATATTTAAACCTTATACTTTTAAAAATAATTTCAAGAGGAGATTTAAAGAAGCCATTTGAAGATCCATGTTAACTAATTTGTGTTGATGTCAAATTCATATATATCTATTTATATATAGAAAACCAATTGTTGAAATAAAATATCTCAATGTTGTATATAGTAAAATATTCAATGCGGATTATCAATAAAATATTTTAATATGAATTAATATTGACATATACTTCAACATATATTAATAATAATAAAAAATATATTTTTATTTGGGGTGATAAAGTGTCTTGATGTACATATTATGTAAAACATTTTAATGATATATATATATATATATATATATATATATATATATATATATATCATTTTTTTTTTAAATGTGTTTATTATGGAAAAAATAATTTTTTATGGTTAAAATGTTTGTTTAGTCCTTTATATACTCTATATAGCATTCAAAATTAAGATTTAAATGATGAAAAAATTACACATTGTATTTTGCACTTTAAAAAAGTTTGCATGTGAAGAAATTTGATCTCTGTGGGCTCATGTTAGATCGGTACTTAAGATGGATCTATATTAGTAATTAGTTTGAGTTCATTCCAGTTTGGTTAAGTTCTAGTTGAGTCTCAACCATCATTAATTATTATTGTCTTCTATGTGTCTCCTATATAACCTATTTAATTGTCAATAACATTGATAAATATACTTTGCTCCACATTTTTCAAACTTTAACGCATTCCACCCTAATATATATTATAGACTGAATTTGTTTTCATTTACATTCTACTATTATTTTTATCCACTTCTATAATGAGACCCTTGTCAACTCAAATATTTGATGAGCCACTAAATCCTTATTTTTGATCCGGATTTATGCAGGAACGCAGCAGAATAAACATATAAACGTAAATACAGAGATGCAGCAAAAATAACACTTCATTTCATTAATATCAAAGAACTGAAATTTGCTTACAGACAGAATGGAAATAAACTAGCCAGGGCACTGGTAGCTATCTCTGAGAAGAGATGTGGCGGCTACAGGCCTCTGAACTGAGTTACAATGAGGCTCTAGGGCCTATTTATCATTTAGAAACAATGGGAAATCCTAAACAGCCAAAACCCTAACCCTAGGAGATGAAGCGCCAAAACTATGGGCCACGTTTGGGTAAATTGGTGTTTCAACTTCCCAGGGGTGTAACTTTGGCATACGATCTCCGTTTGACGCGTACCATACCTCGTTAGAAAGATCTATCCGAGGAATACAAATTTGGAACGAGCAACATCGGTCCATGGACCCATGTTGCTCTCTGTTTTCCCAAAAAACGTCGTTTAGGGCCTCAAAACGGCTCCGGAAGTTTAGGACCCGAAAAACTGCTAAAAATAGTAAACTGTGCCGAAACTGAAAAACTGAAATAGACAATGGTGGGGCCCCAAGTGGAATAGGCGGTGACCACCAATATCCACCTGGATCATTCCTCCCCCCTTAGGAAGCAATGGTCCCCATTGCGTTAAGTTCCTCCATGAGATGAGGAAATTTCTGCTGAACTTGGTCCCTGGTGAACCACTTTCCTTGGTGCAGGAGTTGGCCAGCTTTGACAACCCGACATAGTTGGATCTTCTGCTGGCGAGTGTTCTTGATTTGCATGTCCATGATACAATCTGTGGTGGCCTGTTCCATGCAGTCTGGATTTAACTCTGTTGGTGTGAGTTGTTCTGCAATGTCCGAGGTGTCCAATAGAGGTGGGAAGTAAGGACGAAGGCGATCCACATTGAAGACTGGGTGCAGACCAAGGAATGGTGGAATACTGAGCTCGAATGCATTGTTCCCTATAGCCTTGGTGATGGTGTACGACCCGTATCGGAGCGGGCGAAGCTTGCGGTGGGGTCCAGTGAGGCGCTCCTTCTGCAAATGTAGCCATACTTTGTCACCCACCTAGAAGTTGTGTGGCACCCGGTGTTGATCATGGCGTTGCTTGTACTTGGCATTGGCTTTGTCCAATATATCATGAACCTGTTGGCAGATGTGTTGAATGCACTCGATGAAGCTACTGGCTTTGTCAACTTCAGACTGGACATGAGCTGAATTGGCCTGAGCAGCTGCAAATGGCATGGCTACGTCAATGGGACATAGTGGCTGGAATCCCAAGCCCACCCGAAAGGGGCTATGGCCGATTGAACTGTGGAGAGCCCGATTATAACTATGTTGTACATAAGGGAGGCTCTCGTCCCATGTGCGTGGATGCTTTGAATTGTACATGCGCAGAATGTGTACAATCATTCTGTTGACGACCTCTGTCTGGCCATCCGTTTGGGGATGGAAAGCTGTGGACTTGGTGAGCTTGGTATCCAACATCGACCAGAGGCTGGACCAAAATGTGCTGAGGAACCTGCTATCCCGATCTGATATGATAGATTGTGGGATCCCAAAGTGCACCCACACTCGTTCAAAGAAGAGTTTAGCAATGGCTTCTACTGTGATATTCTTCTTGCAGGCCGCCATAATGGCCATCTTCGAGAATTTGTCGACGACCACAAAAACACAGTCATTTCCCTATTTAGTAGAAGGCAGGCCCGACATGTAATCCATGGAGATGGATTCCCAAGGTCGACCAGGGGTAGGTAGAGGAGTATACAGGCCTTGCTTCTTGATGGTCGGTTTGGCAATGGCACAAGCAGTGCAGGATTTGATGTGCTTCTCGACATCCTTTTGAAGGTTCGGCCAATAGAAATACTTTTGCAGGATTGCTACTATTTTCTCGACCTCGAAATACCCAGCAACTCGACTGTAGTGTGCTTCCCATATCATCTTGGCACGCTCGCTTGAAGAAACACAAAGGTGTCCCATGTGACATAAAAGTGCATCTTGGAGGTGAAAATTTGGAACTTACGTACCCCCCAAGAGTGCCTTGTAAGTTTGGCCGAATTCTAGGTCACTCTCATAGAGAAGCGGCCAATCAGAAGTCTCGTGCCCACAAGAGTTGAGCACAGTGGTGAGCGCCACGATCGGTGGTCGGCCGAGGCAGTCTGCAACATGATTGGTGCTACCCTTCTTATACTTGATGTTCAAATGAAACTGTTGCAGATATGTAGACCACTTCTGATGGCGATCATTCTGCAACTTCCCTGCCCGTATGAACCGTAGGGGCCCGTGGTCCGTGGATGATTGCTTCCTCAAATGTATTGCCTCTCTTGTCGCATATTTGCACAATGGGCAATGGAGTACATTTTTGTCATATGTACTTAAGTAATCCGTGTCGTACAATGTTCCACCGTGAAATGCCACCGGATGTCTCGTTGAGTGAGAACTGCTCCAATAGCATAATGAGTATCTGTCTCGATCTCAAATGGCTGTTGCAAGTCTGGTAAAGTGAGCACTGGGGCAGAACAGAGGCGGTTTTTCAGTTGAGGTTCCGACCAAAATTTTTTTTCTCTCGCTCCTCCCTTGGTGACTTGACTCAAGGGCCAAGTGATATGAGAGAATCCCAACACGAACCTCTGATAGAAATTAGCAAGACCCAGAAAGCTATGAAGCTCTGTTATAGTGGTTGGGGCTGGCCAATCCTGAATGACTTGGATCTTGGTTGGATCCACATGCACCCCTCTTTCATCAATAATGTATCCCAAATATTGAACCTGGGTCATGCCAAAAGTGCACTTCTCCAAATTGGCACACAACTTGTGTTGCCGCAGTGTTTGGAGGACCTGTCGGATATGGTGAAGGTGCTCTTCCCAAGTCTTGTTGAAGATCAGAATGTCATCCAAGTACACCACTACAAATGAGTTGGTGAATGGCCGCAAGATGTCGTCGATCATCCTCATGAAGGTTGCGGGAGAATTCGTCAACCCGAAAGGCATGACTAGCCATTCAAAAAGGCCTTCCTTGGCTTTGAAGGCAGTCTTCCACACATCGCAGGGTTCAATTGGTACCTGGTGATACCCAGACTTCAGGTCGATCTTGCTGAAATATTTTTCACCTTTGAGTTGGTCCAGAAGGTCATCAATCCATGGGATTGGGTACCTATTCCAGACAGTGATCTTGTTCAGCCTCAGTCAACACAGAGTCTCCACGTCCCATCTCTTCTGTACCAAACACGATCGGGCCTCAACCTATTATGAACTCGTCCGATGTGACAAGTTCTATATCAGGGCCCCCGAATCGCCTCTGATTTCATCATTCTGTTGCAACAGAGCGCCCGATAGATCGTCCATTAGTAGTGGCGCACGGGGGTCGATCGCTTGGGTGCTTGATCCGACAAAGGCTGAGCAGGAACCCCTATGGGTGAGGTGAATATGTCCTCATACTCCTCCACAACCTTATCCATTTGTTGTTGTTGTGCAGAGGAGCCCTTTCTGGAGGTCGTGGCCACAGTCTTCTTCTTGCCTTGGGGGCGGATCATCATGAAAACGAATTTCCTGGTTTGGGAAATGAGCTTACTGCATTGTTTTGCAATAACCAAAGAGATAGCGGAAGGAGGTGGTACCTCTGGTATCCTGTACAACTTATTTCCCAAAGTAACAATAACAGTGCTAGGCCAAGACTAATAGATAGCATGACGCTTCCACAAGTATGGCTGTCCTAATAATACATTAGAAAAATAAATAGGATAAATTTCAAATAATACCTCATTCGTGAAGGGCTTGATGCTATATGGAAGGCGACACTGTTGGCTGATGCGGAGATCTCGTCCTTGGTGAAGCCACCCGATGGTGTATGGATGTGGGTGAGCTATGGTCGGCAAGCCCAACCGCTTCACGGCGTTCCGCCGAAATGAGTTCTTTTGGCTCCCCATTGTCGACAATGAACTGTACCGGGGACCCCTTTACCCACATCTGGGAGTGGAAGAGATGTTCCTCCTCCTCCGGATCTTTCGGTTCCTTCTTCTAGATCTTCGTAGTGGCAACAGTGGCATTGGGCTCCGCATTAGTAATCTGTTTCCCTTTGTCATTCCCCTTATCAGGTTCTGATTCAGAGTCGGAGCATGCATCTGACTCAGAAGCCCTTATCTCAGCCACCAGTAACTGTTTAGCCCGACACTCACTTGTGTTGTGAGTGGAATTCTTATGGAACTCACACCACTTTCCCGTGTTTTGCTTTGTCTTTGCAGTGTTGTTCTGTGCTTGTGGCTTTGGAAAGTTGTCTTGAGACAACATGCCTTGGCCTCTATTCCCTTATTCTCGCGGTTTGGAAGCACCTTTCCCTTGATTTTGATTCGCAGATCCAAAGTCTCACTTCTTCTGTTTGAATTTCTACTCAATCTTGGCAGCATACCGTTATGTCGTACCAAGAGAGGAAATTTCGAGGAACTCCATTTCCTCCTAAATGTATCTATGCAGAAAACTGCGATACATTAGCGAAAAAAGTTTCTCTGAATCTTTGATACCCAACTTTGTGCGCAGGGTATGGAACAGATTCGTCAGGTCATGCACATCTTGATCCCTTTTTTGTCGCAATGTGGTCCATTGTATGTACTTGTCCTCATAGCTCCCCACGAGATAGTACTGTTCCTTGACGGCGTCTCGGAAAGAATTCCAAGTTGGTACGGCCGAGAACAGAAGAGAGAGAGTTATGTCAGTTTTCCTTCACCAGTGGGTTTCCCTGAGTCCTTAACATGGGGGGTAGCTTTGAGGAGTGCAAAAATAATCTTCTCCGTGCGAAAAGTCATAGGCAGAAATATCCTTCTAATAGATTCAACCATCCTCTACGGCATCTGCATCTGTTTGACCCTCAAATATGGGAATGTCAAAATTTACTTGTACCTTAAAAGGAGTCGCGCCTCCAGAGTGGCTGCTGGATGCAGATGCGCCGCCGGTGGGTAGCCGTTGAAGGATCTGAGCAAAGTTATCCATCATCACGTTCCTTTATCTTTCGAGGGCCTCCTCGAGCAATATTTTGATAGGATCTCCTGCTCCCTCATCTTTCTTTTCATCCCCCATGGGCGTTCGTCGAGGTTTGCGAGGCTGATCTTGCAAAGGTTCCACCAGATCGAGCCCTAGGTCCTTATACCCCGACCTCGTTGGGGACATGCAAAAAAGGATTGAGAAAAAGCAGACCCCTCTGATACCACTGATCCGGATTTATGCAGGAACGCAACAGAATAAACATATAAACATAAATACAGAGATGCAGCGGAAATAACACTTCATTTCATTAATATCAAAGAACTGAAATTTGCTTAGAGACAGAATGGAAATAAAACTAGCTAGGGCGCTGGTAGCTATCTCTGAGAAGAGATGTGGTGGCTACAGGCCTCTGAACTGAGTTACAATGAGGCTCGAGGGCCTATTTATCATTTAGAAACAATGGGAAATCCTAAACGGCCAAAACCCTAACCCTAGGAGATGAAGCGCCAAAACTATGGGCCCCGTTTGGGTAAATTGGTGTTTCAACTTCCCAGGGGCATAACTTTGGCATACGATCTCCGTTTGACGCATACCATACCTTGTTAGAAAGATCTATCCAAGGACTACAAATTTGGAACGAGCAACATCGGTCCATGGACCCATGTTGCTCTCCGTTTTCCCAAAAAACGTCGTTTAGGGCCTCAAAACGGCTCCGGAAGTTTAGGACCCGAAAAACTGCTAAAAATAGTAAACTGTGCCGAAACTAAAAAACTGAAATAGATAATGGTGGAGCCCCAAGTGGAATAGGCGGGTGACCACCAATATCCACCTGGATCAATTTTCCTAGAAAAAGTGGCATGATCAAGCCAAACTAAATTTGAAACAATAGACATATATCCACCAGCCTTCTCATCAATCTATCAGATCAAACTTCATCACATCAAAATTCATGTCGGTGATGGGATCTGCTCACATCCAAGCCTTCTCGTCAATCTATCATATCAAACTTCATGTCAATAATGGGATCTACTCACATCCATTCAATTACGGCGAGTCTTATTTCCTGGACTATATGCCATTTAATGTGGTGTGGCATATACTACCTACTTTTAGATTTAAATGAATTTAAATCTAACTATAAACAATATATACCACACCCATTAAATAGCAGATAACCCAAAACATAAGCTTTGCTTTCAATTAAGCTAAAAGTGTTGGTTGTTGAAGTGCATATAGTTTGAAAACTAAATCACCACATAGAGATAACGTTACATGCTCAAGTAACAATTTTTTAATCTTATATAATATGGATGATAGAAATTATGTACAAGAAAATAAAAAAGTATCTGAACTTCAAATAATCGTGAAAACATTTACAACAATCCTCTACATATTTTTATTAATTGATTGATGAGTTAACATATTTCTATTAGGTCATTCGCTAATTGTTAATCCAAATTTCGGGGTCTCTAGAAATTCTCCATCAGTAAATATTGAACATTTATTGCATATGCAAATTGATAGCAAATATAAATTATTAAATGAGTAAAAAAAAATTAGTAAACGTTTTTTTCTTAATGTATTCTTGGATATAAATATTATTTTTCGTGAACAATTGTTTTCTCAATTGATTTATAAAATATATATATCTAGTATAATAATAATAATAACAAATATGGCCAAAATTAAAAATTATGTAAGAAAAATATTTATATATTTACATCAAAGGTGTTCCTATGATGGGTTTGGTTGGATAGATTTGGCCAATAAGATCTATGTATTTTCTTCCTCCTCCCTCCAAATAGAAATTGACACGTGTCACTTTTTTTTTTCATCTATAGTAATGTCCTTTCCTAATAACTCCACTGGTTCCTGCAACACAATAAGGTTGTCGACTAGGACGCCAAGATAGTGGGGTCGGACGAGAAGAAGGAAAGTGACGGTGGTGTCAAGGCAGGTGAAGGCACGAGTTGAGACATTTCATTCCCATGTCGTTCAACATAGGGTCATTCTAGTATAAGTCACTGCACGAAAATCATTCTCTTTTCGATACCTCTAGCAATCCAAAAACTCATAAGGTCCGCAACCCACACTACAGAGTTTTGTCATCGATAAACCCCACCTGCTGAGAAACCCAAATGCCAGACCTTTTTTTTCACTGGCTTCAATTTCACCATCGCTGCAAATGGATATTTCATACTTAGATGTTCACCATTGCTACAAATAGATTTGTTATACTTCGGTATTAATCATTTGTTGCCAGAATCAGTAAAGACGTAGACAAAAGATAAGCCAACAACAGGACCTGGTGAAGCACCGGTTGAATTGGAACAAAATAGATCTATCACCATTAACAAAAGGAAAGGCATGAGTAGAGAAAGAAATATAATCGGGCACGAAGGAATGATGTGAATCATCCTCCCCATGGTATCAAAATTGAGTCGAAAGGCCACAGGGTTTATCAGTCATTGGAGTGATAACTCTTCATTTATTATAAATGAATATTGGAAGCTCCGAAAGAAATAATCCATAAGAAATGAATCAAATTCATTGGTTTTCCTTTGTCTAAATCGTATATGGCATGTAAAATCCCACCTTGGGAAGATTTTGAATATTACAATAAAAAATGACATTAGGGACAATTGCATATCCTTTGAATCGATCAAAAATGTAATATGTTCAATAATTTTGGGTTCGAACTTTTTCTTCTTGAAACTTCGATATGATTTAGAAGTTGAACAAGGGTGTGTCCAAGGCTTTTCTAAAGAATATTTTCCTGAACTTTTTCCATTTCTAAATCAAGCACTTGCCTTTTTGTGTGAAATATCTTCACATGTTGTTGCCTCCAACATTTTTTAAAATTTCGTTCAAGAAAGTTTAGTTTTTGTTATATTTTAAACTTTGGATTTCATGGTGATACTTTTACCAATTTGAAAGGTTCAATCTTAAATTTAGGTGAGTTTCATATCATCTCAAATAACATTAAAGTATTTTGGGGCCGATCATTCCTTTTAAGAAACAACATGATTATCCGATGTTTTGAGCCAAATGCTCCTAATCGATAACACACTAATGTATAGTTGTGACCAGAAATGTTTAAATGGATAATAAGTTTATTTATTTTTTTATTTTTTATATTTCATTTATTATTAATAATTATTATGTCTTGTTGCAAAATATGATTGAGTGATGAAAGAATAAATTTTATATACTTAGATTATATGAAACATTTACTTTATTTTAATGGTACATACAACCATATATATATAAGAAATCATATATATATATATATATATATATAAGCAATCATATGTGCCATTTATTTCTAGCTCTTACATTTCTCCAAAAAAAAAATTATAATTCTTTATATTTAAAAACAATTATGGCGAGATTCTTAGGTTCTTTCAACGTGAGTTGAGGAAGATATAATTTTGACCTCTTTTATAAGATTGGTTCAAGAAGTTAGGAATGACTATACATAATGAGCCCAAATAAGCTGATTGAAAATACAAGGGATGTGAAGAATGTTCAACATGAACAATACAAGAAAGGGAACTTCGCTAAGGCACTCTTGTTGTAGATGATATTCCCAAATATTATATTCCTTCAGTGTACCTTTGCATTTTTAAAAGCTAGCTTTTAATACTCCAACCGAGCCCAATCAAGCTCTTATATATGTGAATTTTTTTGTCTATTTCTCTATGCAATAGAGAGAGTAATTTAATATATTTGAAACCTATTTTGGTTGCCTGGTTTGTTTTATTAATATTCTACTACATGCTTTTGCATTTATTTGACTACGTGGGACGCGGATACTGGGCGACCAAATTATAGAAAATCGTAGGGTTAGGTTAGGTGATTAAATAAACTACATGGATAGTCGTAAGGTCACGTCATGTGGATACAAGAGTTGAAGTTTCCATATTGTTAGGTTATCTGTGGTATGTGTAAGGTCTAATTGAGTAGCCCCATGTTATAGTTACAATTGGCTCCTATCTATTAATGATACTATGGAGGAATATTATATAATGATATATTTATTTTGGAGTAGCAAATAAATTTTCGCTAACATGAATTGGATCAAGATACACAAAGAGGTTATCGACAAAATTCCTAAACATTAATAATGAATGTTTAAACAATGTGGCATCAACCAATCTACTTTCGTTCCCCTTTATGTACTTATTTTCAAATTGATAATCAGCTAAAATTTCCAAGCATCAGATTTTCTTAGAATTTAAATGTGGTTCTCCAAACAAATTATTTAACCTACTATGGTGAGTTCATAACTCAAACCTATTTCCTATGAGGTAATTCCCCCAAATATTTGAGGCATGTATGAATCCTACTAGCTCCAAATCATGAGTGGCTTAATTCCTTTCATGCTAATTTTGTTTCATGGATTCATTACATATCATATGTCCATTCTACACGAGAACTCCTCCAAGTTCTTATTTACACAAATTAATGCACACAAGGAAGTATTTATTTGGGCTAGTTATCTTCAATATCAGTGCACTTTTTAACAACCTCTTTAAATGTTGAATTTCCTCTTCACAGTTTATGAGACTAGTCAAATTTTTCATCTTTCCTTTATAAGGAAGTAATAGAATGAGGTATCCTTGAAACCAATCTACTGTAATATCCTAATAAACCCATGAAGGCCTTAACTTTGTCAAATTTTTGCATGCTATCCACTCTTCAATTGTTTTAAACTTTGCCATGTATATTGTTATCCCTTCTTCCGAAATGATATGACCCAAATATTTCCCTCGTAAAATGATAACTTACTTAATTTGGCATATAACTATTGCTTTCTAAGTACCTATAGTACCATCCTTAGATGTTTTTTATGCTCTTCCTCATATTTGGAATATATGATAATATCATCTAGAAACACAATTAAAAAATTATCCAAATAGTTTCTAAAGATACCATTCATGAGGCACATAAAACACTTGGCTTATTAGGTAACATGAATGGGGCCACTACGAACAAATAATTACCATATCGAGTTCAACATGTTGTATTTACAATGTTCTCTTTCTTAATTCTTACCTATTTATATCTTGACCTTAGATAAATTTTATAAAATACCTTAGCTCTCATGCGATGGACCAACAAATCATCTATCCACTACAAGGAAAAGACTCTCTAGCAGATGTTTTTGAGGCACCCCTCAGTTTCTAGCAGAGGTTACTAGAGGAGGTTGGCGGGTGGAGGTTTTTGCGGATGTTTTTCATCTGGTGCACTGATCATCCTAAATTGCACCAATGCATTCAACAAGAGAAAGCACCGGTGCGTACAAACATTGGCACATCAGACACTGTGCACTCTGTACACACTCGCCCGGTACGTCTTATTACTATAGTGCACCAGTTCTTTACAAACCTTCTGCACTGGTGTGTCGTAAAACCCCACGCCAAAATAGAAACCGCCCGGTGCCGTCGTAAGCAACCACACCATGCACCTATAAAACCCCAGGCACTGGAATAAGGTTAAATAAAAAAAAATACGGCCAAAAAACCGCATTTTCCACTTTTCTCAGTTCTCTATAGCTCTCAAGCACTAGTGCAATTTATCCTTGTTTGAGCCGCCATGACATCGGTGCTCCCATTGCACCCATTACACGCATTGCTGTTGTGCATTTCCCACCAATCTGTAGCTTGAATTTTGCAAAACAGTGGGAAAATTTTCTTTTGAAAATTATATAGCTAATATGCCTCCTCGATGACCAAATGTACAGGTATTTTTTGTGTTTTTCCATAATTAAGCCTTTTATCAGATTAGAATTTCAAATTACCTTAAAATTAACCATTTAAATGAAAAAAAAAATTTGTCGCGTGGTGTGCTCGAGCTGTTCGGCTTGCACCGGTTTGTGGTGCTGCCTGTAAATTTATAGGCTGCATCACAACCGGTGCTAACGGTATCTGCACCGGTTCTGGGGAGGTGCCGAAAGATGCACCGTGTTATTTTAAAATTTTAAAAAATGTGCGGTGGGGCCAGTTACCCAGGCGCACCATTAACCATGTAGAATAGCGAACATGTTGTGCGTTGACTTAAATATCTACCTGGGGGCGGGTATTTTTTTCAGCACATCACATTCCACATTTTGACAGGGTCAATGGTGCGTCCTGGTAAAAGACCGCATCGTTGACTATGTATTAATTTCAGGAGGTCGGTGCACTGACCGAACTATATGCCCCAAGGCGTAGAGTTTAGTGAGCGCACCGCACTCCTGACACCGTACATAGTCAACAATGCATTGAAAATTTCCAGGTGCACCACCAACGATGCGTTGAATATTTTTTGGTGCATTGCTGCTAGTGTGTGACAAAAAAAGACACATTGGAATTGGTGCATGCTTGTTTTTTATGGTGCGCCAACTAGTTTGTTTTTTTTTTTTCCAAAAGAAAATATATATGTATATTCCTAAATACATGTCTCATTTAATGAACAAATTGTATTTAATATGTCAATCATTTAGAGACATGAAAGGATAGAAGAGGGGGAACAACAGCAACAACAGGCGAACCAGTATAACATGGTTCGCCTATGGGAATCACAAGAGATGGAGAGAGATGCGTACCCTCACCCTATTACAGTAGCTACGCAGGGGCTCCTAAGGCAGGTAGGCCTCCTCAAGTTCTATGAGGAGGCTACTTCCATAAAAGGCCACGGTCTATTTTTGAGACATCTTATCCATAGGTGAAATTCCCACCTACAGGCTTTCTGGGTTGGTCCTCACCAATGGTACACACTCACTGAGGAGGACATATATTTCATTATAGGGTTATCGAGGAGAGGGGTGGATTTTCCCTTGTTCCCAGAGGTTCCAGTTGGCTATGCAGCATGGAGTTAGTTGGTGCACTCCCAAATATACATTAGTGTAGATATATTGTCTCCTTCATATTTTCAGGCCTCCTGAGGTTAGTTATGTATTGGTGCATTTGGTATTCAGGAGGTGAGGTGCCTCTCACTTCTAATTTCGACCATTTCACACAACACCAATGACAGGAAATGCATTAGTTGCTCACTTCTATATTATGTTGATTCTTTAGTACAGGAGCCATGACTTGTCAAGTGGTTTGCCATTTTTTTGTGGTAGTTCTGTACAACCTTAGATAGATGTCATGCTCATGCACAAGGGAGGGTAAAATTCCCTTTTAATTTAGAGCTTTTTTGTTTATTTTTTGAGAGGTTTCCAGAGACGAGGCTTACTTTTGTTTGGCAGTGTTGAGATTGCAACAAGATGATGATCTTAGTGGAAAGAAGTTGCCTTCACTAAGTGGGCCCACAGGCTATTTTTGGCGCAAAGTCTATTTTTAGACTATGTCTATTTTTAGACATATGGATCATATTCTATGAGTTGCAGGATGCTATTTGTGGATGGTTGGTCAAGTTGGAAAAATAGATGGACTTTTATTTTTAGACATATTGGGCAGAATCTATTTTTAGATTGCCAGTCTAAAAATAGATATGTCAAATATTATTAGCTCTTAATAATATTTGGACTAGAAACATTATCTTATTCTCTTGGAGCACTTCAGTTAAGTGCACAGATGTGGCACAGGAGCTGATAGAAGGAATTACGCTATTCCTGAGGGTTATGCGGAGCTATTGCATGGATACTTCAGTTAGAACTCATGTGACATAGTTTGGTGGAGTTGATTGAGGAGTTAATGGAGTTATGTTCAGTTTAATCTAAACATAGTTGAGCTAGTTGTATTTAGTCTAACTGACTAATACACTAGTGAAGAGTGGTGTGAATTAATTATTAATTAATTCACTAATTATAAACTTATTAATCAACTAAAGAATACATCAATTAACTTTAGTGCATGGAAATTTTTAGTGGAGACCAGTGCAGAGATAGGTGAAAAAGCAGGTTAACTATCAATTGTGACTATACTGTTGCATATTTGCAACAACCAGTGATTGGAGAAACCCATGAGGATTGCACAGTACAAGCCAGGTGGTTCAAATTATTTAATGAGCCATGTTATAGCATTGATTATGCAATAGAAGCTGGCTATCAGGTGGCAGAGATTGGAGCATGTGTTTTGCTTTATCTAGCTTGATTAGTGTGTAGCAATTCGAGGTTGTGTTAAGAGCTTGTGAGGAGATTTGTACAATGATTATTACATGATCTCTATGAAATATAATATGCAGATAGTTGGGGGTTTTCAGCTTTAAGCTTTCCCATGAAATATTGTTTTCATATGTGTGATTGTTTATGCTTTTAATGTGCGCATGCGATTGTTTTTTATTTTCGCAATTAATGATCAGTGGTAGAAGAGATTATGTATTTTTCATGAAGTTAAAATAGTGTGTGATCAGGAGAATCTCGGTGAATAATATTTCAATTATTCAAATTTATACATGGCATTGGAACAATATTGATCATTGGAGCAATTGCAAAACATTGAAGCGGTTGAGTTTTGAGCTGGTGGAATTCGAATTTGCAGTAGTGTTTTCTTGGTGTCAAAGCTAAGATGTCTTTCAACGGATTGCGATTGGATTATGCCCTTGTTGGTAGCTTGAATTATATTTCATGGAAGGACAGGTTGGAGGCAGTGCTGGATGACAATGGGTTGAAGGAGTTCATAGATGTAGAAATTCCAAAACCTACTTCTAGTGATGCTGCCATACTTGACGCATGGCAAAAGAAGACAGCAACGTGTCGAAGGATTCTGTTGGAAGGTGTGAAGGATCACATAGTGTCCAGCCTATTGGAAATATGATGCAGAGTGTTGTCCTTGATGGCAACCCACTAAATGAAGATGAAGACATGTGACAGTTGACATGTGTTGTCCTTGATGGCAATCCACCTGATGAAGTTATTCTTGACTTGATGGACTTGGTAAACGATGTAAATCTGATGTGATATGATGTTTGTTAGCAATATGATGCTGAGTGTCTAATGTGACATGATGTTAGTTAGCAATATGATGCTAAGTGTTGTCATTGAATGGCAACTCACTTGATGAAGAAGATGGCAACTTACTTGATGAATTTGTGCTTGATAGAATATGTTCTTGATGAAGAAAATATGATGTATCTACAGTGTGTACGCAGGCAATGAAGAAAAGAATTAGATGTGCTCAAAGTATGATAGAAAATTATGCGTATTGAATGTATGGGTTCTACAATCTAGGAGAAAGTCGCGTATGCACGCGGAAAGAAACGTTCCAAGTCGCGTATGGGCAAGCGCGCTCAGAAAAATGTCACAGTCCGGAGGTTACAGAGAGGGTAGTGGTATTGAAGACTCTTAATTATTGAAGGCTCATGGTATTAGTTGGCCAGTGAGTGTGAAGGCTCCATGGTATTGCTTTAACCCATGGTATTGAAAAAGGATAAACCTATATAAGGAGTAGAAATTCATTGTGCAAATCATGAGTGAGGGTGCAAGATGTCTGAGCTTGAATGAATACTTCTCTTTGAAGTAGATCTGTATGGAAAGGGTAAATTTTTTATGATAGATCTGAATCTATGATGCACCTATGAAGAAATGATGAAGCGGGATATCTAGATCTGAAATGTATCTGTATTTGCTATATCTGTTTATGGAAAACCAAACTGAATCCCAAATGACACTGTTATAGTAGGGTAAAGATGATCAGGATGGTAAGTCAGAAAAAGTAATATAACTCTATGATGGTTGAAGATCTATACGCTACTTCGATGAAGAGGAAGCGCGTATATACGTGGCTTCGCTGAAGAGAAAGCGCGTATGCACAATAAAATTAGCTTTGTAATTTGTACTGAAGTATACGCAGGTTTATATGGAAGGAAGTGCGTATATACGCGACATCAGAGAAAGGAAAGCGCGTATGCAAACTAGGGTTTGCTGAAGCAAAGGGTATGAAATATCTGATCTGTTCTGCTGTGTTTCTCCTATCTGATCTGTGTTGATAAGTATATGTTGGTGATGTATGTTTGTGCTTAAAAGTATGGAAAGGGTCCAGTCTGAAAATATGATGAAACGTGGCACAGAGTTGTGTTTATTGAAGTTGTTGGATCCGGTCTGAAAATTGATGAAGCGTGGTCAAGGTGAGTGCGGGTTGTAGCCGGTCCCGGGGGTTAATAGCTCCCTTCCCGGGGAGAGTTTAGTAAAAGCGAGATCAGAGTCGTAGCTCCCTTCGGAGAGACATTAATCGAGTGGTCGTAGCTCCCTTCCAGGAGAGGCTGGTAAACGAGCGCAGGTGGGTGCCTGCGTGCTGGTCAAGTCTGCGCCAGCACATATGTTGTAGGATGTTTTCTCTATAATAAAATATTGAAGGCTGAGCAACTGCAGCGGTGGTTTTCTCCCGACTTGGGTTTCCACCTAAAAATCCTGGTGTTCAAGTGTGATGCTTTGTGTGATGGTTTATTCTGTTCTTACTGCACATGTTTACTGTTTGTAGAACATCTAATGAATGAATGATGGAATGATATAAGTAAAGAACTAATGACATAATTAGATCTATGTGTATACGCGAGTTTTATGAAGGATATCCGCGTGTATACGCTAGTTGGCTTCAGCAAAGTAGCGTATGGGTTTTAAGGAATGAAAAAGTGAAATTTTTTTAGTATGCTGTAAATACTGATTCACCCCCCCCCCTCTCAGTATTTTTCCCAACAATTGGTATCAGAGCGTGGTCCTTCTGCAGAAGCTTGATCGCTTGAAGGAGATCCATCGCAATGGGAAAGAAGCAAAAGAAGAAGGTTACTCAAGGAAAGAAGAAGCCTCGGAAATCATGTATAGAAGATGAAACAGGTATTGATCGTTGTTCTTGTATTTTTCTTAACTGTATATGCAAAGATTATGATAGTGAAAGTGAAGATGAAGAAGATTCTGACCAAGCTCTACAAGTGCTCATGGAAAAGAAGAAGGATACTCAAAGTAAGGAGATGTCTCAGAAAACCAGTTTAGCAGAAATTTAAGAAGATGAATCAGATAGTGATTGGGGTCATCCTTTGAAAGATCTTAGTGGTACAAACAATGATGAAGATAGGGAGAGAAAAATTGTGGATCTAGAAGAAGTTATCAAAGATCAACAAAGAAAATTTAATGAGAGGGAATCTGCTAACAAAGCTTTGTGTTTTAGACTGAAAAGGACGTTCTATGATGTATACAATAGATGTAAAGGATATCAAGCTGGAATCATCTCTCTGCAAACAGAACTTGAAGAATCAAATGAGAAGAATGAAGGACTTGAAGCAGAAAACATTTCTCTAAAAGCAGATCTGGAAAAATCAAAAAGGAAGAATGAAGGTCTTGAAGCTGGAATCATCTCTCTACAAGAAAAACTTGAAGCATCAAGTAAGAAGAGTGAGGAACATCTACCATCATTTGAAAAGGAAGGACTTGAAGCAGAAATCATTTCCCTCAAAGAAGACCTGGATAAATCAAATAAGAAGAATGCAGAACTTGAAGCTGAAAACATATCTCTGAAAGAAGATCTCAAAGCATCAAAGAAGAAGAATGAAGAGTTGCAACAAACATGTGAAGTAAACGAAAATTGGTTGAAAGAAGAGATCCTAAATCTGAAGGATCAAGTAGAAGATGGAAGAAGGAAAGAAGAAAGCATGACAAAGCAATGTCAAGACTTGGAGGTTGAGGTAAACATTCTCAAAGGTAAATTAGAAGAAAAGATTAAACTTTTGAGGTTTCAAGATAGTACTAATATTTTGGACAATATTCTGAGTAATCAAAGGTCTCCTTCTATCAAACATGGTCTTGGTTTCCATGAAACTATTAAAGGTGAATCTAGCTCACAAGGGAGTGCTAAAAATTCAGAGGTAGTCAATGCAAAACCTGAAGTGTTGAAAGAAACAAAATCTCAACCAACAATCATGAATTCTCAAAGGAATTCATTCAAGAATGTTGAATGTTTTAAATGTCATAATTATGGGCATGTTGCAGCAAATTGCAGAAGCAGAACAATTCAGCCACAAACAAACAGGTTCTACTCAGAAAGGTACTCTAGTAACTTCAAGGGATATTGTTTTTCATGTAACAAGTATGGACATAAAGCAGCTGATTGTAAAAGGAGGAAGAATAGAAATACTCATTATGATTCTTATGTTTATTTCTCTGACCACATGAGATGTTATGTTTGTAACAAGTATGGACATGTAGAAAAATAATGCAGGATGAACAGATCTGGGAAAGTGGACAATTTTCAGCACACAGTTGGAAAGCTCAAGCAAATTTGGAAAAAGAAGGAGGACCGATCAGAAACGTAGGGAATTCTGACCCTACTTCAGTCATCCGCTTCTGAAGCTGACTTTTCTTATTGACTGCAGGAATGATGTGAGATACATTATGAGATCTAGCAATGTATCGTCACAAGGGGAGCAATGCATGATGACTCTCATGGTTGATTTGATTATACTGGTTATGTTTACTTCTGACAGCGCATCTAATGTGGAAAGGACAGGTACAGGAGGTACAAGCTCAGGAAGAGATAAAGGAATGTGAAAAATTTCTATGTTTCACTTTCCATACGCGGGTTCTATTCACAAAAGTCGCGTATACACGCGAGTTCCAGCAGACACAGTCGCGTATGCATTGAGGATAAGAGAATTCATATGATAACTGAAGATCTGGAGCAGAGGTTCAGGGGGAGCATCAGTCTGACTACTGATGATTGCACTGTTAGCATTATTCTGGTTATACTCATGATTATGATAATATGATACTTGGTTTCCTATGTTGAAGTTTATGGATGAGTCTTGTTTGCTTATTGATGAAGAGTATTCATTGTTGAGATGAAAGTCCTATAATTCAGAGATAAGGGCAGCCCATGCAGAGATTGTTGCTAATGACTTGCTGATGAACGTATTCAGGTTGCACAAGTTAAGATGGAGCACTGATTCAGGGGGAGCAGCAGGTTGAATACTAATGATTGCATTGTTGGCAATATGACTGCTTATTCTTTGGTTATTGTGATACTCATGCTCAAATGATGATGGCTTGGTACATGGTTTATGATGATGAGACGTTGAATGAGCTGTGGAAGTCTAGTTCATGCAGAGCTTGTTACTATGGTTAAGATATTTTGCCTACATATGGTACTTCATGTTAAATCTTAAATATCATGGTGATGTTGGACCACATGGATGATTGCTTGACACTTATGTGAAGATGCTGTTCTGGTATGGAAAGAATGTATTGATGCTGCAAAGAATCTGAAGACTTGGATACTAATGTGCTTATGCTACCACCATTGGATGACGCTTGAAGACACAACTACATTGTTCTATCCATCTGTAGTCCAAGGAAGCATTCAAATATCTCAGAAAGAAGCTGAACACTGTCTTTGCCTCACAGAGAATCAGATCTGGTTGAAATTTAGAAGATGGCATTGGATACGCGGGTTTCATGAAACACAGTCGCGTATATACGTGAGTTCCTGCACAGAAAACCGCGTATGTTTGGTTGCTGGCAATTTTTGGTTGGTTCAGCTCTCTTCAGCACAGCTGCAGTGCTGTTTGGTATCTCTGATACTGTTTGGTATATCTGGTGGTGTTCTAGTTCTCATAATTCTTTTCTCATGTTTTGATAAAGATGCCTTGATGATTTGTTGGTGAAAGTGTTCAGGATGCACAAACTAAGGGGGAGCCTTAGTCATATGAAAAGAATGCGTGGATGCACAGATTCAGGGGGAGCTTTAGCGTTGCTGAGTATAATGCATTGTTGGCATTATGATGGTTCTGAAATATGTTCTCTTTCTTGAGGACTTTCTGGTGTTGGTCTTAAAGTTATATTTGTAGTTTGATGAAAAGGTCATGTGGAGACCCATGATGTAAAATTGTAATATTCAGTCATGTAAGGACTTGTCTAATTTGTAAACCCACTTGGTTGGGTAGCTGAGTCAAATTTTGTAAACCCACTTGGTTGGGTAGTTGAATTGAAATATGTAAACCCACTTGGTTGGGTACTTGAGTCTTATATGTAAATCCACTTGGTTGGATATTTGATGTAATTTTGAGTCTTTTGGTGATAGGAAGTTCATAGAGTCATGTACTTCATTGAAAAATATGTTTGAAGATTCAACATGAACTCAGGGGGAGCTTGGTCACTTCAGTATACATCAGATCTTCAGAACGCTTCTTCTACATGAGAAGAAAAGGGGGTGAGTATGTTGGTTTTGATCCGCCCATTGCCCTTGATGTCAAAGGGGGAGAGTGTGTTGGTTTTGATCTGCTGGTTTTGATCCGCCCGTTGCCCTTGATGTCAAAGGGGGAGAGTGTGTTGGTTTTGATCCGCTGGTTTTGATCCGCCCTTTGCCCTTGATGTCAAAGGGGGAGAGTGACATGGTGTTTGAATGCAGATAATGGTGTCAAAGAATTGGGAGAGTGGCATGGTGTCAATGTACTTATCTGTTGTGGTAACCAAACACCATCGTGGTTGCCATCAAGTCCAAAGGGGGAGATTGTTGGAAATATGATGCAGAGTGTTGTCCTTGATGGCAACCCACTGAATGAAGATGAAGAAATGTGACAGTTGACATGTGTTGTCCTTGATGGCAATACACCTGATGAAGTTATGCTTGACTTGATGGACTTGGTAAACGATGTAAATCTGATGTGATATGATGTTTGTTAGCAATATGATGCTAAGTGTCTGATGTGATATGATGTTAGTTAGAAATATGATGCTAAGTGTTGTCATTGAATGGCAACTCACTTGATGAAGAAGATGGCAACTTACTTGATGAAGTTGTGCTTGATAGAATATGTTCTTGATGAAGAAAATATGATGTATCTACAATATGTACAGAAGGCAATGAAGAAAAGAATTCAGAATGTGCTCAAAGTATGATGAAAAGAGTATGTCTCTATGAATACGCGGATCTGTCTAAGGAAAGTCGCGTATGCACGCGGAAAAGAACGTTCCAAGTCGCGTATGGGCAAAAGCGCTCAAAAAGTGCAAATCCAGGGGCCCGTGGTATTGAAGACTCATGGTATTGAAGGCTCATGGTATTGCTTTGGCCCGTGGTATTGAAGGCTCATGGTATTGCTTTAACCCATGGTATTGAAAAAGGATAAACCTATATAAGGAGTAGAAATTCATTGTGCAAATCAGGAGTGTGGGAGCAAGATGTCTGAGCTTGAATGAATACTTCTCTATGAAGTATATCTGTATGGAAAGGGTAAAGGTTTGATGATAGATCTAAATCTATGGTGCACCTATGAAGAAATGATGAAGTGGAATATCTAGATCTGGAATGTATTTGTATTTGCTAGATCTGTTTATGGAAGGCTTGGATCTGAAATGAGGCGAACATATGTCTGAAGTAAAAGGGTAAATCTGAACTGAATGTCTGATTTGAAGAAGTATGCTGCTCTTTGATGGTTGAAGATCTATACGCTACTTCGCCGAAGAGGAAGCACGTATATACGCGGCTTCGCTAAAGATAAAGCGTGTATGCGCAATAAAATTAGCTTTGTAATTTGTACTGAAGTATACGCCGGTTTATATGGAAGGAAGCGCGTATATACGCGACATCAGAGAAAGGAAAGCGCGTATGCAAACTAGGGTTTGCTGAAGCAAAGGGTATGAAATATTTGATCTGTTTTGCTGTGTTTCTGCTATCTGATCTGTGTTGATAAGTATCTGTTGGTGATGTATGTTTGTGCATAAAAGTATGGAAAGGGTCCAGTCTGAAAATATGATGAAACGTGGCCTGCAAGTTGTGTTCTATTGAAGTGGTTGGATCCAGTGTGAAAATTGATGAAACGTGGTCCAAGGTGGTGCTTGGTCCATAGAGGTCTTGAGGGTTGTAGCCTTCAGTCAGGGGGTCGTAGCTCCCTTCCAGGTGAGGCTGGTAAACGAGATCAGGGGGTCGTAGCTCCCCTCCAGGAGAGGCTGGTAAACGAGAGTAGGGGGTCGTAGCTCCCTTCCAGGAGAAGCTGGTAAACGAGCACAGGTGGGTGCCTGCGTGCTGGTAGAAGGCTGTGCCAGCACATATGTTGTAAGATGTTTTCTCTATAATAAAATATTGAAGGTTGAGCAACTGCAGCGGTGGTTTTCTCCCGACTTGGGTTTCCACCTAAAAAATCCTGGTGTTAAAGTGTGATGCTTTGTGTGATGGTTTATTCTGTTGTTACTACACATGTTTACTGTTTATTGAACATCTGATGAATGAATGATGGAATGATATAAGTAAAGAACTAATGACATAATTAGATCTCTGTGTATATGCGAGTTGCATGAAAGATATCCGCGTGTATATGCGAGTTCACTAAAGGAAAGTAGCGTATGGGTTTTAAGGAATGAAAAAGTGAAAAGTTTTGAGTATGCAGTAAATATTGATTCACCCCCCCCTCTCAGTATTTTTCCCAACATAACCTTCATGGTAAAGCTTCTCCATTCTTGATGTGGAAAGATTTGACAGATTTGTTCCAAAGCAAGAGCAACCAAGAGCGACCAGAGGAAGTTGGCGCTCAAGGATAAGCTCAAGAACATAAAAATGGAGAAAGGCGACAGTATACCCAAGTACCTCACGAAGTTTTTCCAGTGCAAGGATGAGCTGGGAAGTGTGGGGGTTATTGTAGATGACGAGGACTTGGTGAGCTTGGCTCTCCTTGGGCTTCCGAAGAGTTGGGATTCCTATCAGGACTCTGTCAATGGTCGGGAGAAATTTCCAAGATAGGAGAGACTTTGGTCAGATCTTGTGCAGAGGAGATAAGGTGGAGTACCAGGGACGGATCTTCATCAGATGCCTCGGATGAAGAAAATTGTGCTTTGGGCACCAAAGCAAAGGAAGGGGAAGAGCAAGAAGAATGCTTCTCAATCACAGTGCGAAAGGTAATAAGCAGGACATGTCCAAGGTGAAGTGCTTTCATTGTCACCAACACGGACATTACGCCACTAATTGTCAACAGAAGAATAAAAATAAGCAGACTGCTGGATCTGCAGCTGGAGAGGCCTTAGACTCACAGTTTGAGCTGGATTTTCACTGATTGCATGCTTGGTATCAAGTATTATGGGTTTAGTGTGGTTTCTTGACAGTGGTGCGTCTTTTCATATGACCAGATACAAAGATTTGTTTACGGATTTGGATGAGAAAGATCTTGGAGTGCACATCGAGATGGGTGATGATGGTAGATACAGTGCGACCGGTATCGGTACCATTTCCTTTGAGAGGGAGTCTGCTAAACCCTTCAGATTGAAGGAAGTGATGCATGTTCCAGGATTGAAGAAGAATCTTATCTCTGTGGCGATGTTAGAAGACAAGGGATATGAGGTTGTCTTTAGCGAGGGAAAGGCTTTCTTGCGCAGTAAGGCAATTGGTGAGACCCAGAGGATAGGGGTTCAAGTTAAGAACCTTTATCGATTGCAGGTAGATGGCTGTGCAGCAATGGCCGGCAAGGCAGAAGGAGTGGTGAGCCGAGATGATGGCGAGTTATGGCACCGGAGATTGGGCCACCTTCACCATAAAGCTTTGAAGATACTACTCTGATTAGATTTCCAGGCTTCCTAAGGGCCCCACTCTTACCTGTCCAGTCCATTTAAAGGGATGTACTTTGGGAAAATTTGTGAAGGCCACCTTTCACGAGAAGGATAGTCGCGCCACGACGATCCTTGAGAGAATTCACACAGACGTGTGTGGACCTTTCTCAGTAGCTTCGACAGCAAAGCATAGGTACTATGTGATATTTGTTGATGATTTTTCTCGGAAGTGCTGGATCTTCTTCATGCAGAAGAAGAGCGAGACATACTCAAAGTTATGTGAGTTCAAGGCACTGATTGAGAAAGAATCGGGGAAGCAGGTGAAGGCTCTTAGGAGTGACAATGGTGGTGAATTCATCTCTGGAGAATTCATGGAATTTTGCAGCGCAAAAGGAATTCGAAGAGAGCTCATAGCGCCTCATAACCCACAACAGAATGGGGTTGCGGAGCGAAAGAACAGAATGATCATGGGTGCTGCATGGGTGATGTTGCATGATCAGGGCCTTCCCATACACTTGTGGGCTGAGGCATGCAATACTGTGGTTTATGTGCAAAACCGTTGTCCTCACAGGATACCTAGCATGAGTACCCAGTACTACGTTAAGAGGCTGATATTTCCCATTTGAGATTTTTGGATTTCACTGTTCACATTCATGTATGACGAAGGATGCCGAGGAAGAGGCTGGAGCCAACCGCGAGAGGTTGGGATATTTTGGAGTACAGCGATACACCCCACAACTATCGTGTGTATTTTCTAGACAGTCGTAAGACTGTTGTGCGACGGGATATCAAATTTCAGGAGGAGAAAGCCATGAAGTGTTCGCTTGAGAGGGAGCCACACTTGCATGCGGATGAGGAGCTATTAGTTCCTAAGGATGAGCTTCCGGATGTGGATCAGCCACAAGAGGAAGTTCATGGAGTGGAAGAGACCACTCATGCAGCGCTAACCATCAGAGGGCACAAGCACACTATAGAAGCTGAGCGACTGGCTCAAGATGCAGAGAAGGTTGTAGGACCACCTACAGCACAGCGCAGACAGAGACAGTCACCGGACCGGTACACTGGATACATGGCTCTTGTGAGCAAATGTGTCGTGACAGAGCCATCCTCTTTCGAGGAAGCTGTGGAGGACTCCGCATGGGTAGATGCCATGGTGGAAGAGTATGATTCAATTGTCAGAAACAGTGCATGGGAGATTGTCCCAAGGCCGGAGGGGAAATTATGAAACCTTTTGACGCGGTATTCTTCCATATAGACGATTCTTGCTCTCTCAGTGCAGATGGGGTGGCACATTCATCAGATGAATGTGAAGACTGCGTTCCTCCATGGAGTCATTGATGAGGAGGTGTACATAGAGCAGCTTGAAGGTTTCGAGATCTTCAGCAGCGAGTCGCATGTGTGCACCTCATTAGCATTACACGGATAGACAGTTATTTCACCGGACTTGGATTCTCCAAGAGTGAGGCAGATCCTAACCTATACCAGATTGTGGTGGAGGGTAAGTTGCTGATCATTGTACTTTATGTAGATGATTTGATTTTGGCAGGTGATGAGTTGTTGATACTCTCATGCAAGGAGGATCTTGCAAAAGAGTTTGAGGTGAAGGACTTGGGCCTCCTTCATTATTTCCTGGGTTTGGAAATTTGGCAGCGCAGTGATGGATTGTTTGTTTCTCAGGGTAAGTATGCCCAGGAGATATTGGAGAAGTTCAACATGCATGGCTGCAAGCCTGTTGATACTCCTCTTCCTGGTGGTTGGAGGAAGGAGGATGCTACTTCAGTGGAGGTAGTGGATGCCACTGTTTATCGATAGTTGGTGGGGTCACTTATGTATCGGTATACACGACCCGGAACTATATGCTATGCTGTTAACCGGCTTTCCCAAGCCTATGGTTAAGCCTACCAAGCTCTTTTGGAAGGTAGGAAAGCATGTATTGCGCTATATTAGTGGCACTTCGGGATATGGTCTATGGTACAGACAGGAGGATGGAGCGAAGCTTTCTGGCTTCACTGATGCAGATTGGGCAGGGAGCCCAACGGACCGGAAGAGCACATCTGAAGGAGTTTTCAGCATTGGGTCATGAGTAGTTTCTTGAGTACGGCAAAATGAGAGATCGTGTACCTTCCGGTTGTAGTGGAGACGTATATGAGTATGATTTGGCTGCATGCGAGGCTATATGGATGAGGAAGATCCTGGTCGGGTTGTTCGGTTCACACTTAGATCCTACTGTGATATATTGTGATAATCAGAGTTGCATTAAACTCTCAGTTAATCTAGTATTTCATGATAGATCTAAACACATTGACATCTAGTACCATCATATCAGAGATTGTGTGCAGCGGAAGATCGTGTTACTTTCTTACATTCCTACGGAGGATCAGGATGCTGATATCTTGATGAAGGCGCTCACGAGGAGAAAATTTGAATACCATAGAGGCAGGATAGGGGTGGTAGATAATCCCTATCTTGTTGAGAGGGAGTGTTGAGATTGCAAAAAGATGATGAGCTTAGTGGAAAGAAGTTGCCTTCACTAAGTGCGCCCGCAGGCTATTTTCAACGCATAGTCTATTTTTAGACATGTCGATCATATTCTATGAGTTGTAGGATGCTATTTGTGGATAGTTGGTCAAGTTGGAAAAATATATGGACTTCTATTTTCAGACATACTGGGCAGAATCTATTTTAGATTTCCAGTCTAAAAATAGATATGTCGAATATTATTAGCTCTTAATAATATTTGGACTCTAAACATTATCTTATTCTCTTGGAGCACTTCAGTTAAGTGCATAGATGTGGCAGGAGACATAAGAAAAAATTAATATTTTGAGATTTATGTAAGACTGTGCATGGAGACTTCAGTTAGAACTCATGTGAGAGAGTTTGGTGGAGTTGATTGAGGAGTTAATGGAGTTGTGTTGAGTTTAACTAATCTAAACATAGTTGAACTAGTTGTATTTAGTCTAACTGATTAATACACTAGTGAAGAGTGGTGTGAATTAATTATTAATTAATTCACTAATTATAAACTCATTAATCAACTAAAGAATACATCAATTAACTTCAGTGCATGGACAGTTTCAGTGGAGACCAGTGCAGAGATAGGTGAAAGAGCAGGTTAACTATCAGTTGTGACTATACTATTGCATATTTGCAACAACCAGTGATTGGAGGAGCCCATGAGGATTGCGCAGTACAAGCCAGGTGGTTCAAGTTATTTAATGAGCCATCCTACAGCATTGATTATGCAATAGAGGCTGGCTATCAGGTGGCAGAGATTGGAGCATGTGTTTTGCTAGATCTAGCTTGATTAGTGTGTAGCAATTGGAGTTTGTGCTGAGAGCTTATGAGGAGCTTTGTACAATGATTGTTACATGATCTCTATGACATATAATATACAGATAGTTGGGGGTTTTCAGCTTTAAACTTTCCCTTGAAACATTGTATTCATATGTGTGATTGTTTATGGTTTTAATGTGCGCATGCGATTGTTTTTTATTTCCGCAATTAATGATCAATGGTAGAAGAGATTCTGTATTGTGCATGAAGTTAAAATAGTGTGTGATCAGGAGAATCTCAGTGAATAATATATCAGTTATTCAAATTTCTACAGGAAGCCTCGTAGGTTAATGTTCGAGGCATGGATGCACATGTGGGGGCAGATGATGCCCAAGAGGGGCGAGGCTATGTTTCCAGCGAGGATATCACATGATGCACTAGAGTTGCTAGCTAGTGTTCATGAGCATCCCTTCATTATGGTCCCTTGTCCTTATGTTGGTTTGGATTGGAAAGGGTGTGCCAACATCCTCTTAACAGATGATGAGCCGCCTGATGATAGAGGTAATATCACTATTTTATTTAAATTTATTCTAACATGTTCTTTAACTTGTTTTTATTAATTTGTGTAATGAAATTGTCTAATTATTTTTGTGTACTTATATATATTTTGCAGACATTGGGTCTTTTGATGGCGAGGACATGCTAGCACCACCACATGATCCAAGTGTGGATCTTGATGACGATCAGGGTATGCCAGATGTTGAGGATCATTAGGAGGCCAATGTAGAGGGACCTACTCCTGTTGGTGTGCCGATACTACCTTTTTCTAGGCGCGGTAAGATTGATAGTATATACAGGATGGAGTTGGGTGACCAACTCACTGCATTGATTGTTGAGGCGAGCATCAGACCCGCTACTATGAGAGACATACAGGCCGATGGTAGGCTATTACATATGTGGAGAGGCATGTCGTGTGACATGTATAGCTTGATGCGAGATGTCTTAAGAGCTATGACCTTAGTTACGTGGTTGAGGAGGACCATTGAACGTTATAGGCATGGTCGAGATGCATCACATGATCAATAGTCCGCGAGTAGCGACGCATCATCTGATGATCGCTCACCTCGCACCATGCCAGATAAGCAGTCTCCACTAGCATCGAGCAACAGTCATCATGGAGAGCAGGCTGGACCATCGGCCATATCCAGTCAGCAGCCTGTAGCATCCAAAAGTACTCATGATCATGAGCAGGCTGGACCATCGACTGTCGAGGCTGCACTATTGATTGAGTAGGCCTCGACTAGTATTGCTATTGATGAGTTGATCCATGACATTTATATTACAGTAGTATATTTTTGACATTATTCAGTTATATATATATATATATATATATATATATATATATATATATATATATGGTCCATGTGTTTTATGTTCATCTTGCAGTTGTACTTAATTTACATGTTGGTGATCATCATGATGTGTATATTGTTAGGTCATGTTAGATATGTTCATTTAATGTGAAACTTGCAGATAGATGTTTATGTGATAGCATTTATTTGACATGAGATGTATATTTGATGTTTGTGTTGTGATGATGTTATACAATGCTAATTGTGTTTTGTTAGATGATCATGATCACAATGATGTTAGTTAATTTGAATGTGTTTTTTAGTCGAATATGATGTTTATATGATGGTTATCATGATCGTGATGTTTATTAATTAATTTAATATGAAATGACCATGATATTTATTAAATATTATGCCGTGATTGTAATTGAAATTTTAATTTTAATTGTAATTGTAATATTTAATTTATTGTGAAATGATTGTAATTGTAATTGTATATATGAAAAATTGTAAAATTTTAATTCTAATTCTAATTGTATGTAAAATTCTAAAATTGTAATTGTATTTGTAATTGTAATTGTATGTAAAATATTTGTAAAATTGTAATTCTAATTCTAATTCTAATTGTATATAAAATATTTGTAAAATTTTAATTTTATTACTGTGAAATGATTGTAATTGTAAAATTTAATTGTAATTGTAATTGTATGTAAAATTATAAAATTGTAATTGTAATTCTAATTCTAATTGTATGTGAAATTGTGAAATTGTAATTGTAATTGTACGTAAAATATTTGTAAAATTTTAATTGTATTAATGTGAAAATTTGAATTCTTAAATGATTTTATTAAAAATTTTAAATTTGTAAAATTGGAAATAATTGTAAAATAATAAATCTAGAATAATATGAATTTTTGTAACATAATAAAGTTTAGAAAATAATGCAAATAAATTCATGCACTTTAGAATTATCATTATTTTATTATGATCTTAAATACAAAAAAAGAAATTTATACAGTATGTAATTTTTATTGAGATCGACATAATTGCAAATTATCAAGTGAAATATTGATTTTAACATTAATTCAAAATACATATTATAATTTTTCGAAGAAAAAGAGTCTTATAATGTATAAGGTAATTAAGTCTTGTTCTTTATAATAACCCATCTTAAAAAGTATAAATATTGAAGAATTAATAACACATGTACCATTTAACATGTACTAATTCCATTGAACATATTTTAGAAGAATTTGAGTATATTACCATTGTGTTGCCTCTTATGGATGCTAATTCCATGAACAAATTTTAGAAGAATTAGAGTGTCAAGAATGAAATAGACAAAAAAAAAACATTTTTGGACTATTTTGCATTTTATTAAAAGGTTTTTGAGATTTTTTATGGGGTTTATGGGTTCATGGGATAGTAGACAGTACTGACCCTGCCGTATTGGTAATTCAACTGATTTTTTCCTAGGAGTGATATGACCGAATTTTGTAGCTATTCATTTAACAAAGAACCCATATATTTTGAGAATATGATTGAAGACTCTTGTCATATACTTGAGAACTATTCCATTTCTTCACCATATTAGCACAAAACAGAAAGAATAATTTATTTCACCATAATAGCACACGACTTTCAAAAAAGAAAACACTCCATTCTGTGTTTCGAGGTATTTTATGCAAATGATAGGCATTTCTATGGAGTTTTATCCATATTCTGCAAGTTAATGAGGGTTGGAGGGAGCTTACAATCCTGTATCTGTTAGTAAATGCACCCTTCAGTAGAACCAAAGAAAATTCAGGTAGATTCCTCAGCGAAGTAGACTGGCCATAATCAATTCCTTCGAGACCTCAATAGAAGAAATAGATATGCATGTCAGAGGCCCCTGTTGGCACCTTTTCTTGTTGAAGGTTGTGGAAAGGTTCAAGTTTCTTTTTTTGAAAGAAGAAGAGGTGTAGTTTTGAAAAGAAATGGCCCAAATATTTTCACAGCAAAATGTACATTTCCAACATGTCTAAAAACTAAAATATTTCCAACTTCTATAAACTACTCAGAAACAAAACGTTCACAACCATTTGTGAAAACTGCCCACGTCTTAGCATAGCACAGGTTAACATGCCATAGTTGCCCACTTGGGCCTTGTAGTATTGCATCTTTACAAGCCCCACATTGCATTCTCTCCACATAATCAGTGGGGACCTCCTGCATAAACAAAATGCATTGGAAGAATAGTTATTTCCATCAAGAATTTATCCAATTCTAATTCGCAATTCTAATTCTAATTGTAATTCTCAAGAATAAACAAAATTCTAATTCTAATTGCATATTTCCATCAAGAATAAACAAAATTATAATTCTCAATTTCTATGGTTGGAGTTCACTAAATTTTGGTGCACACACCTAAAAGTAATTTTGGTGCCTTAACCACAAATCGATGCTAATGTACATATAACCGCATCGGTGCGTTTTAGTTAATGTGCACCGGTGCTGTGTTACCAATGGACACACTGGTGCGGTTCTATTAAGTGACGCACTGGTGACGAATAACCGCAAATAAAAAAAAACGCAACTCTATTTTCTTAAATAGAAAATAAAAGTGGTAAATTGAAAAATGGGTAGAAAAATATTTTCGAAAATCTAATTTCATAAAACAATTATTTAAATACTAAACACTTTTCATTATTTCACTATTTTTGAAAAATTTTCAACCAGAGATTTGCAAGAGACATACCTGGAGCAAGAGAGCAAGAGAGCACTGTGGAAAAGTGAAATATGATCGAACAGAAGTATTTAGATAATCATAATTCGAAACCTCTTGTGATTCAAACCCTGTAGCATAGAATTTCAAACGATCTCGTGATTAAATTTGATTTTTTTTTTTACGTTTTTTGCAGTTTTTTTACGAAGTAAGAAAAAAAATTTCAATTTGTTTTTCATTTTCAGAAACAAAAAGAAAAAATCCATTTTTACACTAAACCCTTCATTCTTTTTTTTTCTGCTCTTTCTTCTCCTTTTTTCTTTGATTTCAAAATTATGAATTTTCATTTTAGATTGGCATCCAACCCACGGGATGACTTGCATAGTTGGATCCTAATCCATGTTGGAAGTTGCGTGAATTTTTTTATTTTATTTTTATTTTTTTTATCTGTGCGCCATGTGTAACCTAGCGCACCACTAAAGTAATGTGTAATAATAATTTAAAAACTTTTTTTTTTAATCAATGCTCTAGGTTACACATCGGTGCACCGTAAAATAGGGCACCGATGCGCTAGGGTACGCAGGGCAGACCGATAACGTGTTATTTCATTATGGCGCACCGCAAATGTGTTGTTTCACAAAAAAATATTTTATTGTGTTAATCAGTGCACCATGTAACATATAATGCACTGCACTGGGTTTCCTAGTTGACAGAGAGCACCGTATGGTGGTCCCTTGTTTGTGTGAGGCGTTTATACTACAAAAACTAACACTGGACAATTTTTATTATTTTCTTTGTGCTAATCGATGCGATGGTTAACATGTAATGCATCGGTGCTCCTTGTTGACATAGAGCTCTGTACGATTTATTATACTCTTTGTGCAGTGCGTTTATAAGACCCCCACGCATGAAAGTCGGTGCGTATAGCATGAATGGCACATCGGTTTCTTAAGAGGGATTTTTTTAACCTGAAAATTTGACAATTTATTTATAAATATATTAATGAATTTTATGGTACAGGTTTCAGATTGATAAAGAAATGACTGACAAGAGATCAAGTAACAAAAATACTGATAACATATTAAGAAAAGAAAAAAAGGAAAGTTCTTTGTAAATTCTACAAAAAATATTATTTTTAAACTATATGTAAGTTTAACTAATATGTATTGTTTAATGTGTATCATGCAAAGCCACAAAATGACGAAGCTCGATAAGATTATTTATGATTTAGGACCAGAAGAGCGTAAAAGCTTGATGGAAAAATTGCAGAAGGATGAATAAGGTGAATGAAAAAATACTATCGATCCAATATCAGTTTATTTTTTTATTTTTCATTAATAATATACTTAAAATTATTAGATAACATGCGTAAAACAATATATTAATTCACACCCATTTAATGTTCTACAGGGACCAACAACTCAGAAAAGGAATGATGTTCTAAGAAAAAAAAAACATAGAACATGAAAATGAAAATGGATTTCTCCTTAGCTCATCTAGAGTGGTGCTGGAGGTTAATGAAAGGGGAAAAAAAATTTACAAAAGTTTGAGGGATCTAGTGCAACGAATGTATAGACGTTCTTTCCACTTACAATACAAAAATAAATCCAATGATTCCAAGAACCAAATTTTATCTAAACTATAGGAATATTTTCTAGAGAATTGATCAATGAGACATGTTAGACTTTTAATAGAAAAAAACGTACAACAACAAGAAAGAAGTAATGGAAAAGTAATATTCCTTTAAATATTTATATAGAATTATTTATAAATATCACTTTTGTTATATTTACTTTTCATATATCAATATAAAAGTTAAATAGTTTATTTTCATGTTAAATTTTTAGGAAGATTATGAAAATATCAAAAGAGGAATGAGCTGATATCATAAATATGCTAGTAGGAATGTCCAAAAATGTGTACAAGGAGATGGCCAAAGAAATTATCAAAATTGCATCGCAAGAGTAGCCATCTCAACAACAACGTGCTTCAAATGTAATATGTAATCATTGAATTTTTCGATCATTAGGTACAATAAATAAACAATTTAGCATTAAATATTAATTTTCAAGTATTTTCTTGCAGAAAAGAAAAGAAAATGGAACCCATTCAGCAAATAAAACAAGACGACAAGGAAGAAAAGGGTTGATATCTAAGTTTGTGAGTAATTGTTACTTCCTTATAACAACTTAACTAGATTTAATTTTTGTATTTTTAAGTTGTTTTACAAAAATCATCATTGAATGTCTCCAAATAGGTGCTAACATACAAAGAAGAACCATCAAAGGAATTGATTGAAATTGGTTTAAATATGGGTTGTGCGTATATGTTGGCATATCAGAACTTAATTGTGGAATTTGTAAGCATCTATCGATCTTGTTTTACTTAGCTCCATCTATAATTAATAGAAAAAATAAATCTTTTATATTAAATATATGATTTCTTATGGGGTATAAAACTTGCAGGAAACAAAGTATGGCACTGCGCCAATAGATCAAATCTTGAAAGATGGCATGTTACATGGTTTTGAAAGAATGTGTATAGTTTATGAGTCAATTGTTGCATTGGTACGTCATTTATTTTTTATTTACATTGATGTATATTATTTAATATTGCAATTTTCATTATTCTCACCAATGTATATACACTCATTACAGTTTATTTTTATGTTTGTAGATGGAAGGTGAAGAAGAAGAAAACAATCAACACCGTGAACAAAACATTCCTAAAAATAACCCAAGTCATGGAAGTAGAGCAGTGACAACAGTTCAAGCGAAGAATGATGATCACTATGTTTGGATATCAAAGCAAGGCATTGTATTTTCGAAATATTTGTCTATTAAATCAGACATTTTGTTTAATGATGGACATAGTGTCCCAATTGAAAGACAAAGGGATACCAATAACTGTCCCATTTTGTATGAAAAAGACTGTCTTATATATATATATATATATATATATATATGTTTTAATTTATTCTATTGTGTTCTCCATTGTCGTTCTGAAATGTAACACCACTGATTAAATTTATGGATGATTAAATATTATAATGAAGAGATGTGAAATTTTATGATATGATATAAAAAATTAATCCAAACATCACATTCAAATGCACTAATAAATATTTAATTCAGATGAATACTATTATAAGATATATATGTGTTGACTTTTGATGAATAATCAATTTTAAAAAATCGCAATAGTTATGATATGATATAACAAATTAATCCAAACATCACATTCAACTGCATTAATAAAAATTTAATTAATATGAATATTGTTATAAGGTGTGTCGACTTTTGATGAATAATGAATTTTTAAAAAATCACAATAATTGCATTGTCACAGGTTGATGTTTCTAAAAAATAGAAAATGAACACCGGTGCGTGCTAGTTACTGTACACCAGTGCGTTTGTATGATGTAGTGCACTGGTGCGTTTTTACAACCTATGGGCACCGCACAAATACCAAAACCAATTAAAAATCTCGGTGCGTTTGTGTGGTACTGCGCACCTGTGCATTTATGTGGGACTATGCATCGATGCATTTGTATCACCTATGGGCATCACAAAAATACCAATACCAATTATAAATATCGATGCATTTGTTGGATACGGAGCATCGGTGCGTTTCTATAAGTCTATGTACGTGTGAGTTGAGACGACCTATGAGCACCGCATAAATCCCAAGACCAGTTAGAATGGACATATGCGTTGTATCACCAACATTGCACCCAGTGCAGTTTTATACCTTGACAGCCCGATGCAGGCACCTTCGACTACCCCGGTGCCACTGTGTAGATGACACGCACCGGTATGTTGAAAACTTAGTAGCGCACCGATGAAAAAAACATCTGTAATAACCTCCAACCGCCCAGTCTTTTTAGTTTTGTTGAATTTTCGTTAAAAGCTCTGCCAAAAGCTCCGTAACCATAAACAGATATTGTAGAAAATGGTTTTTTGACAATTTTGGCCAATTTTATAACACTTAAAACCTCCTTTATAAACTCCACTAGAGGGTCTTTTCCTTGTAGTGATCTTAAAAATGGGTACTTATTCTTCACTGTGACCTTATTGAACTAACATAACTCAATACACAACTTAATGTACCATCCTTCATTTTAACAAATAATACTGGTGCACCTAATAATGATACACTTTGGAATATATACCATTTTCTTAAGATCTCTTCCAGCTAAATGTGTAACTCCTTCAATTTAGGTGTGCTCATCTTTTATGGTGTTTTGGATATCAGTGCAGTTGTAACAACCCCTGGTTGATTTCTCATGTAAATAAAATAAGAACATGGTCATGGGACATGTATTCCAAGATGTATTATTAGAAAAACATCCTAGTGGATCTTAATTTCAGTTAATTTATGGTTATTGAAATTGGCAAAGGCAATGGAAAAGGAAAAGAGGAAATAAATGGAATTTACTTATGAAAATAAATGAAAATAGGAGAAAAGGGAGATGAAATTTCACATATTTGCATGAGAGGGAAATTGAAGGAAAATGAAAATGATAGAGGTCTTTATGATAAAAAGGCTTCTAAGGATCAGTTTGTAGACTTTTTTCAGTTCAGTTTTGGATCTCTCTCTATTCTCTCTCTCCCATACTCTTGCACACTTAGATAAATCTTGGAGCATGCTTGGAGCACTCTATTTTTCATTGGACTTGGGAAAAGAATGAAAATGAAAGTGAGAAAGTGTAAGGGAACAATGGGATCAGTAGCTACAATGGGATTTCTTTGTAGGTATCAAGTTCCATGTATGATTTCCTTGCTAGTTTTGGTATGCATGGTATATGCATGTGGTTATTTGGTTATGATATGTCATTGGCATGGAGGATTTCCTAAATGGAAAAAAGTTTTTCCTAGCCTTGCCATTTCTTGGATAGACATGTTGTTGGGATTGTTGGAGATCATGCACAGCAAATTAACACACAGCAATTTATCAAGCACATAAAGACACCGTGATTTTACCGTGGTTCACCCAAACCTCCTGGGCTACGTCCACACAACAGGGCATTGGCAATCTTATTAATTCAAAACAGGAGATTACAATTCTCACACACTCTCTCCAAAACAAACGTATGGAGACCTGTTATATAGCAGGAGAATCTAACAGCCTCATAAATCCTCTCAACTCAAAATTTAGCATGCATTAACTCCCTCCCAACAAACTGGAGTTAATCTAGCAACAAATTCCTAATTTTTGTCACCTAATGAGATTTTTGCCTATTTTACTCAAAACAGAAAATCTCAACAATCTCCACCTTGAAAACAATTAGCCTGATGCCCTGTTATTATTATTTTATCTTTTCTGCAAGCCAAGAGAAGCCAAACACCAACGCAGCTTCTCCAACAAAACTGGTTTCGTGAACATGTCTGCACAGTTTTCCTTTATATGCACCTTTTCAAGAGAGACTCCCCTTTCAGTAATAACCTGTCTTACAAAATGGTACTTAATTGGAATATGATTTGATTTACTATGATAGGCCGGATTCTTAGCCAAATGTATTGCACTTTGACTATCACAAAGTAACCTGATGTTGTCCTGTAACCTACCAAACTCACCAAGCAAACCTTTCAACCAAACCACCTCTTTGCAAGCATGAGAAGCAGCAATGTATTCTGCTTCAGTAGTGGATAAAGCAACAATGTTCTGTAGCTTTGACATCCAGCTGATAGCTCCACCTGCAAGAGTAAAGACGTACCCTGAAGTCGACCTTCTCTTATCCAAATCACCTGCAAAATCGGAATCAACATATCCGCAAACAAATTCACTACTCTTATTGTAAGTGATACAATAACTACTTATGCCTCTCAAATACCGAAGCACCCATTTCACTGCTGACCAGTGTTCTTTACCCGGATTTGCCATGTACCTGCTGACAACCCCAACTGCATGTGAAATATCTGGTCGAGTACAAACCATCGCATACATCAAACATCCTACTACATTAGCATATGGAATTTGAGACATATAATCCTTTTCTTCATTTGTATTAGGACATAAACCCGAAGAAAGCTTGAAATGGGAAGCGAAAGGGACTGACACAGGCTTCACATTATTCATACCAAATCTCAAAAGTATCTTCTCAACATACTTCTGTTGTGATAGCCACAGCTTACCATTACTCCTGTCTCTGAAAATCTCCATGCCCAAAATCTGTCTTGTTGCTCCTAGATCTTTCATATCGAATGTCCTTGCCATCTGAGTCTTCAACCTGTTGATTTCATCAATGCTTTTGCTTGCTAAAAGCATATCGTCAACATACAACACTAAGATAATGAACATGCCATTTTTCAATTACTTGAAATACACACAATGATCATATTCACTTCTAACATATTTCTGACTCAACATGAAAGAATCAAACTTCTTATACCACTGCCGAGGCGACTGCTTCAGGCCATATAATGACTTCTTGAGCCTACAGACAAATTTCTCATTGCGATGCTGAACAAACCCTTCTGGTTGTTCCATATAAATTTCCTCATCTAGATCTCCATGTAGAAAAGCAGTCTTAACATCTAGTTGCTGTAACTCTAAATCAAACAAAGCAACTAAAGCTAACACAATTCGAATTGAAACTATTTTAACAATTGGTGAAAAAATCTCATGAAAGTCTATGCCTGCTTTCTGAGAAAACCCTTTTGCAACCAGTCGCGCTTTGTACCTGTCCTCCGTATCATTCACACCCCGTTTCAGCTTGTAAACCCATTTACACCCCACAGTTTTCCTGTCTTTCGGAAGCTCAACCATATCCCACGTGCCGTTCTTACTCAAGGCCATCATTTCGTCCTTCATGGCTGCTTTCCACTTGTCACTATTCGAACCTTCTATTGCTTCCTGATAGCACAGAGGTTCATCATCGTTAGCGGTCAAAGCAACTGAAGTAACATAATCATCATACCTTTTTGGAACACGTTTTATCCTTGTAGACCTCCTTAAAGCTATTTCTGGTTGACTACCATCTGTAGGAACTTCTTGCCGATCAGTATCTGAGACCTGTTCATGATCTAAACCGAAACCCTGTTCATGTTCTGAAACCTGTTCATGACTAGTATCTGAACTATGGTCATCATGACTATCATTAGAAGTGATATCAAACTGAATGTGCTGAAAGTCAAATACATCATCCTGTTTCAATTTTCTATCTACATCTAACTGTACAAGAGAGGATTCATCAAACTTTACATCTCTGTTGATGATGATTTTGCGGGTAGTAGGATCCCACAATCTATATCCCTTTGTTCCAACACCATACCCAACAAAGATATACCTTTAGACTTTGGATCTAACTTAGTTCGCTGATGTTTAGGCACTAGAGCATATGCATCACAACCAAACACTCTGAGTTTAGAATAGTCACAAGGGTGTCCTTTCCATACCTCTTGCGGAATCTTGCAGTCTATCGCCGTCGATGGAGATCAGTTTATCACATAACAAGCTGTTGCCACCGCTTCCGTCCACAACTCCTTTTGCAACCCGGCGTTACTCAGCATACTCCTTGCTCTCTCTAGAAGAGTCCTTTTCATGCGTTCAGCAACTCCATTTTGCTGAGGAGTATAAACCGTGGTCTTATGTCTCTCGATCCCTGCATCCTTGCAATAGCTGTCAAACTCCTTGGAAGTAAACTCACCACCATTGTCAATTCTTAAACACTTTATTGTTCTACCAGTGTTGTTTTCTACCAATGCTCTAAACTGTTTGAAAACTGAAAAAACATCAGACTTCCTTTTCAACATGTAGACCCACACCTTCCTAGAAAAATCATCAATGAACGACACAAAATATAACGAACCACCATATGACGCTGTAGGGGCTGGACCCCAAACATCTGAATGAATATAATCAAGTATCCCTTTACTAGTATGTTTGCCTGTTTTAAATTTTTGTTTACTTTGTTTGCCAAACAGACAATGCTTACAGAAATCTAACTTTCCAGACCTTAGATTAGGAAGTAACTTGCGATCAGCCAAAATCTTTAACCCTCTTTCGCTCATATGGCCCAACCTTTGATGCCATAGGCGAATGGAACTATTGTCCTGTTCAGACACCGTAGACACATGAACTGACCCTGTTCTTCCTTCTAACTGAAACAGATTTCCTACTTTCTTAGCTTTCATTACTAGTAAAATACCTTTATAGATTTTCATAACTCCACCTTGAATTACATTTTTATATCCATTCGTGTCAAGTGCTCCTAGTGAAATTAGATTTTTTCTTAAGTCTGGAACATGTCTCACATCTGTTAACAATTTAGTTGTGCCATCAAACATTTGCAGTTGTATACTTCCTATCCCAACAATATTAGATGTGACATCATTACCCATGTACACGACTCCATCATTAACTGATCTATACGTCTTAAACCATTCTTTATGAATACACATGTGGTTTGATGCACCGGAATCTAACAACTAATGTTGATCATGATTTGACATATTAACAGACAACACTTCGTCGCTCATACCTGAACCAGATGCCGAACCTGTATCTGTCGCATTTGCCTCCTTCTTCTCTGTCGAAGAGTCTCCTTTCTTCTCTGTTTGTTGTCTCTTCCAGCAATCTTTCTTCAAGTGCCCCGATTTGCCACAAAACCAGCACTTCACTTTGCTCTTCTTCCCTTTCGACTTTGAACGCGAATCGCTGCGCTTACCAGAGCGTCTTTCTCTAGAACGACCTCTAGCCATCATTGCCTCTGATGTAGAGGTGTCAGCATTCAACCGCTTCCTGGTCTCTTCGGACAACATGGCTCCAACCACATCGTCAAACTCAAGGACAGCTGCATTACTGAAGCTTATGGAAGTAACAAAGTGATCCCACGATTCAGGCAATGTACACAATAGAGTTATTTCCTTATCCTCTGAATCAAATTTTACATCTAGACTTTGTAATTGTACCAATAGAGTATTGAAAACATTCAGATGGTCAGTAACCGAGGTACCTTCCTTCATCCGCAAACTGTATAGCTGCCGCTTTAGGAGAATCCGATTTGTCAAGGACTTCGTCATGTAGAGCTTCTCGAGCTTTATCCACAAGCCTGCGGCGGTCTTCTCTGACACAATGTTGAACAGAACGTCATCTGCCAGACATAACCGAATTGCGCTCAGAGCTCTGTCATCCAACTCATACCATTCATCCTCCGTCATGGAAGAATGCCTTTTTCTCCTCCCCAACAGCGCTTTCGCCACGCCTTGTTGTACCAGGAGATCATGCATCTTTACCTTCCAGATCTCGAAGTTGTTTTTGCCATTGAACTTCTCAATTTCAAACCGGGCATTTTGAGTTTTCGCCATCTTGTTTCAGCAAAAAAACACAGTAATCTCCAGAACCAATTTTCAAATAAAGAATGCCCTTTTAACTAAAAAATGCCTTTTAAAAAAAAAATTTCCCTTGCCTTCCTTTAAGTGCCTCTCACTGCCTTTAAAAAAAAATTTTATCCTTGACCTTTGCCTTTAAAAAATGCCTTTCACTTCATACAAAGCCCTCAAATCGATTTATATAAATCGATGTTAAAAAAAAACTTCATAAAAACTTTACTCTTTTACCATATGCAAATGGTAATTTAAAATTACAAATTACTTTATAATGGCCAACCTTCTTTTCAATATAAATAAAGTGCCACCCCCTTAAATCGATTTATAAAAAAAACGATGTTAAAAAACCTTTAACACAAATCGATTGCACTTAATATATATGGCACTTCATAAAAGAAAATCGATTATAAAATGTTTTAAAAAACAAAATTCCAAATCGATTTATTCAAATATGAATGGAACGCTAGGGCGGTTTGACCTGCAATATGAATGGAACCAATTGACATCGATTTTTTTTATTCCACGCAGGTGTACAGTGCGTGCGCAGCAAATCGACTTTTCTTTCTTATAACGCATGAGCCAACGTTATAAATCGTTATAAATCGACTTAACTTCAAATACGCTCTGGCATTTGAATTTAACAGTCCAGACAGTGGCTATGCAGAAAATTTCCAATGCAGGCAGGCAGCGGCTTCTGCAATCGGCTTTGCAACGCTGAAAATTCAATTAATCCATGCAGGTGTGCGTCGGCAACAGAATAACAGTCCACCTTCAATGCAAGTCGGAACTCCACGCAGCAATACGCAGCTCCACCTTCAATGCAAGTCGGAACTCCACGCAAGTTTACTCAGCACCTTCTAGGCAGTACCATTCAACGCACCTCCACGCAGCAATACGCAGCTCCGCCACTGCGCGCTCCTCCAACATGCTCCGATACCAATTGTTGGGATTCTGGACACCACATATCTCCACAATGGTATGATATTGTCCACTCTGGGCCTAAGCCCTCATGGCTTTGCTTATGGGCTTTACCCCAAAAGGCCTCATACCAATGGAGATATTTGTCCATCCTTATATACCCATGATCCTCCCCACTTCTAGTCAATGTGGGACTTTGGTCGTATACCCAACAAATTCAGTGATTAATATTGTTGATGTAAACTTTGATAAATAATTTTTGGCTAATGGTGATTAGTTGTAGATGATGCAATAGAAACATCATATAGATATGATGTTATTCATAGATAAAATCCCACTTGAGTGAGTGGAAGACAACTTGTTTGCAGCAACATGGGTTAGTGAAGAAGAGATAAAGACAGAGACAGGTATAAAGACAGATAGAAACAAAGAGAAATGATGATGCATATAAGGAAGAAGACAAAGAGAAAACAAAGCAGGAGGCAAAAGTAGAGAATGAAGTACAACAGGAGAAAAATCTTATTACAGAGCAAAAAGAACAAAACCAATGTGGTTTTGGATATTTTTTTACACTTACCATTGATTTCCATTGTGTAGATAAATAGAAAAATTATGAAGAAGAGTTAAAGTTCCTTGAAACATGGCTTGCAACACCATGATTAGATGATATCTACATATAAGTTGTAGATATGAATTTTGAAGACAACATGTGTGATGAAAACATCAATGAAATTTTCAGATATTGGAGTTTTGAAGAGATAAATTTTATTCTCATCTTATATTGCAGCAGATTATGATGAAAATCGCACTATAGAAGACAATAAGTGGCAACAACCCACATACAAGTCATTTATTGAAGAAGTCAAGTCCAGGACATGGTTAGATAACTTGGAAAAATGGAAGACCTACACCAACAAACGAGGACACTAAGGTTTGAAGGATACAACAAAAAGAAAACACTAAAACAATTTGGAGGCTACAAGATCTGGAAGAAGAGAAGAAGAAAACTAAATCTAATCGAAGTCAATTTTTTAAATGGTAAGACTCGCTGAGACATAGAATAACATGTATGTTAATTAAATTTTTATGTGGTTGTAATTAAAAGGGAGTGTTGGATCATCTAATTCCAACTATGTGGTAGGTGTCAAAACTGTCCATCCAAGTGTCTATAGTCCAATTTAGTCAAGTTTAACTTCAGTTATTTATTATTGATATTTGCAATGTATTCTTGTTTAATTAATTCGGAATACTAAGAAGAGCAATCATCTGCTCCACTTCTTTTAAGTTTTCAATTCTTGTCATCCAAATCATACAGATCACAATGCCACACAGAAACAACATGAGCAATTTTCCTCCAACGCAACAACTATATATATTGCCAGCGGACCACATGTCAGCTATCGGGTAAGTCGAACCACTCGTAGCACTCAACAACATTTAAAGAAAAAATAAACAAGGCTCCTTCAAACTTAAGTTCCACTTCGTCCTTCAAACTAAGAAAAAACCCTCTTGTTTCGAAATCCAGACTTCCAGCATCATTCCTAATCTTCAAACTCTCCAGGCCATTAAGGATGGCACCGGGATCAACATTATGCAAATTTCAAGGACCAACACAACAGATTTTTTTTTAAAATCCAGACAAAAAATTCACCACAAAGTGTGTAACATGGAGTAGACAAGCTCAATATCTTCGAAAAAAGATCGAGACCATTGATGACCCTATTCCCAATTCCCTTGTCTCCCTCTCGGTTGCTGAGGGTGATCAACATCGCGTATAAAATCACAAGACATCCGCAATCTTGTAATTTTGATTTCGGCTGGGAATGCAAAGGGGAGGACTTTGAATAGCCAACGAGTCCAATATCGTAGTCTCGTTCCAAACAAAAGATGGACAAAATAGGGGTACATTGCTACTACTACTTTAACACCAGCGGAGGTTCGAACAATTCACAAATCTGTGTAACTAAACATAAAGGAAAATAGGAAAATAAAGCTCAAAAGAGCAAAAAATAAACATAAAGGAAAATAGGAAAATAAAGCTCAAGAGAGCAAAAAATAAATTTAGAGGAGCATACTTTCTGAAAAATATTTAGAGGAGCATAAGTTGTACACAATTTACTAACAAAACAATTTGTATTATTCATTTCAAAGTCAAATTACAAACCACATAAATAGTGTTCATGAGATCCAATGAGAATATTGTTCATAAAATTTATTAACAAAAATAAAACAACCAACAACCTAATCTTACTTATTTATTAATATAAAAATTATTTTCAGATAATATTAGTTATTTAATTTAATTCAAATTTTTTTAAATTTAAATTAATAAATATCTTTTTAAATTTTAATTTTTCCTTATTTACCACTCTTCCATGATTCAAACTTTTTTATACTCATTATCATACACAAAAAACAAAGTCCCAATGCCTTTCAAAAATCATTTGCTAAGTAGACCATTAATATGCTTATATAAAAATAAAGCCAATTTTTTTTAATCAAATCTGTTTACATCTAAAAATCGAATATTAACCTGATAGGTCTAAATTTTAAGCTTTACAAATCTTACCAATTGAACTTTTTAATAACCCAATTTAACAAAAATTACCTCCACCACAATGCTTGAAAACATCTCAGTTATAAGTCGATCCCAATCCACCGAACAAACCCTATTGAAACGTCAATCATGAAAATTTTAAATCTGCTAGATATCAATGCCTCGAACCCTTAGCGACAATCGTTCCAAAATTGACAATACCCTAATCTTCGGAAATTGCTTTGCCCTTATATGAATTAATAAGGCCCGCATCCATCATTCGATTTCTTTGCACTTTTGGAACTGAACTAATTTGTGAGGTGATACATGTCGGAGAATCTAATTCTAATCAATTGCTAGGTGTTACAATTATTTATCTAAGTGTTACAATTAGTTGGAATTCAATCGAATTTGGTTAAATTGTAGTTCAGTATCACTACAATTATTAATTATTTATTGTTGATGTTTCTTATATAATCTATTTAATTATTGATAATATTGAAAATAAAATCTCTGCTCCACATTTTTCATTCTCTATCAATACATGTAGTCTACCTTTTGGGTAACGAATCGAAGGATCCCTAAATTATTATGTTAGCAACAGTAATGTAGGGGAGACGGCCTAGTCGAGCAATCGATAAAAGATCATAGTCGTGGCTCATAGATGCAATGGCTTCAACATCATGGGAAAACGTGGAGGGTAGAATACCATCGTTGCTTAACCTTCGAAAGCAATAATCCATTGTACACTTCTTCACCAACTCTAGACAAATTTTACAGAGCTTTGCGACATGTAGTTGGTTTGCATGATAGTGTACAGGACCATATGTTACTAGCTGAAACATGTTCATTATTATATCTACCTGATAATGTTCCACATTGTTCATGAAACCGATGTTTTTGGAATTTTGTGGAGCTTGTGCAATCCCTTTGGCCACTCGTTGAAACGCCTAAGATGTTGGAAATATTTTTATTTAGTGATGATGTTTAGAGACGGTGTATCCTCAGCATACAGGATCTTCAATACATTCATTCAACGCTTGTAAGCAATGACAGCGAAAGTTTGAGGGGGAGGCATTCTAGACAGTATGAAATGGAAACAATGGGTGAATTCGGGTTTGCATTGCCGAGTAAATGGTTATTCATATTATTGCTCCATATGGGTTTGGAGAATCCTAAATTTGAGTTTTCAACTACTACTTTAAAACTGTTTGTATGTGCCTAAAGCGGTATCGATTGGGATCTAGAAGTATACATGCAGTACGATCTGAGGAGGTTGGGACCGTGACTAGGTCTCTTGGTTATCTCTGTTGAGTGTTGGTTGAAATCTGTTGAACCGTTGGGACGTGGCACACGTACAACTTGCCCGCCTGTTCCTTGCCTAGAGGAGATTGAGTAGAGTAGGAAGAATATGAAGAATTTTTTATTCTTAGTGGCCCCAAATTCCACATGCAAGGGTGCAGTACATTAGCAAGGTTTTTATAGCCATAGCGCGCCAATTGCGTATATATGAGTAATAAGTACTTGGGCTCAGTTTAGTGAGTTTTTCTTTGACCATTGATCCTAGCATCTCTCAATCTTTGAACAAAGTCAAAGGCCAGCCCATCATGAAGCTTGTACAACACAAAATCATCCTATAAATAGAATCAAGACCACGCCCATGATGAAGCTTGTACACAATCAAATCATCCAATAAATAAAATCAAGGCTATGCCTAAGATGAAGCTTGTACAATATCAAATCATCCTATAAATAAAATCAATCAATCCTAACGAGGATAGTACTCTCAACAAGAGTGTGGTGATTGATCTTGCTATGGTGATTGAAGCGTTTACAACATTAACAAATTCGGTAGTGTGATAATAACATAAAACTTAACAAATTATTTTACAAATAAAATTAAGTCTAATGAACGTAAAGTTATTGTGAGTTATAAGAGAAGAATATTTAAAAAAACTTAAAATAAAATAATTGTAAATAAATTAGATAAATAACAGAAGTTAACATTTTGAAAACTCTTCTATTATAAAAACTTATAGACCAATAAGACTATAATTTATTGTGATTTATAAAAAAAAATGTGCAAAAAAATTAAAATAAAATAATTGTAAATAAATTAAATAAATAATCAAAAGTTGACATTTTGAAAACTCTTCCATTATAATGTGGACATTTTGATGTCATTCTAAAAAAAAATTGATAGTATAATAATAAGATAAAACTTAAAACTTATATTGTCTATATGAAAACCATAAGTTATTTATGGTTTTCAATGTGTGCATGCTCAAAACAGTGTTCCCTACTATTTACTTATATCTATTCTCTACCACTAGTCAAGTATTATTCCTTTTCCATTAATATCTATTTATTCTTTGCAATTATTCTACATTTACTTCCTTAATTTAGCTTTGTGTCTAATCCCTACTCTAGTACATCATTTCAAGGTGTATGGTACAATTGTTCCAACATTCTCCCATTTTTAATCAAATTTGTAGGGATACCAGGAAAAATAAATCAAGATATAAGCTAAGTGCTATGAACAATAAGGCCTAAATACTCACAATGCTTCTTGAAATGAAGTATGGTCACAAGGTTTGCATCTACAACTATAAGGTGTCAATTTTCTCTAGTGTCACATTTTGAGTTTAGATGAATCAAATCTCTTGAGATGCAAACACCTTTTATAGTGCAAAACTTTAAAAATTTGTGTCTCTAAAGATTGAATCCCTTTAAAGACTTGATAGATGATTGTTAAGATGAATCTCCCTCTTATATATATAATATTTTTTAGTTTCTGTTAATATAATTTTAAATACATTTCAAGAACCTAATTTTATATATTGAAATAATTTATTTATAATACATATTTAATTTTTTATTTACTATTAATATTTCTTGAAGTTGTATTAATTTTGTATTAAGAATTGAATTAGTTACACACATCCCTCTGCTATGAGGAATAAATTGAATTTTTTTACTTTCAATTAATTCTTCACTTTGCACATTGAAATATTTTATTGTTGTCCATATGTTTATATGTTTTCTCTAAAGTTGATATTAAAATAAATAAGGTTACATGGATATTAAAATGGTTTATTTAGGTATCCAATGAAAAATATGAAAATATAAATAATATCAACTATTTTTTTTTTAATTACTTAAAAAAATATTTTAAAAATAAGTAAAGGTGAGAGTGAAATATTTTTACCATATCTCATTTTTATTGGGTTGTAATATCAACAACCAATAAAGTAAGAACAATTACAATTACACTATGTTTTCTAATACTTTTAACTAAAACTAATGAAGTATGTATATTTTTTATTGTTTTGATTATAGGGGGACCTTATTTTTCAATCTAAGGAATATTTTAATTTTATTTTAAAATGGACATGTATCGACTCTACATTGAGCATAGACAAAATTTCACATCCCCTCATACTTAACCGTAGAATGAGGATCTCAAATCAATAAATTGCCTTTGCAAGAAATGTTGGTTTCTTCATCACATAAATGAAACTATTACTATCACATTCAAATTGAACTATAATAGCTCCATAAATTATCCCTGCTTCTAAACATAATTTAATAACATTGTTACTATCACATTCACATTGAACTATAATAGCTTTTTGACATAGCCCAACTTCTAAACATAGTTTCATAAACTAAATGGCCTCCCCATAGGAACGAGAAATTTCCATATGCTTTTCTATTACAATGGACAAAGTGACCAAAACTTATTTTTTTTCTCATCCAACTTAATAATTCATTGATGAATTGAAGCAATTATTCGCTTATAGATCTCCTCCTATCTACATCACACTTAATTATAATACACATAACCTTGAACATCCACCGAGTATGAGTACCATAAAAAATCAAAATGATTAAAAAATAGAATATTAAAAAGCACCTCACAAATTATTGAACACACACTTCATTGGAGCCTAATGTTCATGTCTAGGATTAGCCATGAATCAAAACAAGGGTCCTACCATGTGGGAAGTTTTTTTTTTAGTATATACCATAGTTGTGTGAAATCAACAATTACACTAACATATGAAATAGAAGGAAATATTCCATATTTGCAACTATTGCAGGACATACCTCAACTAAAAGCTTAGTTTCCATTGAAATCAAAGCACTCACTAGTTTGCAATTACCATGTAAAAATATTGTAGATAAGTTTACATGTTTTTTTTGTGTCAAGTGATTTGAGTTCATCAGAGATCACATCAGGATTGACCTGTGGCTTGAGAAACCATGACCCAGGGGCATCTAAGGAATCAAAATTCCTGGTTATAACACCTGGCCTCGGCCACACCATCCCTTAAAATGAATGATTTTTTTCCCACGAAGTTTCGAACTGGTGACCTTCACATCACAAAGTAACTTAAAAAAACACCCCATCACCATATATTCTACCCCATGTGGGAATAAAAGTTCACATACTTACTTGGGCTCAACAAAATATTTTTATTTGCCTTATATTTCATGATATGTATTCCTGAGATATATTTTGTGTCCTCCAAGTCGTTCATATCAAATTTTGTTGAAAGATAAGAATTCAAATCACAGACCACATTCGTACTATTACCAAAGAATAACATATCATCTTCATATAGAATGAAAATTAGGGAAATGAACACCATATTTTTTATAATATGATGCCTTGATTTGGATCTCATAAATCTCAGTCCCAAAAGAAAGAAATCAAAATTTTTGTACCATGTTCTTAGACATTGTATGAGATCATATAAATCCTTTTTAACTTGCAAACTAATGACTATTTACCTTTTTCAACACAATTCTCTTGTTGTGTCATATATATCTCCTTCTTCAGGACATCACATAGGAATGTTTCTTTCACATCCGCCTATTATGTATATAAATAAAAGGATGCTACTATAGATAATAGGAACCTAATACATGCTATATTAGCAAGTGGGGAAATGCCTCACCAAATAATATCCCCTCCACTTAGAAATATCCTTTTTGCAAAAAACCTTTCTATGTGCTTTTTAATAATTCTATCTAAACCAATTTTGTTTTTGAACACTCATTTATATCAAATATGTTTCCATCCATCACACATTGGTACTACCTTTAGCTCATGCATTCATTATCCATTCATCAAGAAATCAAAACACATCATGATCCACAACCATTGTACATCATAAAAACAACATATAACCAAAAAATGAACAACATGTACACCATGATAAAACAACCATGAAAGCCACATAATAACAAGTACAATTACTTATGGAAATACAAGAGGAAAGAAGCTCTTACTAACATAGGAAAATGAAACTCAGTTAGGGACTTCCACGTACCACGCGACCATAGATTGGGTGGAACCAAATATTTCTTTCATCCAATCACCCCTGTGACATTCTCCAAGCATGAATGTGGGATCTCATGGAATAAACCAAGAAAAAACCAAACTAGGGCTTCCAGAGGCCAAACCACCTAAATCCTCAACCAGTGATTCCACCTCACGGTCGAACATCACTAACAACAATGAGATTCGTCTCTACTGAACCTGTCTAGGGCTCTAGAGAGTTTGTCCCAATTGTGGTTTCAAGAACTAATAACTCAATCCACAACCTTTCAGGGATCTAAAGTGTTTATTCAACCAAGGCTCTGAGACTAGTAACTCAACCCACAAAGGACTCTAGAGCGTTTTTCCTACTAAGGATCCAGGAATAGTAACTCAAGCCAAGTTTTTCCAAGGCTCTGGAGCATTTGTTTCATCCAACGACTCTAGGAACTAGTAACTCAATCCACAACCATAAAGAATCTGAGAACCAATTAGAAACAACAAGTGGAAAATCCCTGTTGAGATTTTTCTGTTTTGAGTAAAATAGGCAAAAATCTCATTAGGTGACAAAAATTAGGAATTTGTTGCTAGATTAACTCCAGTTTTTTGGGAGGGAGTTAATGCATGCTAAATTTTGAGTTGAGAGGATTTATGAGGCTGTTAGATTCTCCTGCTATATAACAGGTCTCCATACGTTTGTTTTGGAGAGAGTGTGTGAGAATTGTAATCTCCTGTTTTGAATTAATAAGATTGCCAATGCCCTGTTGTGTGGACGTAGCCCAGGAGGTTTGGGTGAACCACGGTAAAATCACTGTGTCTTTATGTGCTTGATAAATTGCTGTGTGTTAATTTGCTGTGCATGATCTCCAACAATTGGTATCGGAGCCATGCCCCGAAGTTAGCGAAGTGGATGAATCCTCGAATGCCGAACGAAGGTGGTGGGCGCCGGTAATATCACGATGGGATCCGTGGATGAGCTCGGTTAGACAGGCGGTATGCTCCGGATTCTTCATGGATGTGTCCTGGTCCCAACACGGTGAAGAGGAGTTGACCTGGGATAGAGCAAGCTCTCGAGACAGGTGGTGCTCCATGTAAGGCGTGTGCTTCCAACGCATTGGAGCAGAGAATCCTGGTTGGTAGAGAGTGGACGGATGGATAATCGTTTGATGGGAGGCTCGATGGTCCTTTGTTCGAGGGGAGGATTGTTGGGTATACGACCAAAGTCCCATATTGACTAGAAGTGGGGAGGATCATGGGTATATAAGGATGGACAAATATCTCCATTGGTATGAGGCCTTTTGGGGTAAAGCCCATAAGCAAAGCCATGAGGGCTTAGGCCCAGAGTGGACAATATCATACCATTGTGGAGATATGTGGTGTCCAGAATCCTTACAGAATTTACCATAATAGTTATATTAATCACTATATTTACCATAGTAGTTTTACTCTCATCAACAAGTTTTGTTGTTGGATTCACCAAATCATCATCAACAAACTTTGTTGCTAGGATCACCAAATCATCATCCACTTGTGGCTGTGCATAGTGAGGTTCACTAGCATATTCATGCTCCTTCTCTGTTGCTTCTGCTATTTCTTCACAAGAATCATCCACATGTGGTTGAGCACAGTGGAATTCAACAAAATCTTCATCTCTTTGTAGATCTATTGTTATAGATACACCTTAATCTTCAATGGTATCCCAAGCTTCTTTGGTTGTGTTGGCATTTGATATCAGGGGAAGAATGCTATCATCCATAGATTCTTTTATGCAATTTAATGACAAGGCATCCTTTTGCCTCTGCACTTCCAAATCTAAAAATATCTCAAACATCTCCTATTGTGGCTTTAGTCTATTCATTTGAATGTTTATGATGTAAAATAACTTTAATAATTAAATCCCAGCATTTTAAGAAAGATATTTATATTAATAAATTTGTGAGAATAATTGTAGCCATTAATATTATTATTATTATATAAATAAATAGTAAAAATTTCTTGCCAAAAAATACATTAAATACTTTACTCGTAAAAATAATAAAATATTTATATAAAATTTTAAAAATAAAAATATAATTTAAAAAAAAAGCATTTTATTTTCAAAATTTTTATATACACATTAAATTTAAAAATATAGTAAAAATCATTTAACCAATAAAAAAAACATCATTGTCTTTCTGAGAAATGAAACCCTACCCTACCATAGAATAATACTCCGAGACTTTTCTTTTCGATTTGTGATTGTTTGTAACATTATCCCCTAACCTTTTTTTCATTCAACCTAATTTTAAGAGAGTTTTAAAACTAATGTGATACATTTTAACCATGGATTATTATTAATGGGGAGAAATATTTTTTTTTTACCACGTATTGTTTTTAAGTATGGTTTTTAAGAGTGTAAAATATGAAAAAAGAAGTTTGCATTTTAATAGATTTAATTTTTGTATTGGTTTATATCTATATATATATAACTTTTATTGTTTAAATTTCACTTTTGAATGTATAAATAGATATACTATTTTGAAAGTATTTTTTGACAATTGGATTATATAGACTACACAACTTAAATTTACATGTTTAATAAAACTTTGCCAAACTTTAGACTAAATTGATATTTCAATATACTTGAAAAAAGACCAAAAATAAGATAATAAAACTATTTGAAATGTTTTATATATTTTGACTATAAAAATTTATTTATATAACCTATATATATATGTGTGTGTGTGTGTGTGTGTGTGTGTTTTAAAATAGTGGAATTATTGTTATTTTATAATGATTTTAACTAAAATTAAATAAATTCCTGGATACGGGCGATAGATGATGTGAGAGGGCGCCACTTGGGCGCTAGGTGGCAGGGCACCTGTCCACCCCACGCGTCTGCACATGGCCGCCCAAAGTATTTTAAATGTCGGAGAATGGAGAATTCACTTGCCACCCCCGTGAGCCTCCCATCGATGTCCTCTGCATTTATCTTTGACTACTGTACTTTTACTCATTCTGTCCTCCCTTGACTGCCTCTTATGGCCCTTAAAATCTTCCACCCCTACTCCTCCTTCTGCCATTCGCCTCTCCCTTCAGCTCTGCACATATACTTCTGGTGTCTCCACCACACCTTGGCTCCTCTGTCTTGTACGCCTTCCCTGTGGTCGCCTCTCCTTGAGTTTTGGCTCCCTAGTTACTCGAAATAATGCTCATTCTCCTCATATTTCCTCTCATTCCCTTGCCTCTACCATGCCTCGAAGACACAGTATGAGATGTCGTAGAGCAGGAGGGTGGGGCCTCCCCTTCAGGCCTCCCACCTCAGCCTCTGCGGGTAGGGCGGTGAATTTCTCTGTGGATTGGGAGGAGCTGGACGTCCTCGACCCCATCAATCTTACTACCCATTTGTCCCTCCATCTTCCGAGTGCTCCTTCTCCTTCTGAACCCTTTGGCTCCAGCCTCTGCCTCAGAAAAAGACCTCGTAAATCCACCATTCCATCTACTCCAGCCTTTTCTCCACGAAAAATGAAGGCCTTACTGGTGCAGAGTGCTTCAAGCAGCGAAGCAGGTTCAAGTAGTGGCGCATGTTCAAGCTCGGACTAAGAGGGCATGGATGCGGTTACCAACACTCATGCAACCTCCTCCATTTCACCAGATGACCAAGTGTTGTTTCTCCCTTCGTCAATGGCCCATGCATCCAAGTAAGAGGAGAACGAGTCAAACTATGCATGAAGGTTTGTGGAAGAGCCAGCCCTCCCTCCAGAAAAGAATGATAGCTCTCCATTAGCTTAATTTTTGGGTGCTTGTCTCTTTTTCTAGTTATCTTTTGGATATTCCTAGATTTCTAGTGTTTTGGTTATGTCCACTATTATGGTTCTATCCTAAACTTATAACTTGTCAAGCTGGTTTCCTCCTATGGGCAACTCATTATCAACTCTTCTATCGGGCTGGTTTCCTCGTCCGGGGCAGCCCTTTTTTTGAGTGTTTTCTTCTGAAACTTCCCTCTAGAACTGGCCTGCCAACTCCGGAGGACGAGAAATGTAAATTTTGGACCTATATGATATAATAGGAGCCTAATTTAGAAGAAAAAATAAAATAAAAAATAAAAAAATAAATTAAATTAAATAAATATGTATATTCATTTCTATTTTTATTACACCCAATTTTTTTATAGTATATTTGATTTTTATTTTGAAAAGATCCAACTCTACGTTAAATAAAGATGAAATCACACACATCACTCTCATACTAAGTTATAAAACACACCTTCAAGAGTAATATATATATATATATATATATATATATATTAAAAAAAGTGTAAATGAGGTTACCATGACATCAAATAATGAATATGACCTATATTCCTATAACCCCTCATAAATATATGGCTATGTGGTATATAGTAACAATCTACTTCATTAATTGCATGATGATTATAAATCTTGTGCCATTTTCCCTAACCATTGTATCTACTTTAGATCACCCTCTTGATTTAGAAAGGTTCTTGACTGGTTTCAAAAATCTTCCATGATGGTGATCTCCCTCCATATGAGTCTAAGCTGTTTTTACTTTCTCCTTATGATCAACCTATCTCCTCAACAAATCGTATTGCCCGATTTAGGTCCCCTTCCCTTCCATCTACAAGTGACCATTCTATCTTCGTAGTGATTTTATCATTGGATTTGTGAGTTTTGGTCCCTCCCCTCTGAGTCTACTGCCTCTCCCACAACCTTAGACTTCTATCTACTAGATGTCTTGACCCTTCATCTGTTTCTTTACTCTTTCTTAACTGTAACCATGACACACCATATTACTTAATCTACGTGTGACAGAAGTGGAAATGATTCTCGTAGAGGGTAAGGGCTCATGTTAGTGATCATTCTTTCACGAGGGCCTTTAGCAACCAAGTTGAATGAACTTAGGTGTATGCAGACGGGAAATGAATAGGTGAGTCGGCTAGGGTTTACACGGTTGTCTATATCTGCATATTGAGGGTTATTTTGGAATCTGTCTCACCATGCTGCGAGCTGTATAATAACGTTTTCAGTGAACGAACAGCTACAGCTCTCTTGCCCACTTCCAATTCGCTACCAATGTTACCACGTTTTAGATAATACGTTCACAACCAATAATATACAGCCTTTATGAATAACATTCAATAAGAAGCCCGGCGGTTGGGTGGGTTTACGCAGTTGGCTATCTGCATAGGGATTAGTTTCGAACCCGTCTCATCATGCACATAGCTATATGATAATGTTTTCGTTCGACGAACAGCTACAGCTTCCATGCCCAGTTCTGATTTGCCAGCGGCTTTACCACATTATAGACAATATATTCACAACCAATAATATATAGCTTTCATAAACAACAGTATGATAGAAGACAGGTGAATGAATGCGCCAGTCCAGACTCTACTAGGGTTTATGCATGCGAGAAAATAGATGGGCGACTAAACTAGGGTTTATGTAGCTTAATGGATGGCAGAGTCGAATGTTGAATGGACTTGGGTTTACATAAGTAGCGAAATGGATGGGTGAGTCGACTAGGGTTTACGCAAATGGGTGAATGTACTAGGGTTTTCACCAGCGACGGCCTAGGGCTTACGCGGGTATGTATCTATTCATTAATGGAAGCATCGCAACTACAACAATTAAAGCCAAGCCACAAGGAAGCCCACTACGTGTACAAGAGCTATTAAGTTGCAAAACAGGCGGGTGTTCCATTGGTTGCCTTAGCAAGGCCACACGATACATGGTCGTGGAACTTGGCCCGTGAAACAAGTACGGAGTCCTCCGAAATAAAATCTTAGGGTGTTTGGACGCTATGGCGATTAGGGCTTTCCCACTAGTGACGTTGACCTAGGGATCCACAGAGCTTAGGTGCCACTTGTTTCTAGAAGTTCCGTCCTGTAGTTTCCCTCTACCTCATGGACTACACGTAGGACCCTCTAGGTGAGCAGATCTGGGCAGACTCAAATATGTCCATGTCACCCAGAAACCCTTATCACGTGCTCTTCATGTGCTAGGATAGAAAGAACAAACAGACGGAGAAACTTTCATGAGATAACGAACTGTCAACGTCAGCTCTACACGTAGGACCCTCTCGGCGAGCAGATCTGGGCAGACTCAAATATGTCCAGGTCACCCAGAAACCCTTATCACGTGCTCTTCATGTGCTAGGATAGAAAGAACAAAGAGACACAGAAACTTTCATGAGATGACGAACTGACAACGTCAGCTCTCTCTTTCATTAATTCGTACGTTGGGTTTGTAACCACCGTGTGTCAGTTTAGATATCACTACTCACATGAGGAAACCGTGTAAAACCTTTCGAAATGGAAAGGACTTTAATCCCACCACCCAAGATCAATCCACACATTAACATTTTCATTGAAAGTGAAGTCCCCTTTGATATCTTTGATATTTTGATAGGAGTTTTTGGCTCGAGTATTATAAGGTAATCCCTTGGAAGTTAGATTTTATTGGGGAAAACCTAATAGGTGATTTAAGGAGTAGTCTCCTCTTAGTAATGTGAGTTTTGCAATTGGAAAAATATGACCTTTACAATGAGCAAATTAAGGAAATGCATTTAATAAAAATTTATGCGAATTAATTTGTTCTTCAAAAATGGTGTAAAGTTAAATGAAAAGATATTTTTAGAAAAGTGGTGTAAAGTTAAATGAAAGGATCCTTTTAGATGTATAATGGGAGTTCCTTTCTACACAGTACACAGTGCTTTATGAGGGGAACAAGATTTAGAGGATTAAGAAAATGCAGCTAGAGAAAATATAAGGTAATCTAAAATGCAGCTAGTGAAAATATAAGGTAATTAACTTGTTCTTAAAGAATAGTGTAAAGTAAAATGAATATTTCCTAGTTCCATAATGGGAGTTAAGGAAAAGTGCTATAGTGCCTTTTTAGTCTATATATTGAGAAGGATAGTTTTTGAAAAAGGATGGATTACCTAGTCTTTGAGCATATCACAAGCTGCAAATAGTTTTTTTGTGGTTTTGCGATCTTGTGATCATTGGAGAAGTTAGTGCTTTTATAAGTATATAAATTTGATGTTTAGTCTATCAATGTAAATCTCCTATTGTAAATCTCTTATTTTGATATGAATATGAAGTATTTTAATTTACAAAAAATTATGGCGCAGAGAACAATAACTTCATCCTCGCCAAGGATAAAACTTCCAACTAATCACACTATTTAGCATGTTTATAAATTTAAAAAAATAAGCAATTTATTTTGGAAGAAAATAGTTGAAAGTTTAGTTGTCTTTGTTTGGGCAGGAGCCAAGCCATGCAATGATACATTTGTCATTTTTGATATGAAGTGCTTAGATAACTTAGGGCATAGTATAGTTAAAGTTAAGGCCATCTTATAATGTTTGTTGAGATAAACTAAGAGAACTTTCATTTTTGAAAAATATGATATCGACATATATTATAATTTATTTTGAAATATTGAATAGAAAATTTATTATTGATATTAATTTTAAAATATAAAATTAAAAAACAAAAAATAATAATTATTTTGATATTTTTATTTTATTTTTATAATAAAATTAAAATATTTCATAAATTGAATCACTTGATAAGTTATAAAAACTAAAATTAATAACACTAGAGATATTTTAAAATAATTTAATATCCTTTTTTTTGTTGTAAAAATGGAAATTAATTAATTTATAAATTAATGTTTTAATATTTGTCAAAATCCACACGTATATTTTCCAAAAATCGTTTCTACACATATCCAAAATATCATATACTTTCCAACCATCCTTTCTACACATTTCCAAAATACACATATAAAAATAAAATATTAATTAAAATATACAATACCACTAATCTCATTCGTCCATTTCCAAAATACACTCCTAACGAATTGTCCAATCGTGGGTGGGTTTCCTAATGGAATCATGAGCTAATCGATTTAAATTGGGTACCCTTTTTAGTTCCTTATCAAATTATGTTTGTGTTCTACAAGCATGCAAGTCGGTTAAACTCTCTAGTCATGAGTCGTGATAAGCGCTCGAGATCAAATCCCATACGACCATCATGCTGTGATCGACTCCTATGTGACGTCCCGCTGGAACACCCTCACGGCTCTGCTCTTTCGACACCTCTTCATCCACTTTTTAGTTCAGTGAAAGAAAGGAAAAATACCCAAAAATTCACGCGAAGACATATTTCAGAAATCGGGAAGATCTCTAAGAAGCCTTGGAACCGATGGTCCTTGAACTTGCAAGAGCAAGCGAATAAATTGTAGGGATGTTATATAGGTGAGCAATTTTACCCTATCTCAGGCAACCAACCCATCACAGGTGGTCAAGGTGTGGTTAGATCCCAACTCAGAATCCCTGGCCTTGATGCTTTCGGATTCATTACCTTTTGTATTCTTTGAAGTCTCCGTCTTCTATAACAACCCAAATCCTTGCTCCCACATCACGGCTCCCACATCAGAGGCGTGTTTTCTACGCCTGATAAAGCCTCGACCGACCAACAGGCAAAATTCGTGGGAGTCGTCATTTTTATATCCACAATTCTCAATCGCGTTGGATCTCGCATGGTTCTAAGGGCATGGCTAGCGCGACAGAGATCGGCTTCAAATCCGAGTTCGATTTTAGTTTTTAGCTATGCGGGTATCGAGGTGAGGGCTTCAAAAGGCTCTGAGGGTTTGAAAAATTTTTGGATTGTGGAATTGGTACACGGATTTTCGGTGAAGATCACAGCATTGGTGAATGTGTTGTCTCTGTACTCGGCTTTTGAAGGGAAAATATGGGTCATGGCTGCCAAGCTCAAGGATGAGCAAGGGACTTCGAAATTGAAGGGCAAGGGTTTTGAACCTAGGAATCTAGTATGTATTTGTTTGATTAAGTATTGAGTCGTTGATTTCAATGGCCCCATTTACTCAATTCGACTTTCGCTTCAACATATCTTATTGGGGCAATACAATGGAGTCAGGGTTTGGCCACTTCAACATATGTTGTTGGGGAAAGAAAATGGGGTTAGGGTTTGGCCATCTTCTATTACTTGTTTGGCATCTCCAAAAATCCTTGGATATTTCTTTGTAGTCTTTATATGCTTGGCCATCTTCTATTACTTGTCTGGCATCTCCAAAAGCCTTGGGATCCATGCCAACTACTAAATTGAAAGATAAAATATTTCATTAATAAAAATAATCTATTTCCTCAAATTAATAAGATGATATGTAGTATGTCATTTTTCTCTCCTTCTTGTTGTATTTTTTTCGTGTTATCAGACATTTCCTTTCTATTTTGTTTTGTTTCTGGACGCATTTTGTTCATTTTGTCGGACATTTCCTTTCTATTGTGTTCTGTTCATAATTTTAGTCATTTTCCTTTCTATTTAAGTTAGTTTGGAACATCCCCATTTTTAAGGTAACAATATTAAATTCTTTCCCTTTTTAAAATTCACTGGATTTCTACTATGTGGAGTGTGATCAAACCTCTACAGTACTTGGCATTGGGGTTTTACTCCGTGCATAGTGGTAAGGATGGCAGGGATTGAACTTGAAAACAGATTTTTCACTTGGCATTGTGGGTAAACAAAAGGATTGAGCTTACGAACACATTCATGATTCAAGGTAGTGGGAATCCAACTCGGCAGATAAGTCTGTGGGGATTGAACTCACAACCACATTTTCCTATCCATTGAGAAAACCCAACAGAAACCATGACATATAAATCTAGTAAAGGAAAATATATTCATAGAATTTTACTTCATAATAAAAACAAATTCTACTACCCATTGCCAACCTAGCTCAAGAATATATAAAAAAAAAGAAACAATAATATGAAGATCTCCCCAACTACAGGTTCAACCATGTTTTCCTATAGAACTGCGGAAGCTCCATAAAAAAATACAAAAATTCTGTCATTGAATGCACAAGCCCTCTGATATTTTTCCAGGACCTTAAAGAGAGCAAAATCAAGGGCTAAAAACACATTAAAAGCACAGTGAAAGCGGCCTAATATGTTCAACTTACCTTATAGATAGGATATTCTATCAACATCAACCCATGCTCAAAGAACTCTGCAATCATGTAATTCCACACAATATTCTTAGCTATGGTGATTTTGTTGAAAACCATGTAAAATGTTTTTATTTAATTAGTGCATGAATTACTTGATCCCTAATCATTGCACTGTAACATTTTTTTTAGATTAGTATATGATTTACTTGACCCCTAATCACGAGATTGTTATAAATATTCAACCAAAATAAGATCTACAATAAATATTTCCTGTATGTTTTGTACAATTTTTTGGCTTACCTTAAGATTTATGATGATGCAGTCTCACAGGCATTTAAATATCTCTCTTTGTATTTGCATCCCTTAAATCCCAAAGGAAATACAATTTCGTTGATTTCTTTCATATCAACTGACAATTTAATGTTGGGAATAGTTGTATTGTGAGTAAATAGTTCTGATATATGATGTTTTTGAGCAAGAAACCTCATAAATAGTTCTTTGCGTGAGTGTGAAGCAAATTTTCTTGCATCTAAAAGGAGGAATGGCCAATATTTCAAGGTATTCTTGCCTTAGATGAGTGGTATGTTGAACATCTGCTTTCACAGCTGTTATATATTTCACTCTCATCCTCTGTAACACCCCCAAGTTCTATGCTTTTCAAATGAGACATTTGAACATAAATCCAAAGGGGAGTGGGCCCCAGTGGATGATTATTGTGTGGATGTGGTTAATTATTTAATTATGAAAAATAAATAAAATATTATGTATGCACTATGACCAGATGAGAACATGAGATCACATGCCTAATCCATGAGGTGATGGAAAAGGAAAAAGACTTTCCTCAAATCTTTCAAAAAAATCCTTGAAAGAAATTATTTCTAATTTAGATTTTTGAGGAAAAATCTAAATTTCCCCAATGAAGAAGAGTAGTTGGGAAGAGGTGAGAAAAAAGCTGGAAAAGCTGAGGAAAAGCTTAAAGCAGCTTTAAAGAGTCCCAAAATGGGAAGCCTAGGCTATAAACGGAATAAAGCATCACGAAGTGCGGGTAGCGGGAGTGGAAACGAGGCTTACAAGGGGAAGCACAACTTAAATAAAGTTTGCTCAGACGGGTGGGGACAGTACGTTGCAGGAGAGTCTAACAGGGTGAATCCTGGGAGATAAAGAGGATTCTAAGGTTGGGAGGACTGGTCATAGTAGAGGTGTGCATGCATAAATTTGGAGATATCTGTAAGTCTGTGTTAAACATATCCCTGTTTTATGAAATTGTGATGTTATATTCCTTTATGCAATTTATGAAATTGTGATGTTACATTCCTTTATGCAATTTATGACATTGTGATGTTACATTCCTTTATGCAATTTATGAAATTGTGATGTTATAGTGCATTATGGAATGTATGAATTGTTATGTTATGTTGCATTATGCAACTGTTAGATGGATTAATGGTGCAGCAACTTATGTAATTACAACTACAACTATTGACAGTAGATACAAATGGGTGGGTGTAGAGATGAGTGCATGATAATAATGGGGTTTGAGATGATGGATCAATTAAGCAGCCAATATAATAACTACGTATAGATATAGATGGCTATCTTCTAAAGGAGTATTTAATTTCTGTGTGTATAAACAGAAGATGTTAACAAACCATGAACATTAAGTTCCAAACAACTAAATCTATCACAACAATACTTATGGCACAGAATTCACTGTGATCAATAACAGAAAGTAGGGAACAACAACACTCAGCTGTGTTACAATGGAAAGAATCAAATCCTAACTAAGTACGAGGATCTAACACTAGGGATTCTAAACTATCCAGTTCAGTTTTCTCTCCCTCCATTGGAGTGAAGCAAGAGGAGCTGGTTCCTAGTTTTCCCCTGGAACAGTTGAATCTGTACCATCATGTCACACATGTTGACTGGTTATAACAGACAAATAAGGGGGGAAAAAGCCTATTGAAAAATCTATTGTGTAATAAAATTTTGTGTGAGGGAAGATTGTAAGCATGTGTAAAATACCATGAACAGAGCATTTGGTTACCATCCATAGAACTACTGGGAAAGTAGTGGAGTAATGGTGGTTAACTGTGTAGAGATAGATGTATACGAGGAGGCATACATCTATACCTCGATGCTGAAACTTTAACACATTGAAAATGTTAGCAGGCCGTCAAACTAGGAAGTTTGATTAAGGGCCTAGTGATCATCCTGAACAGAAAACCTGAGAAATACAAAGTAAAATATATAGATATATAAGTCTACTATATGAACTGAGAAGGGGGGAGGTCAAGCCAAAAAATCCTCATGGAAATTCTTGTATTCTCTGGCTGTCTGTAAGTACTGAAAAGAACCTAAACCCCGGATAACAGTTTGCTTTGTAGGTGATTCAGTATAAAAACTATAATTGTTGTCGACTCATAAAGCGGCGAATATTGAGTTATGTTATATGGGTAGCCCTCATCACCGGGGTGATGAATATAGACCTTAAGAGGGACATGTTTAATCGTATTCAGAGTAAAATGAACCACTTATAGAAGAGAAGTTAAGAAAGTTAGGAGGAGTAACCATGAGGTATATGGGATGTTACTAAATAATAACAGAATCCCATGGAAAAAAAAAAAAAAAAAAAATGGGTTTGGGAGACGTGACAAATGGTATCGGAGCTAAAGTTCAAAAATTGGGCAAGATATGTGCTCACAAAGAAATGGTTAACTGTTATAAATTTTTATGAATATTAAAAATATTTCTTCAAGTATACAAATATCTTGGATATACTTTCAGGTATACATGTAACAGATGGTGAGGAAGTAGAAACATTGATATGGGAGTAATATGAGGAGGCTCATATACCAGAAGGGTTAAACCTATAATAGGTTTACAACTGGAAAACGATATCTCTCAGAAAAATAGCATTTCTATGTAAAATAATAGAGAATGAAAAAAAAAAGTTTATAATGACATATTCAGCTATTGTTCTATTATCACAGTATGAAATTTCAGCGTTCATAAAGTGAAGATACTGAAATCATCTAAATACAGTAGAAAGGATAAATGCTGAAGTTAATGAAAATGGTACTACCAGGAACATGCAAATGTCGAGCAAAGACTACAAGGGAAAAAAAAAAAACTGCTAAACTAAGTATTCCTTATTGTGATGAAAAAACAAGAGAAAAAAGGAATTTATATTTATCCCCTAGATACATAGAAAAGGGAACTTCTAGAGATAAGATAGTGGTATGTTCCTCAAAATTTTCTGTTCATTCAGATGTTCTATGGTAGGAATTAGTTACATATAAACATTTAAGAGAATCTGGATACATTAGTCCCCATGGATCATTAAATATTATTTTGCTTCTGTATACACAACTAGTATATTTTGTGCTATTAGGTATGAAAAAAAAAAAGAATAGTGAAACAGTATTGAGGTATGCATAGTGTATAGCAGAACGAAAGAAAGCAGGATATTAACATGTGACAAAAAGATTGTGCTAGAAAAATAGCCATTCTAATCTATATGAGTATTATCATAATTATAATGGTAATAGACTTCATCTTTAAATCTATTTCTATTCCTGGAGAACCAGTAACACAACAAAATATTTGACCTATAACTTATGTTTTCTAGTTCGACACTTTTGAGTACCTATCAAAACGAAAATTCAAGCAATGATTCTGGAATATATGGAGGGCACTCTTGTTAAACCCCAAAACAAATCTACTCTTGAATACCTATAGCATACTTAGCAATCATCGAATAAATCGTATTTTAGTTCCATGGTTAGCAAATTGAAATCCGCATTAAAGTAATAGAGTTAAAATCTACTCTATGTATACCATCCAAGTAGACTATTGAATAGCGATACCTATACATAAAACCAAAAGTATATATGTTAACCAACAATTGAACTTTATACAACTTGGATTTGTTAGCATCGGCTAACCATGAGGCGTATGTACACATGAATATATTATGTCACAAGGCGGTATAAATGCGACCTTCTATTCTTAAACCATGTACGTTAAGAAAGTAAAATAAGTATGAAATATATAAATACACATATATGAACTTAGCGGTCAGAAAAAAAAACAAGGTAACCCTAAAGCTGCGCACTGTGCGTAAGGTAACAGTGCATGATGAACAATAACGATCTTTACGTGAAGTGAGTGAATGAACGCACAGGTAAAGACCGAACCACATGAAAAAAAATTAGTAGTGAAGCATACGATTTGCCGAGTAAATATTTCCAAGCCTTTCGACTGAACTGAAAAAAAAAAAAAAATGTGGCGATTCATTACGTTTATACACATGGAAAAAACGACAGCGTAGTAAACGGGGAAGAACATATAATCGAAACTGTGGTAGTAACCATACCATTAACCAGAAGCCACGATTAATTACGTCGCCCTTCCCATTTCATACTTAACCCAGCAGAAAAAAAATAGTAGCGCTGAGTCAACTATTGGCAAATTCTGTGCGCGGTAAAGACCAAATGGATAGTTAGGAAAATGGATGAATAAATCTGTTCAAGAAATGCAGATCGACTACCGGGATAAACAGAGCTATTAACGATACTAGTAAATGGCGGCCAGAACCCTAGAATATTAGGGATGGTCATAACAGTTATGGGCAGAAAGTAGAGGAAACAATACTTACATCGAAGCAGGGAATTAATTTTAACCTGTAAGTTAATGCATCTATAGCTCTGAAAATTTAATACTGAGCTCTGAAAAAAACATCTGTAATGGGTTCATGCGGGAGTAACAAACGCTTATTGCGTTCTATAAACACAGCTCGCTGAAAGAAAAACAGATAGACTAACTCCCTGGACCCTTATGGGGAACGAACCCTCAGCGCACAGGAATGGCGCTCCAAATCGTTCTTCACAGCATCGGTGTCTGGTTCACCTGTACATAGGGAGGACCGAAGAGTCAGATAAACGCTACAAAATATCTAGAACGAACCCTGCAAAGAAAACTAACACCGCTGTGGTATGAAACAACAAGAGAAGAATAAATAGAATGGGAACCCCGAAACCTGAACCCTGAGCTCTGCTCTGAAATCGCACAGCCACTCTGCACCGGAAGCCCTGGAAGAAATAAGACAAGAGATAAATTGCTATGAGCATCGTAAGGAGTCTGGGGTAGGGAAGGGATTATAACTATGATCAGAAACCCTAAGGCGAAACCCATCAAGGTACAGTGGGAAGCGGGTACAAGATGGCCGTAGTGACCTCGATTCTTGATAAAATCCCGAAGGAGATTTCCATAAATCTCGTGGTACAGCCATGCCTGCACAAGTTGATCAGGAACACCTAAATTAAGGTTACTTGGCAAACCGATCGATAGCCAGCTGGGGATGAAAGGCATATTAGTACAGAGACGGGGTACAAAGGCTAGATCAAAGGGTTTCCATCCCAAACTGGAGGCACGCTACCGCGCTGTATGGTACAGTGGGGCGACCTGAAGAAGGGACATGTAACCATGGGCACGAAAAGCCAACCCGCGATCGGACAGATAGGCCTGCAACTAAAATTCTGCAAAATAGATAAGTACCTGTAAGGGGGAGGACAAACACCTACGGCTACAGGAACGCCGTGCCCAGAGTTAATTCCTATATATCTCACTGTTAATAATCCGAATTTGAAATTTACACAAACACCGAAAGACAACTCGTAGGGACAGCAAGAAAGAAGTTAGTAGGGTTCCAGGTGTGAGAAAACTCCAGCGCACATCATTACACAGCGCCAACCCATATGTCGACTGTCACCTAAAACAACCAATTGAAATACCACTTCTTCACGTGAACAACATTTGGATCTGGTTTCGAATTTGGATTATCTGAGTTGTCAAACGCTAACGGGGTATACGTTCGCTCAAGTTTCTGTAAGGACAAATTGCGATATAATGGATACCTGTGATAAGCCGAAAAGCTCATAAGTCGAGACCGGAATATTTCCATTATAAATTCATTACGCATGTATATAGGTCTCGAGGTAAATCAATGAAACGTTCGGATAATAAAACAAATGGATAACCCTAGGTATATAATGATTTGATATATATAGGGTGCGAATATATATATATGATTTTATTTAGCTAGGGTGCTCATATATATATAATGATTTTATATCTTAAGGTGCGAATGTATATAGTTAAATATATGTTGTTCAATAGATATGTTATGATTTTATATATCGAAGGTACGGATACATACATAGATGTATGTATTATTATATGGATGTACATATTATTAAACCTATATATGTATATTAGAAGGTTAAATGATATGATACATATATATCGGTGGTGTTGAGGACTATAAAGGTATAGCATTCTCAATGGAATATTTAGGACTTAAAAAAAAAAAATTAAACCACAACTTTATTGTTATGGCCAAAATATAAGAAGTAGGTTTTTTTATTAAAATAAATATTTAACTATTGGTGGAGGAAATTTTTTTTTTTTTTGGTGAAACAGGAGGCGTGACATATATATATATATATACTTACCATACTTATACGGGTACGCCCAAATCATTTTAAACAATGAAACGAAGAATCGGAGTATATGTAAATGATAGTACATGAAAGGTATTTCTATCGTGCCATAATAACATGTGTGGGGACACAAATAAATACCGAGTTATTTATTTGTATGGAACATATATATATATAGTTCTAGATGTGAATTATTTATATATGGATATATATATATATAGGTGAAATATGTGAAATAATTATCGATATAATTATATGTGGGAATATATATATAGAAATGATCCATTTTATATGTAGGTAATATATATATAAATATATATGTGGAGGTAAATTATCTATGTGGATAATCTATATATATATTTGATTATATATAAAGATGTGTAAGCCAAATAGGTACATGTAGGGGGGTAAAAAGGACTCTAAATGAAATGTTAAATGGTTCTTTTTGAGACTAGATGAATAAGGAGAACATTGTCAAGGGAACATTAAAGAAAAAAAATTTAGAACTCATTATCCCACTCATTAAGGGAATAAAGAAAAAAAAAATTTAGGAGTATTAATTAAACTCTTTGGATCATATATAGGGTGGACTTTATATATATGTCTGGTGGATATATATAGATGTGGTGGATTTTATATATATGATGGAGTTTATATATTGTAGATTATATATATATAGAGTGGTTCTATATATATATGAAAAAGAGTGGATTTAATGATAGAAAATATAATAGTTCAAAAAAAAAAAGAAAAAAAAAGAAAAAAGGAAATTTTTTAAATTATGTGTAATATATATATATATATATATATTATCATGGTTACTTACACAATAAGGTTTGGAAATGTATATGATATATACAAACCTAGTGGATATATCTACATGCTCATGAGATGTATATTGCCTAAGGCTTGAGAGGTAAGTAGTATATGAGTAAGTGGAAAATGTATCCTATAAATAAGGCATGTATACTGCTATAAAAGAAAAGAAGATTTAAGTACAAGTTTTAATTACAATTAAATGGTTGATTTAGTAACTGTGGAACCATTACATAGAGTTAGGCATAAATGAGTGAAGGGGTAAATTAAAATTTTCCTGATGAATTACTTAAGGAAGAATATTCTTGTGAGAGTGGAAGAATGATTATTAATTATTTATTTATATTCTTCCAGTTGGGATATTTTATAAGTTTAGAGATAATGAGTAAAAGAATTGGGAAAAAAAAAATATGGGGAAGTGATATTTCTCTCATAAGGAAAAATAAAAGCATGAGAGATTTATGGGTTGCTTTTGCTAGGAAAAAATTTTTTTAGAATGCTTTTATGCATTAGAAAAAGAAGGAATTCTTTTATGACTCAGGAAAAAGTTGAAATACTTTTATGATTTATAAAATCTTTTCCATTTTAATTTATTCTATTTTAGTATATAAGCCGATGAGAGAAATAGAAGAGGGGAACTAGCAAAGCATGAACAGTAAATGCATAAATTCTGATGAGTCTTTGAAAAAGGGGAAACTGTGTCAAATTTATTTTTGGCATTATCAAGTATTAATATTTGTGAATGTGATGAATTATAGAAATTACATTATCACTAGAAAAGGAAACATGTATTCACACTATAAAAATTTTGTGGTGTAAATTTTATTAAAGTTAATTTTCTTGAGTCTTAAATTCCAAGACAGAGAAATGATGTGAAATCATACAGCTACAAACCGAGAGAAAAGAGGATGAGCTGTATTTTGGACTTGGGTGTGGGGGAAACCCATCAGCTCCAAAATTGTTCACTTAAGTTTTGAACTAGTGGATACAATTTCATATGAGAGGTAAGCATGGAATTGTAGAGATTATTAATGAGTCTAGTTGTTACTAATTAAATTGATTAACTAACAAAAGAAACAATGAAAAGATACTAGAAGTACAACTATAAAATGAGAAAGGATAAGCATAACCATGCATATGATACAATTGTTTTCTCTCATTTATGAGTACTAATGAAAAAGTTGTTTAGCCAAGTGTGTAACCGGAAATTGGGCACTCTGGAAACAAAGAGGAAAAAGGTGAAGATAAATCACCTAGAAAATCCAGAAAAGCTGAACTGAACCAAGTTGCGTGAGGAAATAATCTCACTGAAAAACAAGAAAGGATAAGTAGTGTACTAAAAGTGCACTAAACTATTATGAACCTGAACGGTTTGATTAATAACTGAATGTCTTAAGTTATTGAAATGCAGAATGCTGTTGTGAATTATCAATTATATGTACCTGATATTACATACATTGGTATGAATTGTGGACAGAGAAACCAGAATAAAAGATCTTCCATACAGACTTCTTGCAAAGAAGTAGGAAGAAAACCAACTGCATAAGGCATCAGTAAATAGAGTGGAGGCAGGAGAGTACTCCGCTGGAAACTAATGGCTTATACATTAGCCCTGCCCTTGCTTATTAAATTTCCTGATATATTTTATGTCTCCTTGTTGGAAAAGAAAAGTTATGATTTTTGTACATGATGCTTCTCACATGACTGATTTGAAATGTGGTCCAGGTGGAACCAGAAGAGGAATTTCCTTCGAGAGTCGCTTCAAAGATGAAAGCGAGAAGAAATGAATTGCGAAGGTGAACAATAGCTCGAGTAAAGGTGCAGTGGAGCACTTTACTGCTAAAACGCTACATGGCACAGAGAAGCTCAGATGAGGGAAAAGCATTCATAATTATGTTCAAAATCAACTAGTAGATAGTTGTCAACACCGAGGACGGTGTTTATTTTTAGAGGGGGAATATGTAACACCCCCAAGTTCTATGCTTTTCAAATGAGACATTTGAACATAAATCCAAAGGGGAGTGGGCCCTAGTGGATGATTATTGTGTGGATGTGGTTAATTATTTAATTATGAAAAATAAATAAAATATTATGTATGCACTATGACCAGATGAGAAAATGAGATCCTATGCCTAATCCATGAGGTGATGGAAAAGGAAAAAAAGACTTTCCCCAAATCTTTCAAAAATCCTTGAAAGAAATTATTTCTAATTTAGATTTTTGAGGAAAAATCTAAATTTTCCCAATGAAGAGGAGTAGTTGGGAAGAGGTGAGAAAAAGCTGGAAAAGATGAGGAAAAGCTTAAAGCAGCTTTAAAGAGTCCCAGAATGGGAAGCCTAGGCTAAACAGGAATAAAGCATCCTGAAATTCTGGACGCAGAATTGGAAACAGGCTTGGGGAAAGCACAGCTTAAATAAGTTGCTCCAGAACAGATTGAGGCTAGTCTGCTCTGGGGAGGATCTCTGCTCGGGGGTGAATCCTGGGAGACAAAGAGGATTCTAAGGTTGGGAGGACTGGTCATAGTAGAGGTGTACATGCATAAATTTGGAGATATCTGTAAGTCTGTGTTAAACATATCCCTGGTTTATGAAATTGTTATGTTATAGTCCTTTATGCAATTTATGAAATTGTGATGTTATAGTCCTTTATGCAATTTATGAAATTGTGATGTTATAGTCCTTTATGCAATGTATGAAATTGTGATGTTATAGTACATTATGGAATGTATGAATTGTTATGTTATGTTGCATTATGCAACTGTTAGATGGATTAATGGTTCAGTAACTTATGTAATTGCAACTACAGCTATTGACAGTAGAGACAAATGGGTGGGTGTAGAGATGAGTACATGATAATAATGAGGTTTGAGATGATAGATCAATTGAGCAGCCAATATAATAACTATGTATAGATATAGATGGCTATCTTTTAAAGGAGTATTTAATTTCTGTGTGTATAAACAGAAGATGTTAACAAACCAGTACCCATGAACATTAAGTTCCAAACAACTAAATCTATCATAACAATACTTATGTGCAATTCTTACACGTCAACCAACATAAATGAACCAACAACCGCACCAATTTGTCATTTACAATGAAAATCAAATCTAACTAAAGTCACAGGGATCTACTTTCAGGGATTCTATTATCAGTTTAGTTTCTCTCCCTCCATTTGGTGACAAATTTGGTTCTAGTTTTCCACAAGTATGATTGAATGTTTGTACCATCGTGTCACACATGTTGAGGTTATAACGGTGTAGGGGGAAAAAGCCTATTGAAAAATCTATTGTGTAATAAAGTTGTGTGAGGAAGATTGTAAGCATGTGTAAAATACCATGAACGAGCATTTGGTTACCATCCATAGAACTCTTGGAAAGTAGTGGAGTAATGGTGGTTAAGCATTAATGAGATAGATGTATACGAACGCATCTATACCTCGATGCTGAAACTTTAACACATTGAAAATGTTAGCAGGCCGGCAAACTGGGAAGTTTGATTAAGGGCCTAGTGATCATCCTGAACAGAAAACCTGAGAAATACAAAGTAAAATATATAGATATATAAGTCTACTATATGAAATGAGAAGGGGGGAGGTCAAGCCCAAAAATCCTCATGGAAATTCTTGTATTCTCTGGCTGTCTGTAAGTACTGAAAAGAACCTAAACCCCGGATAACAGTTTGCTTTGTAGGTGATTCAGTATAAAAACTATAATTGTTGTCGACTCATAAAGCGGCGAATATTGAGTTATGTTATATGGGTAGCCCTCATCACCGGGGTGATGAATATAGACCTTAAGAGGGACATGTTTAATCGTATTCAGAGTAAAATGAACCACTTATAGAAGAGGAGTTAAGAAAGTTAGGAGGAGTAACCATGAGGTATATGGGATGTTACTAAATAATAACAGAATCCCATGGAAAAAAAAAAAAAAAAAAAAAACTGGGTTTGGGAGACGTGACATCCTCCTCGACATAATTATCATTATCTGGGCCACTTTCTCCTCTTTCAGTGTCAAGTTCTACTTCAGCTTCCTCATTTAGTAATTTTCCATCAGTTATGCGAAACAACCAGCCCATAGAAGGCACTATTTATTAGAGGGGGGATGAAATATATTTGATGATATTATAAAGACACTTAATGAGATAATGTTTTTTTAGAGACCAATGCCTCAACAATAATGTCCCAAATGTAATATACTTTCACAAATTAGAGATCACAAGTTATGGAAATAATAATGCTTCCCAGAAAGGTTAATACAATATATAAGGCTGATATATGAACATAAGATAACTTGCAAGCTAAATGGAAAAGCAAGGTACTTCTGCATTATAGCAATATCACATGATAAAAATTAATGGCAAGCACAAAAGAGATGTAAATTTTCTCGTAAATCAATGATATTCTAATGAGATGCAAGCTACCAAAATGTTTCAATGTAGGAAATGTTACACTACTTGCAACTAAACTATGAAATATCACCAATGAGGTAGGAAGCTATGTTAGGCTGCCTCAAACAAGAAAATTTATAACCAAATTGATTTGCACTCCAATTTATGAAATAATACTTGCAACACAATACTGCCAAATACGTTTTTATGATAGATCAAAGGATCACCACAATATCTTGTAGTTTTGGTTACGTTACTTGTTTATAGTGATCTTAACCTTATGCAATAATACTTAGGAGGCAGTGAGACACCCAAGGATGTAAGCACAAGTAACTCAATATTTGATGAAATTTTTAATAGTGTTCTATCTAAGAAACAACCTGCTAGTAGGCCTAGCTATTCAATGCAGATCTAAGAAGAGACCTTCTTAAACTATGAGAAATCAAACACTAATGGCCATTCTTAAAGTTGCTAAATGTAGATGCTAGAAAATACAAAGGAAATCAGTGAAAGAGAGCACCAAATTTAAATATGCCACTGTCAATAATATCAATCGTTGCAGCCCACTGTCATTAAAGGACAATCCACATATAAGTAAGAATAATTCTTAGAATTCTCTCCAAGCTTCTTGTGAATAATGTGCGATAAATTTTAATTATTTTAGGCCTCCAAACTGAACTTGCAGCTTACAGAATATTACCAATCAGTTTATATCAATCCATTGGAAAGAAAGGAATAAGAGTTAAAAAAAACCTTTAAAATGATGTGGAACCAGTGATAGAACTCCTTTCCTTTCCTTTTCAATCAGTTTCCTTTTCAAACTAGTGATAGAACTCCAAGGTAAGCTTTAGAATTTAGTTCAAATCTTGATTAAGTTTTGGTTAAATTTAAAGGGGAATTAGTTATGGTTTCGTGGCTTGTATTCTCAGAAACTTATGTAAATGACTAAAAGAAAAATTCCAGGCTTTAGAGACCCCCTGCTCTAAGTGAAAGAAAAAAGTTTTATGCCCAATGCAACGAAGGATTCAACCTCTACAAAATAGAAAGCTAGTTTTTCAAAGAACTTTTGTACAAATAAAAAATGGCTCACGGACAACCCATAATTTGGTAACAGAACTTATCAGAAATATTTATTTTTTATGATGATATCCTTACAAAAACCCTCTTCATAAATTAGAAAAAAAAAAAAATATATATATATGACAGTAAGATGATGGTGAAGCCATAAACCCTCTAAAGCACATAATATTTGCAGTTTCCCTTAAATACCTTTCCCAGAAAATTTTAATGAAAGAATGGACTTAGATCCCCTTGGTCTGCAACCTTAAATTCTTCAGAAAATTTGCTTTGTGACCGAATTCTTCAGGCTTGCAGGTAACAAGACCACCAAGCAATGGATTGATGCCCTAAGGGCTTGCATCCAAGATGGAAACAACTGGAAATTTTACAAACAAACCCAAATAAATTTGGCAATTTTCAAAGGAGGCTAACGCTAAAATTTCTCTAAAAGGAGCTCAGAAAAAAGGGCAAGTGACAGAAAAATTAAAACAAGTGAAACCCCTCTTCAAATTTTGTCACCAAATCCTTCAGAAATTCACCAAAGTTTATCTTAAAAGATATGTCTCAAAGTAGAAAATGTAATATTATCTTCGCAGCTACCTTCCAAACCCTCACAACTACATAGAGTGGTCAACACACTATTCTTAACATATTTTTCCACTCTCTAGATAGATCAGAGAGAGCCTAAGGAATGCATAGATTAAATCAAGATGAGCCAATTTACACCCAGAAATTTAAACTCCAGAACTTGTTATCATAGGTCAGTTTCATGAAGTCATCAATATGCTTGGACTATATCTATATATATATATATATATATATATATATATATATATATATATAACTGTTGGTGTACTATAAAAAGAATGTGGCAATGAAACTCCTTGGACATGCACCTGAAACAGTTGACTCGAAAATAAATTGACTTATGCCCTCAAGATTCTGATACTTGCCATTGGCTGAGAAATTAAAAACTTACTTAGCTATACACAGTGCAATACAATTTGACTTATTTCAGAAGCCAATGGAGGGTCCAAACAAACTTATGATGTACAGTGTGCAAGAGAAGAGATCTCAGATATAAAGAAGGTCTAATCATAAACAATCTTAAAATGTCCAAAATTTTGTACATCTCCAGGACTGTTTCTTTAAAATATGCTACTACATGGCTTCAAGATTGCTATATAGAAGAAATTTCTTTTTTCTCAAAACTGAAAGAGGATTAATGTCATTCTCATCTCTCTTCAATTTGATACGCTGGAGATAAGTAATTTTAAGAATGATATGAAATGTTGAACCTTTATTTGTTGATGAAGAAACCTTTACTCTTCCTTTTAAGAAATTTTTGATTATGAAGCCCTACTGTAGGATGAAGAGAAACTCTTCCTAAGCCTACTCCTGCTATAAGAGATTCATACTTGATGAAGTAGGAATTTTGATAACAAATGATGACATTCTTTACTGTTGAACTGCTCTTATATTAAAAGAGTTCAGCGATTGTTTGGAAGAGAATGCCACTGAGTATAGATTTAAATTCTACTTCTCATACTTAATAAAACATCTTTAGGAGACATGGCAGCTTCATCAATCTAGAGGTAGGCTTGGCTAGTACTTCAAGTAAGAGAATACGCTACCAACGGTTGATCCAATTCTAGGAATTGAAATTTACTCAAGATCTGTTCATAATAATTAAGAAAACATACCTCTAAAATTTTCATTGTCAATTTCTGGAGAACAACGATTGGTTCCAAAGGACACTATATATAAATGTTTGATGCTAGCATCAACTAGTATGTGTTGGATGTTTGGATTTTCTTACAGGAGTCAGTCCTTAGAGATGGACATAGAAGTGATTAGATCACTTCTCCGTTGGCCACAAAGGACATCCATACTTTGAATCATTGGTTAAGAATGATGAAAATAGAACTTCCTTGACGTATATTATATCAAGCGGATGTATGGAAAATATTAGGTCACCAATGTTTCGAGAAAATATCGTAGGCATACTCTGGAAAAATTCACTGATTCAAGCTCTGATTTTTAGCTTCGACCAATTTCACAGAGATAATACTTCTCTTAATATTTCCATATCCAAAACAAATGCTAGATTCCAATGGAAATACTTCAAAAATCATGATTAATAATCATTATAATGTACATACCATTCCTTTTTATGAAGCCTTACAAAGTGACCTTCTTTCCTTTCCTAGTTACATATGTATTATTTGTATTTGGCCACTCTTTCCAGCCCTCTAATTCTTCATAAAAACCACAGGTCTGAATCATTAGTTGTAGCTACTCCTTTATGCCTGTGTCATCTATTACTAAATTCAGGTTGCATTTTTTCTTTTTATAGGAGCCCCAAAAGAAATTTTAGTTGTGACTCGATCTTCTTATAGGTCTCGGCTTCAGAGTAATTTTAGATTGTAGGTAAGATAGGCATAAATATCGACCTTGTATGATACTTTAAAACAAAGATCTAACCTCTTCATCATTATAGTAGAAGGCTACAAGAATTCAACGATGTTCTTCTAAACCTTCAAATTTCCAGAGGAAGGAGATCACAACGACATGTAGACAAACTTCTAAGTGATTTATCTTTCTCTTTCTTGTGCTTGTGCTCACCTCAGCTCTAATACCATGTTAATTTAGGTGAACATGATATCTTCTTAGGATAGTTACTTTAATGAGCACAAGATTAATTCCATTTATATCAATAATAATCACATAACTATTATCCATTGACAGTAATTATCGAAAGATCATAAGATTTCATATGCTGAAGACAAGCCAAGACAAGAAAACACTGAAATTGGTGCAAGCCAAGGAAAAACCCCAATACAGGGAATTTTTTTATCAATTCTTATTATTATAGTATCAAATATTGACTTTCCATAAATGCCACTTGTCCAAATCACAAAGAAGCAACCCATAAAATATTTCGTTCTATCTTCAGCTGTCAAAAACCATTTCCTTAATTAATGATCATCTAAATTCAAACAAATTAATCCTTAATAGGATAATCAGACTAGATTATTTGTGTGGCCTTTAATGTTGATGATGATGGATCTAGTTTGATGAGGATTTATGTCCTTGTTAGGGCACATATTCCAGCATTGAAATAATCTTCATCCAACACGCTCTTACTAGATATGGAAATAGCTCAATCAAGATTCTCAACCACCATAAAACATAGATCATAACCTAGAAGATTCTAATACATTATTGTGGCTAACAATAAGAGGAGAATGTTGTCTCAAATGATCCACACTAGGCTTCCAACAATATCATCCTTCTTCTTGTAGAACTCGTCTTGCTAAAGGAGGGTTTCATAACAGTACATGCCTTAACACCTATGGCGAGAAGCTTCAGACGTAAAGGAGATAAAATACCCAAAACAAACCAAAAAGTATGCCCTAAACAAACTCGTCCTCCATCTTGTGGAACTCGGCCCTTGGAGATGGATAAATAGAACCCAACCTTGCCTCCATCTCCTTTGCTAGAAATCACCTTCTTCTGCAGCTACTTCAGAGACAAGAATAATGGGTATTGATGAGCCAAGGATAGGTTATTTATATCCTTCTTGGGTCGACTTGATTACTCATGGAGGGAAATTCAAATTTTCAATTTTCAAATTTTCCCACCTAAATAAGGTTATGCCTTATGCAATTTCATTTGAGTTAATGAATACTTTTCCTTGTCCAAATTAGACAACCTTTATATCGATTTTGGTCCTCTCGAGAAGAGGATTTCAGTGATATTATTATCTCCATCAACTAAGCATACCATAATGGAATTTATCCCTAGTTGCAAGTTTTAACATTTTCTCTTAGCTGACATCCTTCTGATACTGTTGTAATTTAGCTTTTGTTTATAATTTTTTATTTCTTTTGATGTTGTTTAATTTATCTTTTTGTTGGGTCGTTGATTTTCATATTATTGACTCAGTACTATATTAAAACTAGCATCTGCAAATTTGGTTCAAAATGCAGGTTCCACCATCCAAAAGATAGGTTGGCAACCTTAAAATCAGAGGAGAATGTTAATGGAAGTGAGGTACTCAAGTCATTCTTTGTTTTCATCCATTATTTTTTGTCTTCCATTTAATATGATATGTATTTAGTCCTTAAATTTATATGCTCTTGCATTTGCAGGTCAAACCTATTACTGTTTCACTACCAGAGAGGCCTGGCGAGACTAAGTGTGTTGTAAGATACTCAGTGATAAGTTTTTTGCTTTCATGTTCTACATTTTTTTTTAATCGGATTATATTTTTGCTTTTGGAACTATTGGTTTACTAAATTTCTTGTTTTGGATCTCAGTTTTTTGTCAAGAGAGGTATTTTCAAGTATGGTGCCAAGTGTAAGTTTGATCTTCCAAAGCACAAAGGGGAATTTTTTAAAATATTAGAGCACAAAGGGGATGGGAATGTTGTTGTAACTGTAGGAACATAGGAACAAGGGGTTTTTGGAGTTGTAAATGGGAAAACAGCGGTCACACCTATAAATCTTGATATCACATGAACAATTCCAAGGGCTTACCAATTAGATCTGAGGAGTATTTTTTTGGATTTATCTATTACTTAATGTATGGATAAAAAAGTCTGTCATTAGTAATTGTGAATTAATTTTTTTTCATTTCAAAGTCACCTTGAGTTACTGTGTTATATGTTTATTAGTGTTTTCTAGATCTCTCCAATAATGAAAACCTAGGTTTGACTTTCGTTATGTGTTCTGCTTGATGTAATTCATTGGAATCTGGTTGGCTTCATTTCCTTCTGTGTCTATACTTGTGGTTTGTATTGACATTGTTTGGGCTTGCACTCAGTGTTTTTCACTTCTGAGAATGCTTTGGTTTTTTTTTCTCTAATCATTGTGGATCCTATGATTTTGCAGGGTGAGATAGATTGCCCATTTTATGTCAAAACAGGGAGGTAATTTTACAATGTGATGCATTTTTTTTTATCAAATCATGAAAGGAATTCTAAAATTCTTATTCATGTCATTATATATGTATGACAAAAAAGGAGTGATAATATTATTGTAGTGTTAGTTTAAAACAGGCTTATGATTTATTGAAATCTTACTAATTGATTAATTTTTATTTTATACAAAGTTTACTCGTTGATTTTAGTTGTGGTTTAATCTTTTCTGTAGTTGAAAATTTGGATCAAATTTCTAATAAAATCATCCTTATAGGATATGTAAGTTTTAGCGTGATTAGAGAAGTATGGATGTTGGATTCTATTAAACTTTCCCATTGCCATATTTTGCAACCCTGCAATAACTAATATAACTTATCACTTTTTATTTCATGATACAGTAGTAAATATGCCACCAGTTGTTATGAAATTTTCCGCCAATAATCAACCTTTAGTTGGATATTTAGGTGTAACACCCCCAATTTGTGTGTTGAATTTTTAAAGTTAGACATTTGAACTTAAATCCTAAGGGGGTGGACCCCAAGGGATAAGTATGGTGTGAATGTATTTGCATATTTTATTTGAGGAAATAAATAAAATGATTGTGCAATTTGACCAAGATGAGAATTAGAGATCACTTGCCAAATCCATGAGGATGGATAAGGCAACAAATCCCCAAAAATCTTTCAAAAAAATCCTTGAAAGAAATTTATTTAGATTTGAGGAGGAATCTAAATTTTCCCAATGAAGAGGAGTAGTTGGGAAGAGGTGAGAAAAAGCTGGAAAAGCTGAGGAAAAGCTTAAAGCAGCTTTAAAGAATCCCAAAAATGGGAAGCCTAGGCTAAACAGGAAAGAAAGCATCCTGCTATTTTGGACGCAGAATTTGAAACATGCTTTGGGGAAATATGAGCTTAAATAAGCTGCTCCTAGGCAGATCAGAGGTTGATCTGTTCTAGGAGGTGATCTCTACTCGGGGGTGAGTCTTGGGAGACAAAGAGGACTCTAAGGTTGGGAGGTTCGTCATCTGCAGATTGTGGTATGTTCTGAAATTTTTGTTATTTTACTTTCTGATGGTATGAATTGGTTACATATATAAAAATAAATTAAATGGTATGATTGATGTTAGTACTACATTTAACAGAATCCATCCTAAGGCATTCACCTTCCAGATTCTGTCTAGTTGTAGACCAGAAATCCATAGAGTAGAAACCCCAAAAGCTCTAAACCAAGTGTGGTCTAAATCTGAAGTTACTCAATCTCTATGAAAAATGAAATATTATCTTGTTCTATGTAGACCCAATGTGATATTATATGTGCACAATTATATTAGAACAATATAGTAGTAGAACTAAGACAAAGAAAGTAAAGACATTAGAAAAAACAAGATTTCGAGATTTTTCTAGACAAAGGGGTACTTCTATTCTATATGAGTATTGGGGCAGTCATAGCAAGTATAGGGTATATTGTGTTTAACCTCACTTCTAACTCTTGAGAAAGAAGAAAAAAAAAATATTATAGTAATGGATTAAGTCTGTGCTGAATGTACACTATCTATTGAACTCCTGAATACTTGCATAAGCACTTAACGAAAATATATATATATATCTGCTCTCTACTCAATTACGATGGAACACATGTATGTAGGCTTCAAAGGAAAACAAAAATAAGCACTGCGACCTAGCATAGTATCGTTTTATATATCTCTGCATAAAACAAAACTAAATAGTCACGAGCTAAAAGAATATACCTGTATATATGAACATTAAAATTTAACATGTAAGCGTAGTGAGTAAACGAAAGACGCTTGGACACTCAACCATTGCATCTTATACTATGTTGAGAGCATATATACATATATATTAATAAGGAGTATGAACCAACCCAACTAAGTCCTTTCAATATCGACAAAAAAGAAGAAGTTATATATAAATATATATGTGACGATGTATGACGAGAGGAAGGTATAACTATGAATCGACTATGTTAAAATGGAGTACATACATGAGCCCTACGCTCAATGGAATCCAGCGTAGGGTCTACGATATTAATGTGTGTAGATTATAAAAAAAAAAACAAAACCCAACTGTGAACACGCCGAGAGCTAACAATATCATGTTTCCCCATTGCATATAAACGCTGAGAGTGAGAAAATAGTTCGTCTCAGTAGTGCTTCCAATACGTCAGATATATGAGTAAAACAAAAAAAAAATCTGAATACTGAGAGATCAAATAACCACCATTGGTAAACCATAATGACCATCATTATGCCGCAGGCTCGTTCACTGTAATACCGTGGAAGGAAACAGTTATTAGCGGCAGTCTAGGGTTTGTTTGAATATGATATGTAATTCACAGGACTGAATAACGAGGTTAAACTTAATATATAATTCGAAACCAACAGAGGAGTTTTATTATCTACCTACCATAGGGATATCCATTACATTCTGAACAATCATATGTTAAGCAGGCAGAGGCCACACAACATAAGACAAAACGCGCAGCTAATCCCAAATCAACGCTTAAAACGATAAATTGACCCACAGATAACCATGACCGATTACTTCGAATGGGGCCGAGTATACCGGGACGACGGAGTATTAAGGCGTGACGCCATGTTTGAGACTACTAGTTTTTAAAAACAACCGAAGTACTGAGGCGAAATCATGTTAATGGAAGAAGGTTACCCATGGAGGAGCTCAGCTCTTCCTCTGGCAGGGTGGTGGGGTCCGTAACGCCTCTAATACGAAATAATTCGACACCGTTGGAGTCAAACGGGCCGAACGAATTCATGGCTTAACCAGGTTAACAAATCACCTGCATGCCGCCATGAAATAAGTTCTGGAAATAACCACAGATTTCGAACAAAACATATAACAATAAGGACGTGCGTAAAGCTTTGCTATCCTGTGACCGAGCCGAGAGTAACTTGGATCCAGAGCTCTCCTTCGACCGCATTCGATAGGTTAATAGGAAAAAAAAATTATATTACAAATACGAACTTTAGAATAAAACTAAACCCGTAGCCTGTCGCCAGAAAACGTAGATCAGGCATCGATATGAGGGAAAACTGGGTGAGGGATTTTATCAGCTGCGATGCGTAATGAGTGCAGCCCAGAAACCCCATTATCTCCACCCTCTGCACAAAATATTTATCGACGGTTCAGATACATCGTTATAAAGAAAAGAAAAATACCAGAATAAATTGCAGAACGTAAGACGACAGAATACCACGCGGAAACTCGCATACCTCTGACTGATTCGCTTCTCCTGTATCCAATCTCCCTTGGATCAGCTCCCTCCATGAACGTGCTAGCAACAAAACAATCATCCCAACAGGAACGAGATCCCAACTGAAACCGGAGCTTGATAAATAGGGAATAAGCCGCAGAGTGATAATGGAGTGTAGGCCGCCACGATAAGTCGGAAGGCTGTGCAAAACCCTAATCCCGTGGCCCTAGAAGAGTACAGAATCCCCAGGTCGATTTGGGAAAACTCAGCTCATTGACAGCGTTGTACTCGATGAAGTGAAAAGGTTATAAACCAGGTACTGAACTGCACAAACCAGCTCGCACAGTACTGGGCCACGGAGGAGTGCAAACGATCACTCTACACGTAGCATAAGGAATGGGCCTGGGTTCGAAAATGTTGGTGTATGGTACTTCGAACATGGGTGTGAGACGCCATCCCTGCATTCCAAAACGTTAGTCATCATGATACATTTTCTCACGTTAAATCAACACATGAAAGTTTGAAGCAGTGCCCATCATAACACATCACTGGTAGCGTGCCTACAAAGGCAAACGGACACACCACCGCGATGAAAATCAATACAGGAAAAATAATAATTAAAAAACAACACCATCGAGTGGTGATTATAGTTTTACGGGTAGCTGGAAATGAGTAATGGCGGAATGCACTTAGTGAATAGTTGAATCCCGGTCATAACCAGTAAACCGTGTGGTCGTGGTACAGCGAATAATCGCTTCTCGGTTAGGTAAGCACCGTGGTGATCTGGCCGCCTTTAACTCTTTACCATAAACCGCTATGAGCACGTAACCAATGAACTGTGTACACAGAGGTTTTCCATGAGTTAATAGGATAGGTAGCACGCGTTCAATGACATTGTTAACGGGAATAATTATAGGGTTGAAAAGCTAATACTAAAGTGCGGGTATTATGGAAATATATATATGCCATATGTACAAGGGTACGTTCGATTCATTATAGAAAAGAAAACGAATAGGGGTTTGGATATATATATGGGATGTATTTCTATAATGCTACAGATACATATGTGTGGACGCACTTAGATGAACCCGAGGTGTTTTATTTGTATGTAGGTAATATATCTATATATATATATGTGGGAATATATATATATATAGGTGAAATATTTTATTTGTATGAAGGTAAGATATCTATATATATATATATATGGGAATATATATATATATATATATATATATATATATATATATATATGTGTGTGTGTGTGAAATGGGAAATGTTTTATTTGTATGTAGGTAATATATAGATATATATATGTGTGATAATATATATATATGTGGAATATATATATATGTGTGTGATAATATATATATATATATGTGTAAGCCAAAGATATATATGTATGTGATTAAGAAGAATATAAGTGGAATGTTCAATGTTTTTATAAATATAAAGAGGCTGGATGAGTAGAGAAAACTTTGTCAAGAAGGCATTATAGTTAAAAGTTAGAACTCATTATCATACTCACTAGGTGAATAAAGAGGAAACCTGACATATCAAAAGCATAAAAAATTGTAGAGAAATTGGAGGGTGTGACAAAAACATACATAAAGATACTTACAATGTCCTATAAAAACACATATAGGAGAGATGGCATTCAAATTAAAATTCAAAAATTAAACATACATACCTTGTTGTGGTAGACTTACCCTTAATTACAACGATATTATTTATCCTTACCACGATGATCCTTGAATGAATATTTTCTTGCCTTCTAGAATTGGTATTATTATGTTTTATCTATGTAATTTCCAATCTCCAAGGTGTAAAATTGTAGCTTGTGGTAGCCCATACGAGTCCTCTTTCCAATCTCCTACGATGACCTGATTATAGAATAGTTTAGTAAGAGTGGAAGTTTTACGAAGTGCCATATCCCTTTGTTTCAAAATTCGAGTCTGAAAATAATACATAACAAACGAGAACCGATCCTCTTTCTATCATTTTCTAGAAATTTAAATCCAATGCTCGAGAGAGAGGATTATGATTTTCTCAGAGTCACATGTTTGACATGAAATTGAGATCCTATAAAAAACCTAAGTTCCTCAAATCATATCTTCTAAAAATATATAGCAAAACAATATACGAAATTGATTGATTTAAGATCTTATTTGGATCTTCAAGGGGATATGTTAACATATTTATTGATGATGGAAACATTGCACAAGATTCTTCATGGGGCATTTTTAGGATCACGTACGGGAAAATGAGCATAGTGAAATTCTTGTGTAATAGATGCCTAAAAGAATGAGCGAGCATAGAGTGATGTATAAAGTCTTTATGAACCAAGAAAGAACACAAAAAACCCCACGAAAACTTTCCAAATTAAACATTTACAAGATATGGCATCTCTCATTATAAATATGCCTAACCATATAATGTTACTTAGGCATCGAATGACATGAGACCACGATATGCTAAAGCCACCTCTAAAGAGATAACGAAATGGATCGGTGATATGGACGCAATCATCCATATAGATAGGATCATGTATATAATGCGAATACTCAATAACTCCTCCAGCTGGACAACAAAATTAGATGTGACTAAGGGTCTTCTTGCAGTCTCAATCCAACCCAATGTATGAATCTATCCATGTGAATAAATGTCTTGGTATCAGTTTCCCATATTAGAAACCACATTTCTAGTCCATGATGAAAATGTTAATTAGGAACGATCGAGGAAGAGTTTTCTGAGACTCAAAAGGAGATTGTCATGTTTAATGTGCTATTGTAAGCTACTTCTACCCCAAACCCAAACCCAAACCAGTCTCTGGGTTATTCCTTTTTACAACAAATTTGCTGAAGGTACTTTATTTATTTCTAATGTGTTTATTTAAATTTAATGTAATTTGTTGTTGATGAAAACTTGTTGTTCTCGTTTACTCTCTACTTTATTTTCTTTAATTAGTTTAACAAATCTCTATTTCATTTTCTCTAGTTAGTTTAACCTCCCTCAAACCTACCTTCGAGTCTTCTTGATTTTGATAATTAGGTTCTCTTGGTCGATTTAGGTTCCATTTTTGTTGGCATTTAAATTTGTGTCGGTTGCAATCACAATCATTTGTAGTAGGATTTTGAGAGTCTCTCTTAGGTTCGGCTTCTAGAATAAGAATAAACTCATTTTTTTATATCATATCCTTTTAATATCATGGCACTGTAATTTAGTGTAAAATCCATTGAGTTCTTGATACCAATTTCAACCAATCCACCTAAGATCGAGATATGGATTTCGAGGGTCTTCCTTAAATGGTTCAGCTTCCAACAAAAGTGTAAAAAAAATTTTGATTGAGTTGTGGATACCAATTTCAACTAGTCCAGCTAGAATCGAAATCTTAAGACTGAGATCACGAGACAATACTTGTTTTTTATGACATTCAATTACTTGGGAGGTTGTCCACTATTATTCATTTCCATTTTTTATAGTGGCCTGACATGTAGAACATAAGAAATGTGCAACCATACTTCATCTAATTTTTGTAGTCCCACATTGCAACCAAGATCGTAAAAAATGGTTGGAATGTTGAATGGATTTCATGTTGGCTGGTTATTCAATGTTGGCATCTCATATTATGATCTGAGTAGGAAGACATTAGATGAAATTTCATGTTCAGCACGAAAATATATTCTCCCACCTTACATAACATATATTATACTACTATCATTCCATCAATCAACATAAACACTCTAGTTAAGATCTTATAAAGTATCCAGATTTTAAGTTGCAATGAATTTGATCATGAATGCCAAGATAGGCTAAAAAAATGCACAAGATTGAATTTTTTTGTTGCGGAGTTTGGTTTAGTGGCACATAAATTTTGATTTCTGGGGTTTTGTTACGTGGTCCAATAGGTACACATTTTTTCAACATTGAAAAGCATAAATTAAATCGAGGGATGTTGATTATCATTAAACGTGCCAACTTCAATCTAAAATTCTATTCCTTCCCTTGGTGTCCACAATAAATTTTCAGCGTTACTTTTTCCATCTAATGCTTTCAAAGTTTATAGTAATTTTATCTCGATCCATGATAATTTTATTTCAACACGCAACTTGATATGCCTTGTCGGTAATAATTTTAATGGATCTCAAGCTAATATGTATGGATCTCAAGCTATGATTTCGTCCCTAGTTGTCTGTTCTGTGCAATTCCTACTATCTTAAGCTATGATGTCGACCCTAGTTGTATGGTTTGTGCAATTCCTACTAGCTGGGATTGAAAGATGGATGTAACGGTAAATGGATAATGACAACGATGATATGCAAATCATATTGTTTGTAGGGAGGTGTCATTGGCACATATGAAATAAGAAGTTTCTATAGATTGTATTTTTATTTGCATTGGATTTGCAATAATAAGTGTTTCTATATTGTATTTTTGTTTGCATTATATCCGTATTTGACTAGTGAGATGTATCCACTCTAAAAGCTCTTCAACGATCTTGAGGGTCAAAACTATAAATATAAGGTTATATTTTGGAAGATGGCTCGGATGAAGAGTGGTTGCCAAGAGCATTTATTATTATATTTTTGAAGTAGATGTAATGGGAATTTTACGAACTCTTTTAATATCTATATCTATATATATATGGCTAAAACCTACTCCAAATTCTCGCAGTTTATAGTATATTTATTTTTTTTTTTGTTTCCATGAGAACGAAAAAATAATTAATCAATTTTACATTAAATTAGAGTGAAATATTATACTTATATTAAATAAACCAATTAGAAAAATTGGTGTGAAGATGATTATAAATCTAGAAAACATCCTTTTGATTAATAACCTTTATGTTTTCTAATTAAGATCCTTAATGAGTCATAGTCACTTTATTTGAAGTTACATTTAATTTACTATATAGGAATATGGTGAGGTGAAGTCAATTCAAAATTTATCATGATATATATAAATGTTCTCATAATTTTTTTTAAATAATGTTTCCTTAAGGAGAGAGAGAGAGAGAGAGAGAGAGAGGCAAGAAAAGAGACACAACAATAGAGAGAGGGGAGGCGAGACAGAGAAATAGAGTGAGAAATAGAGGGAGAGAAAGGGGGAGAGACATTGCGAGAGAGTGATAGAGAGAGAGAGAGAGAAAGAGAGAGAAATGGAGGGAGAGAGAGAAAGAGAGAGAGAGAGAGAGAGAGAGAGAGAGAGAGAGAGAGGGGGGGGGGGATAAAGAGAGAGTGGGGTAGAGAGAGAGAGAGAGAGAGAGAGAGAGAGAGAGGGGGATAAAGAGAGAGTGGGGTAGAGAGAGAGAGAGAGAGAGAGAGAGAGAGAGTAGGAGGGGGAGTGAGAAGGAGAAGGAGTCGAAGAGAGTGAGAAGTAGGGGAGAGAGAGGGGGAGATGAAGAGATAGAGGGAGAGAGAGAGTGGGAGAGAGGGTGGGGGAGGAGGAGTGATATGTAGTGGGAGATAGAGATGGAGAAGGAGAGGGGGAAAAGAGAATGAAAGAGGGGGAGAGAGATAAAGAGAGGGGTTCTGAGAGAGAGAGAGAGAGAGAGAGAGAGAGAGAGAGAGAGAGAACGAGAGAGAGAAAGAGAGAGAAAGAGAATGGCCATGATGGAGTGGAGTATATATATATATATATATATATATATATATATATATATATATATATATATATATATATATATATAGAGAGAGAGAGAGAGAGAGAGAGAGAGAGAGAGAGATCAAAAAAGGGGGATGGTTAGAGAGGTAGACGGAGATGGGGGATGAAGAAGGGTTGAGATATGGATAGATGGATGGTGGGAGGGAGGGGGGGAGGCTTGGGGTGAGAGAGTGGGAGAGGGAAAGAGAGAGTGGGGGAGGAAGCAAGACAGGGAAGGATGGATAAGGGAGAGGAGATATAGTGATATATATAGTGAGAGTAACATAGGGGGATAAAGAGTGGTAGGGTTGGAGAGAGAGAGTGAGTGAAATATATATACATGTGTGTGTGTGCGTGTGTGTGTGTAGAGAGAGAGAGAGAGGTGAAGGGAGGATGAGAGGGGAAGGGATAGATGGCTAATGGGGGAGACAATGTGGGACAGTGGTAGTGAAAGAGGGAGAGGTAAAGTGTGAAGGGACATATATAGAGAGAGAAAGTGTGAGACAAGAGTTAGGGAGGAAAAGAGATAGGGAGAGACAGAAGAGAGAGGGAGGGAGCAGGAATGAATAAGGAAAACAAATAAAGGGATGGGGATAATGGGAAAGGAAGTGGTAGTTAGAGAGATCTAGAGAATAATTGGGGATACAATGGGGGAGATAAAGATAGTGAGAGACAAAGAGAGGGGGGGGTGGGTGGCGAGGGGGAGAGACGGTGTGAGCAATAAAATTAGGGGGGAGATGAAGGATGATTCTTGAGAGAGGTGAAGGGGAGTGTGCATGAGAGAAAGGGAGAGATAGAGATAATGTGATTTGTGGTTAGTAATAATACAATAGGTCGATACCATGGGTTATAAAAATACCATGAATCTCTCCTTTTCTACTTTTTCCTACTCAATAATATAAATTGATTTTATATTTTTTAAAATTTTACCCACATTCACTTAATAAGACCCTTTAATTTAATTATAAATTGACACTTCCAAATATTACTCTTTCCACTTATATGATAGCTAAATAATTTTATTAATTTATCCCCATTTTCCTTATAAAATAGCCTATGGGAATCAAGTAGGGCATTCAATCAGTGAATTTTTGAAAAAAAAATTACATGGTCAAACCTCTCGAGGTTGAAAAATCATTAATCTGCCTCATCCCTGCACTCTTAGTTAACTTTAAAATTTTCATGCTAAAGTGAACTTATATCAATTCATTGCTAATTGTTCTTACATCACAAATGGCTTCATGTGCCATCCTAGAAAGACACTACCATGAGGGTTGTAATTCAAGGGCAATACTATGTAGGCCATAATTGGAGTGGCATCCCTATGATATACCATACATAACACATTCCATTATTACTTGTGTTTCTATTTGATTCTTGATAAAGGTGGTAAGTATTCATGGAAAGTGTCACTCTCTTATCATCATCCTTTGAAATAGTTTGGAAAACATTTTGTGGAGGTTTATGCCACTAAAATAATGATAAAGTAAAATAAATCCATAATAATATATAAAAAATAGAAAAATACAAGATATGCTTGGGAACATAAATAGCTCATGGGGAAAAACCTATTATGAGCTCTATCCACCAGATTAGCCATCACCTTGTTGTTAGAGCACTTGATCCTACCTAAATAAAAATAAATCCTTATATTTTCCCAACCTTTATGAGAAATAAATCACCATTTTTAAGTTGTATTAGATTGGTGGAAATAGTACGCCAATAAAAGGGGTAACTCGTGTCTCCATGATTGATCCCTTTTTACATATATACACTCCATATGTTGGACATCAAGTAGTTGGTCTCTCGTCTATGTCACCAAACCCTTAACTCTTTCCCAATGCATTTCCACCCTCTACAATTGTGCCCATGGACTAATGGATTGACCTAGTAATTTTAACTTCCCCTTGGGTGTTTGAAACACATAGTACGGTTATCCAAGTATTCATCACAAATATAAGAGAGGGAAGGTCTGTATGGGACTTGTTGTAGTGAGATATGTGATAAGTGTTGGTAGTTACGGTAACTTTAATTATGGTCCTTTACGTTGCCTCTATGATTTTATTTACCTAATGATCAATTTACATAAAAAAATTTATAAGGATATTTTGTGAGATGTTTGACATCACAGTAGTGGTGGATTTTACAGGTGATTTCCTTACCTCCTTACTAGTGGACTAGAAGTTATAATATCCAAAGTATAGAGAGGTAGATTTAATTTGATGATGCAATTTTCAATACTTATGATATATAATTTTGCTAATAGATGGATTTATATAATGATTTACAACTAGAGGAATCTGTAAATGTTAGAACATTAATCCCATGATTGTTAGCATTGGAGATATTGATGGTGTGATGGGTGAATATGTCATTACCCTAGTATTCCATTGCCACTATTTGATGAGAATCACTTGATCCACAATATAGATGATGATGGTCATCCTTGAGGTGACAATGGATGGCTTCTGTATCACTTTGGAGAGACAACACTTAGCTAGCTAATGCCACATCACCTAGTTTCCTCTTGTGAGGGCCATGTAGGGCACATTTTGGTCATGATATCCTAGAATGGAAATTCTTTTGGTGTCTTGAACATGATCATAAAGAAATTCTTGGAATATGGAACACCCTTTAGCCCTTACATCACATTTTGAAAGTCTTGAGACTCATTTTGAAAATTTAACCATAATATAAATATATTTATGTAATTAAAAGGAAAAAAAATATTAATATTATAATAACTCTTAATTTTATTAAAAATATAGAAAATATCAAATTACAAACAGTTTTTATCTATTTAAAAAGTATTAAATTATAGTAGCATCTAAAAATAATAATAATTTTTTTCAAAAAAACAAACATCTTAATAAATAAAGTAAAAAAATATGATGACATGGTCATTGGTTCATTGTTTATGGAAACAAATATTTATATTAACAATTGTGGACTTAAATGGAAAACATTTAAAATACCTATATATATATACATGATCTTAAAATATGATTGTATTGTTTCACCAGTTAATTTAGAGTATGGATTTCCTTTCTGATGCAGTAAACATAATTGTGGATTTTGTTGTTGTTGTTTTTGTTGCTGCTTAAATTATTTTTTTGATTGCATATATGAATTCAACACATTGGAAAACCGTTGGGAAGTTCTATTGTGCAAATTTCACACATTAAACTTGTGATTTCAATGAATCTCTCCCAGATTCTAGACAACTCAATATGAAAATAAACAGGAAAACTTTTCAAAAATTCACACTTATAGAAATATAAACAATATTATCATAAATCACTTGTAAAATTCACAATTTAGATTAGAAAATAAAACAGAAAACTTTTCAAAAATTTGCACTTGAAAACAAATCGAATAAGTACTACCATGGATACCTAAATAATATGATTGCAAATTACTTGAAAAATTTCCTAAAAAATCACCAATGCATGGAACATCACAAATTTGTTATCATAAATTTAGTAAGAGATCAATATATTGTATGCATTCTGCAATAAGTTAATAATGACACTTGGATGTTGTGAATTGGCACTCTTTCTTTATTGAAGTGAGAGCATCAGAAGAAGCTATATAATTCAAATAAAAATAAGAAAAAAAATCGATTTTACAAATTTTTGTAACAAAATATTGCAATATATGCTTATTCATTCTATAATCATTAAAGATTTTCACTATCTATGTATTTATGAGGACATCCAAATATAGCTCCAAGAAGGAGAAAAATGAGATTTTTAATTGAAATTTATGATTTAGTTGAAATGAGAAACATATGAATTAAACACTCTTCTAAAAATATGGGTTGTAGTGTAGATTGAAAATTATTACCTGTAAATTAAAATTAAAATTAAAATAAATAAATAAATATATATATATATATATATATATAGATATATATATATATATATATATATTAATTTACATTAAAATTTTATGGTAATAGTTTTTTATGAATGTAAATTTATTTTTTGTTTGGGTATATCAAAATTCGGGAAAACTAAAATCTCTTAAAATAAAAACCTTATTTACATTGTAAAATTTTAAAAATAAAGTTTTCAACTCCACTTTATTATCTTTGATATGGTATTTGATTAAGGTAGATTTATGATAATTATACACATAAACATGTAGTGTGTCAATACAAAACTAAATAAGAAAATATTTGGACATCTCTTTCATTTTGATTCACATACCATTAAAATGTTTTAATCATAATTTTTATTTTCAATTATTTGTATAAAATATAATGAGTTTACATTGAGATATTGATTTAAGAGTTGTATTTAGTGAGACCTTTAGGACTTTTCCGTCTCAACGGACATATTCAAGGTAAAATCTTGTATTTTGTTATTTAAACTAGTTTTTTTACTATACATATGGATTTAACACCCAGAAAAACCCTAATGAACTTGGATTGTGCACAGAACACCTTTTTATTGTATATTTTAAATACTAATTCATATTAAATAATGGATTTACACATTACATTATTCCATAAATTAGAAAGAAAATATTAATTAAATGAAGAATATCCTTCATTTTATTTATTTATAGTTGACCTTGAATTTCTTTTTGTCATTAATATTTTTTATATTCCATGTATAAACATTGTATTAAGGATTAATGAATTTTTACAAAATTCTTATATCATAGAGTCTAAAATAATTATTAACATAGGAAAACATATTTTAAATTGAATTAGTTTGTTTTTTTTTTAAGTATGTGAAGTTGATATAAAATTATTTTAAATATTATCAAATTAAATTATTTTTATTTCTATCTCTATACAAATATATATAGAGTTTATATTGGAATATATTAGTTGATATGAATATTCTAATATCTCATCTAAGATTTATATTGGAATTCTTTTAAATTAAAAAATTACACATCTTCCTAATATTCAAAAGAAAAAAAGATAACAATTTATTTAAAATTATTTTATATCTCACAAATTGAAATAAGATTATTTTAATTATTATGGATATTGAAATAATTTATTTTTTTATAATTACAACATTAATATAATTCTAAATATCATATATCAATTTCATCCAATTAAGAACCTTCCTTGTACTAAAGAAATAAAATGCAATTTAATTTTTTTATGATTTTTTTTTTTTTAAATTTTTGTAATGTAAATACATTTATTATTTGTTAATGTAATATTAATAGAGAACATGTAAGTATACTAATTTATAGAGAATTTATCAAAAATAAATAAATTTGGTAAATTTTGTTAGGAAAATATATTATAATACTATCCATAATATATATATATATATATATATATATATATATATATATATATATATATCATTAAATTTATGTTTTCTCTTTTTTTTTACCTATCCAATATATACTAAAATATATGTTTAATTTATGATTAATATTTAAAAAAAAATAATATGTTAATTGCCAAATTTATATTAAAATATAGAAAGGATTGTACATCTTTTTGAAATTAGATGACAAAAGAAAAGTTATTAATGAAACCCAATTATTTTTCTTTCAATATTTTTTTAGTTTATTTTAAATTACATTATTAAAAATAAATATTAAAATATTTTATTTATAACTTTTTAAAATAGTGGGAAAAAATCTTATTTGTGTTATCAACACAATTGTCATATATTGTTATTTCTTAATGCATGTGGACACATCTTTATTATTCAAGGAAAAATACTACCTGTTATTGTTGTAAGTTGGTAAGAATGCGTACTTTCATTATAAAAATGATTAACAAATTTTGTATTATATTTAATATTTATTTAAATATTGTATCTTAAATTTAATTATTCTTATTCTTATTATTATTATTAGTTTTTTATATATATTCAAGTTACAAAAAATATTTTATATAATATAAAAATGATAAATTTAATTGTATGTGATTTTTTTTTATTATTATTTTTGTGTATGAGTTTTTGTGTATAAAGAAAACTAAGTAAATTTTAATTCATAAAATTATTTTGTGTTTTTATTTTGTAAAAAAAATGACATTTTATAATTTGATATTAAATATTGTTTTTAACTTTCAAGATTATCATTTAACCCTTTTAACATTAATAATAATAATAATAATAATAACTTATATCAAAATTTCAATTTTGTAAAAAAAAAAAAAATTATAAAAACCAATATCATATTATTAATATATAATATTTATATATATCTTTAAATATTAGCCTAGCTAAAACGTGAAATTGAAATGCAATAAGATAAAATATTATCATAAAATTATATAAATCTTATTATTTAATTTTTTGGCAGCTATATATGAAATGAAAACAATATTACTAAATAATTTTGCCTCATTTCAAATTTAAAGGTAATTTGAAAAGCTTTTTTTAACTTTTAATTTGTTAATAAATTTTTATATTATCTAAAATTCATTGAGTTCTTGATACCAATTTCAACCAGGCCGCCTACGATAGAAGTATGGATTTTCAGGATCTTTCCTATGCAAGTATAAACCTTTTTTTTTATTGAGCTATTGATGCCAATTTGAGTTAGTCGACTTAGTATCGAAATCTTAAGACTCTTTTTTTGATGAAATACAAGAGTTATTTAATTACTTTAGAGGTTGTGCAAAACAGCCTTCATTGCCATTTTCATGTGCAACCAAACTTCATCTAATTTGTCCAGTTTCCACTAGTCTCGAACTGATGTATCGCTCCACCTTCCGAGTATCTTCCTTCCACATTTCTTTACATTGTATTTTCATTGTTTTTTCATTTGACTCGTGAGATGTATCCACTCGGCAAAGCTCTTCAGCGCTCCTTTGTGTCAAAACTATAAAAAAAAATTATAGGGTTATGATTTCGAAGATTGTTAGGTTAAGACCATTTTACCCGTTGCCAATGCATATATTATTATAGTTTTGAAGTAAATTTAACGTGATTTTATCGAGTGCTTTAGTAAGGTTTTTATATATTTTAGCTAAAATGGATAAGCAATTTTAGCAATGTGTAGTTCACTTCAATATATTTTATGTTTCAATGTCAATGAAAAAATAATTTATCAATTTATATTAAATTAGAGTAAAAATTAGATTAATATTAACTAAAATGATTAAAATAATTGATGAAAAACAATTATAAATGTTGAAAAGATCTTTTAGTTAATAACCTTAATTTGTTCTACTTTAATGTATTATAGTCACTTTTTTATGGTGAGTGGAGTTAATTCAAAATTTATTATGAGATATATTTAAAGTGTCTAATATTTCCTCAAAGAATTTGTATAAATTATATATATTATTAAGGTGTGTTGTTTTCACATTAGGAACTAAGAGAGAGAGAAAGAGGGGGATAGAGAGACAGGGGGGAGAGATATAGAGAGAGGGAGGGAGAGATGAAAGGCGAGAGAGAGGGAGGGATGGTGGGAGGGAGACAGGGGGAGAGGAAGAGGGAGACATGGGGGATGGAAATAGAGGGAGGAGGAAGAAAGGGGGAGGGGGAAGAGAGAGAGAGAGAGAGAGAGAGAGAGGAGAGAGGGTGAGGAGGGACGGGGAGAGAGAGTGGGGGGGCATGTGGAGAGAGAGAGTGAGAGTTGGCGGGGGGGGGGGGGGGGGGGGGGGGGGGGGGGGGGGGGGGGGGGGTGGGGGGGGTTGAGGGAGAGAAAGTGAGGGAGTGGAGGCAAGAGAGAGAAAGAGGAGGGGAGGGGGGAGAGAGAGTGCGGGTGGGGGGGAGGCTAAGGGAGGAAAAGTGAGGGAGGGGAGGCAAGAGAGAGAAAGGGGAGGGGAAGCGGAGAGAGAGGGAGGGGATAGAGAGATAGAGGGTGTGATTTGGAGAGAGAGAGAGAGATAGAGAGGGGAAGGGATAGAGGGAGAAGGAAAGAGGGGCAAGGAGGGAGAAGGAGAGAGGGGGGAGGGTGAGGGAGGGAGGGGGATGGGGAGAGATGCAGCGATGAGAGAGAGATATGGATATATAAAGAGACACGGAGAGATATAGAGAGAGGGTGAGAGAGAGAGAAAGAGAGAGGGGAGGAGAGAGAGAGAGAGGGGGGGACGGAGATAGAGAGAGGGATGAGGGAGAGAGAGAGAAAGAGATATAGAGCTAGAGATAAAGAGGTAGGCAAAAGAGATAGTGGGGAGGAAGAAGATTGAGAGAGGGGAGAGGAAGGGTGGGCGGGAGAGGGAGGGTGGGTTAGAGACAAACAAAGGAGAGATAAAGAGAGTGAGGGGGGTAGAGAGAGAGAGTGAGGGACAAACATAGAGAGAGAGTGGGAGGGAGAGGGAGAGAGAGAGAGAGAGAGGAAGGGAGAGGGGGAGAGAGAGTTCGAAAGGGATATGGAGAGAGAGAGGGATGGGGAGGGAGAGAGAAAGAGGGGAGCATAAAGGGGGATGGAGAGAGAGATACAGAGAGAGAGCATGGGGAGGCATGGGGAGGGAGGAGGAGAGAGTATAAGGAAAGGAGAGAGAGAGAGAGTGAAGGGCAGATGGAGAGACAGATAGATATAGGGGTAGAGGGATACATAGAGAGGGAGAAGGGAGTGAAAGAGACAACGAGGCGGAGGGAGAGAGTGTAGTAGATGGGGAGAGATAGGGATATACAGGGGAGGAGAGAGGGACGAGGAGAGAGAAGGGAGAGGGAGAGAGGGGGGAGGAGAGGGGGAGGGGAAGTGAGAGAGAGAGAGAGAGAGAGAGAGAGAGAGAAGGGGAGGGATAGATGGAGAAGGAGAGGGGGGCGGAGAGGGAGAGGGAGAGAAGGGGGGAAGGGGACGAGGAGAGACACACCAATGAGAGAGAAGTAGGTAGAGATAAAGAGAGAGGGAGAGATAGAGAGAGAGGGAGGGAGATAGAGAAAAAGAGAGAGGCGAGGCAAGAGAGAAAGAGGGGGAGGGATATAGAGAGAGGGAGGAGGTTGAGAGAGAAATATAGAAAGATAAAGAGAGAGACGGGGGGAAGTGAGAGAGAGAGAGGGGGGAGAGAGATTGAAAGAGGTGAGAGGGAGGGAGAGGAATGGAGGGTGGGGGAGAGAGGGGAGAGGGAGGGAGAGGAATGGAGGGTGGGGGAGAGAGGGGGAAGGAAAAAATGGAGAGGGGGAGAGAGAGACATAGGAGAGGGAGGGAGAGAGGAAGAGAGGGAGGAGGGGAGGGTGAGAGGGGGAGGGGTAGATACAAATAGAGGAGAGATAAAGAGAGTGAGGGGGAGTGGGGAGAGAGAGGGAAAGAATGGGGGAGAGAGAGGGAGACAGAGAGAGTGGGGAAGAGACATAGAGAGAGAGAGAGAGGGTGAGAGAGAGAGAGATAGACATAGAGAGAGAGTGGGAGGGAGAGGGATAGAGAGAGGGATAGGGAGAGAGGGAGAGGGAGAGAGAGAGTGAGAGGGAGATAGAGAGAGGAAGGGAGAGGGAGAGAGAGAGTGGGGAAGGGAGATGGAGAGAGAGATATGGGTGGGGAGGGAGAGAGAGAGATAGAGAGAGAGCACGGGGAGGGAGGAAGAGAGTATAAGGAAATGAGAGAGAGAGAGAGAGAGAGAGAGAGAGAGAGAGAGAAGGGTAGAGGGAGAGACAAAGAGAGAGAGGTGCGAAATGAGACACAAAGAGAGAGAGGGGAGTGAGAGAGACAAAGAGGAGTAGAGAGATATGGGGATAGAGGGGGAGATAGGGGGAGAGATAAGGATATATAGGGAAAGAGAGTGAGGGGGTTAGAGAGAGAGAAGGCAAAAGTAGGTCGGGGGGGAGGGTGACAGGGAGAGAGAGGGGGGGGTAGGGACAAAGGGAGAGGGATAAGGAGAGAGGGGTTGGAGTGTGAGGGAGGGAGAGAGAGAGAAGGGGGGCAAGAGGGACAAAGGGAGAGTGAGAAGGAGAGTGGGGGGGAGTGTGAGGGAGGCTGAGGGAGAGGTGGGGGTTGACGAAGGTAGGGGGATGGGGAGAGACACACCGATGAGAGAGAGAGACAGAGAGAGGGAAAGAGAGAGAGAGAAAGGGAAAGAGAGATAATGAGAGAGAGAAAGAGAAGGAAGGTGAGAGAGAGAGACGGGGGGAGAGACAGAGATAGAGAGGAAGGGGAGAGAGAGAGAGAGAGAGAGAAAGAGAGAGAGAGAGAGACGGAGTGAGAGAGGGAGGCAAGAGAGAAATAGGTGGGGAGGGATATTGAGAGAGAGGAGAGGGAGGGAGAGAGAAAGGAAGAGATAGAGCATGGGAGGACAAGAGGGGGAGGGGTTGGGACAAACAAAGGAGAGAGAAAGAGAGTGAGGGGTGGAGAGAGAGAGATGGGAGAGGGGAGAGAGGGGGAGAGAGAGAGAGAGAGAGAGAGGGGACGGGAAGGGAGAGAGAGAGTGGGGAGAAAGGGGGAGGGAGAGAGAGAGTGAGGGAGGGAGGGAGAGAGGCAGAAAGGGAGCACGAGGAGGGAGGGTGAGATAGCATAAGGAAGAGAGAGAGAGAGAGAGAGAGAGAGAGAGAGAAATAGAGAGAGAGAGAGAGAATGCCATAGGGAGAGACAAAGAGAGACAAAGAGAAAGGGGAAGAGGGAGACACACAAACAGAAAGAGAGAGAAAGAGAGAGAGGCATAGGGAGAGAGATATATGGTGAGAGAGGGGGAGAGATAAATATATAGAGAGGTGGTGGAGAGAGAGAAGGTGGGAGAGAGAGAGAGAGAGAGAGAGAGAGAGAGAGAGAGAGAAAGAAGGGAGGGAGAGAGAGAGAGTGCAGGGGATAGATGGAGAGGGGGGATAGGGATAGAGAAGGGGGGGAGAGAGAGGGAGAGGAGGGATGGAGAGAGATAGATAGAGAGAGAGAGAGAGGAGGGAGAGAGAGAGAGTGTGTGTAGAGGATAGAGAGAGTGAGAGATAGAGTGACAAACCTGATCACTTCATTTTGAGATTCAACCTCAATCATCTATTCTTCGTCAGATGCTTCTTTCTTATTATGCTTGGCCATAAACAATACTCTTCAGTTGATTTCTTCTTCATTATCATTATCTTCATTGGATGAGTAGTTATCTTCTTTGGAGAAGAAACTCTTCTTAAAACATTTCTTCTTGCATTTCTTGTTCAACTTCCTCGGACCTTTCTTTCCTTTCATAACAACCTCATTTTTTTTTAGGACACTTGGCTACAAAATGCCTAACCTCACCACAATCAAAACATGTCAATGGAAGTTTACCTTTGAATTTCCCCATACCTGTTCTCATTTTTCATGTGTAGTAGGAAGATTATTTATCTGAAAATTCTTCTTCATCTTCTTACTTTTCTTTTTCCTTACAACTACAAGTTTTCTCTTTCGGAGTATGATTTTCTCTACTAGTTTTCTTGGATGTAGCGAATGATGTTTATAGGTGAGATGTGTCATCCTCTTCTTCAATCCTCATTTCATATGTCATTAGGAATCCATGAAATTCATGTTTACTGAGATTGGCTAGATTCGAACTATATCCCAGGATAGATACCTTTGGGTTCAACCTTGGCAAAAAGGTTCTAAGGATCTTTCGGAAAATATTTTCATGTCAACAGATTCTCCCAAACCTTCCAATGCATATTTTATTTCACCAACACACTATAAGTATGCACCAATATTTTGATCTTCCTTCATTTTGAGTTGCTCAAATTTTTCCCTATAAATTAGGAGCTTTGTTTCTTTCACATTTGACTCACCTACATATATATTCTCAAGCTTGCCCCATACTTCTTTAGCAGTTTTGCATCTTAGTACCTTAAGATAGACATATTCGATAAGTCCACTGATAATGAGATCTTTAGACTTTAAATCATATATCATATTTTTCTTTCCCTGTTCATCTCAAGTCACTGTAAAACCATTGTCAATGATTTTCCATACTTCGTATCCTTCTGCTAGCAAATGAACCTACATTCTTCCACTCCAAAGTATGTAGTTATTTTCTTTGATCAGAGCAACTCTATTCTTGGTATACTCCATGATCTCCTTCCAGTTTTTAGACTACTATTGAAGGAACCAAGATCTGATACCAATCGTTGGAAATACTAATAGAGGGGTGAATCAGTATTTCTTATCAACTAGCACTTTTAAATAATTTCAGAGCATTAGTTAATATTAAATTATTCTTGTTGTTTATCCAGTAAAAACACTAAACAATAGAACACAATAGGCACATGAAATTTAGGTTGAAAACCCCCTCCAAGTCAAAAACCGCTGAAGGATTTTCTAATAAATTTTTTAATATGCAGCCTCAACTGAAATGAAAGGTACAACTTCCTAGAATTATATCAAAGCATTCTTCTTTAGCTCCCACTCTAAGGACACCCCAAGGCCTTGGTTTCTTCAGTAGTCATGTGAATGGATGCCCAAACATCCTAGACCATCCTACGACCCTAAAGTGTTCACAAGCTCCAATCTGTAGGTGACTTCATGCACCAAACTAGCACCTCCCTGCCACCCTATAATGATCATAAATAATACAAGAATATGTATTCTCATACCAGGGACAATGATCCATGATAAAATATGATTAACAATGATTTTATTGAACTAGACCAAGCACCCAATCACACTATGACCTACAACCCAACCATAACATTAGCCAAAAATGACACTTAAACCTCCCAAAAGTGCCTCTACAACTCTATGCACATTGACTCTTTTACAATAATGACTCTTTTACAATTTTACAATGATGATCTTTATAATACTGACTTTTGACACAACCTGATACTTGACTTGAGACTAATTCTTTGAACACTAGGAGTTGTTAAGGTATTGTTGTGTTTGCTTCAGGTAATGGTACTTTGGCATTGAATTGTCCTTCTTATATGTGTCTGAGTTGTCCTATTGTGTGCGCCTTCCTACACATGCATTAATGAACACAACCCAAACCAATATACAAAAAAAATACTTACACTGTCCTACAAACCATATGTCAGAGAAATATTCAACCTTCAAATGTAAATATGTTCAACATTTATGAACAAAACCCAATCAAACATACATAAAAGATACTTAAATGTCTTGTAAAAACACATGTCAAAGATGGTATTCAAATTAAAATTAAAAAATTAATCATACATACCTTGTTGTAGCAGACTTACCCTTGATTGTAGATGTGTTGTCCTTACTATAGTGATCCTTGAATGAATATTTTTTCTTTCCTTCTAGAAGATCGATATTGAATATGTTTTATCTATGTAATTTCCAATCTCCAAGGTCTAAAATTGCAACTTTTTTAGCCCTCTGAGTACTCTTTCCAACGTCACAGGTATGGTCAACATTGGATTCTTCAAGAAATAGTTCTGCCCAATCTCCTACGATGACTTGATTATAGAATAGTTCAGTAGAGTGAACTTTTATGAAGTGCCACATGTCACGGTTTCAAAATTCAGTCCTGAAAATAATATGCAATAGACTAAAACTGATCCTCTTTCTTTCACTTTTTACGAAATTTAAATCCAATGCTCAGACAGGAAGTTATGACGATTTTCTCAAGGTCACTTGTTTGACATGAAATTCGGGATCCTACAAAAACCCTAAGTTCCTCAAATTATATCTTAAAAAATATAGCAAACCAATATCTGAAATTCATTTGATTTAGATCTTATTTGGATCTTCAAGGGGATATGTTAACATATTTATTAATGATGGAAACATTGCACAAGATTCGTCATGGGGCATTTCAGGATCAGGTACAGGAAAATGAGCATGGTAACAAATCATTATGTAATAGATGCCCCCTAAAGCATGAAGGAAAAGCATGGAGTGATGTCTAAAATGCTTTATGAACGAAGGAAAAGAACACAGAACCCCTTTGGAAAACCTGCCAAATTAAAAATTTACAAGATATGGCATCTCTCGTATAAATATGGCTAACCATATAATGTTACACTAGGCATCGAATGACACATGAGACCATGATATGCTTGTAGCCACCCATCTAAAGAGATAATAGAAATGGATCAGTGTTATGGACACAATCATCCATATAGATAGGATCATGTCTACAATCATGAATACTCAATAACTCCTCCGAGCTCGGACCAAAAAATTAATGTGACCCAGGGCCTTCACCACGATCTCAATCAACCCAATTTATGAATCTATCCATGCGAATAAATGTGTTGGTGTTGAACACGGTAGAAACCACCTAATTACCAGTCCATGATCAAAATCATTAATTAGGAACTACCGAGGGGAGAGTTTGTCACAGGAACTCTGAAGGGGATGGTTTTCATGTTCCAATGTGCTATTGTAGCTACTTCTACCCAAACCCAAACCCAAACCGTCTTTGGGCTATTCTTTTTTACAACAAATTTTTTGCAGGTACTTTATTTATTTATGATGTGTTTATTTAATTTGTTGCAGGTACTTTACAAGATAAGATGTATGGATCTCAAGCTATGATGTCGACCCTAGTTGTATGGTCTATGTAATTCCTGCTAGTTGGGATTGAAAGTTGGATGTAAGGGTAAATGAATAATGACAACGATGATATGTAAATCATCTTGTTTGTAGGGTGATGTCATTGGCGGAGATGAAATAAGAAGTGTTTCTATATTGTATTTGTGTTTATATTGTATTTGCATTTTACTAGTGAGATGTATCCACTCTAAAAGCTCTTCAGCACTCCTTAGGGTCAAAACTATAAATATAAGGTTATATTTTGGAATTATAGTTATATATTATTATAGTTTTTAAGTAAATGTAAAGTGACTTTTACCAACTCTTTTAATAAGGATTATATATATATATATATATATATATATATATATATATATATATATTGGGCTAAAACCTACTCCAAATTCTAGCAATTTATAGTATATTTAAATTTTTTTTTTTTTTGTTTCCATGTGAATGAAAAAATAATTAATCAATTTTACATTAAATTAGAGAGAGAGATAGAGAGAGAGAGAAAGATAAGGGGGGGGGGGGAGAGAGAGAGAGAGAGAGGTAAAGAGGGAGGGGTGGAGAGATAGGGAGGCAAGTAAAGAAACACAAAGATAGAGAGAGGGGAGGCAAGAGAGAGAGATAGAGTCATAAAGGGAGAGGTATAGAGAGAGGGAGGGAGGGAGAGGGGGAGAGACAATGCGAGAGAGGTAGAAAGAGAGATAGAGGGAGAGAGCGAGTGAGGGGGAGGGATAAAGAGAGAGTGGGGTAGTGAGAGAGAGAGAGAGAGAGAGAGAGAGAGAGAGAGAGAGGGGGGGGGGGGGGAGGGAGGGGGATTGAGAAGGAGAAAGAGAGAGAGAGAGAGAGAGGGAGGGGGAGGGGGAGTGAGAAGGAGAAGGAGACTGAGAGAGTGAGATAGAGGGAGAGAGAGAGCGAGATCAAGAAGTAGGGGGAGAGAGAGAGAGAGAGTGGGGGAGGGGGAGTGATATGTAGTGGGAGAAGAGAGCGAAAGAGGGGGGGGAGAGAGAAAAAGAGAGAGAGAGAGAGAGAGAGAGAGGGAGGGTGGGGGAGAAAAGGAGAGAGGGTGGGAGAGACAGAGGGAGATTGAAAGATAGATAAAGGTTTTAGAGAGAGAGGGGGAGGGGTGGAGAGACAGAGATAGATAAGGGGAGAGAGACAGAGAGCGGGAGAGGGGTAGAGAGAGAGGGTGGTGGGGGGATGGAGAAAGAGTGAGAGTGATTGAAGTAGTGATAGAGAGAGGGGGGGAAGAAATAGAGAGGGGGTGAGAGAGTGAGAGAGATAGAGAGATGGAGGGAGGAAGAGGGAGAGAGAGAGATTGGGGGCAAAGGGATAGAGAGAGGGATGGAGCGAGGGAGCGAAGGAGAGAGTTGGAATGGGAGAGAGAGATATATGGGGAGGGAGAGTGAACAGGAGAGAGAGAGAGAGGGAGAGAAGTCAGGGAGGTATATATATACGGAGATAAATATAGGTGGAGGGGGTGAGAGAGAGAAAGAGAGGGCAGAGAGATCGGGAGAGAGGGATATGGGGAGACGTGGAGAGTGGGAGAGAGAGGGGGCAAGAGAGAGAGAGAGAGAGAGAAGGGAAGAGGGGTAGAGATAGTGGGGGATGGGGGGAGGGAGAAATAATCAAAGGGAGTGAGTGAGGGATATAGGAGAGGAGAGGGGGAGAGAGTGAGGGAAACGAGAGAGAATGAGGGAGGGAGGGAGAGGAGTATGTGTATCTATATATATATATATATATATATATATATATATATATAGAGAGAGAGAGAGAGAGAGAGAGAGAGAGAGAGGGAGGTGGGGGATGCAGAAGGGTTGAGATATGGATATATGGATGGAGGGAGGGAGTGGGGAGGGTTGATGTGAGAGAGTGGCAGAGGGAAGGAGAGAGTGGGGGAGGAAGAGAGATAAATAAGTATGGAGAGGTCAGGGAGAGGAGATATAGTGAGATATGTAGTGAGAGTGACATAAGGGGATAAAGAGTGGTAGGGTGGGAGAGAGAGAGTGAGTGGAATATATATATATATAGAGAGAGAGAGGGAGAGAGAGAGAGGAAGGGAGGATGAGAGGGGAAGGGAGAGAAGGCTGATGGGGGAGATGATGTGAGAGAGTGGGAGTGAAATAGGGAGAGGTAAAGTGTAAAGGGATATATATAGAGAGAGAATGTGTGAGACAAGAGTTAGGGAGGAAAAGAGATAGGGAAAGAGAGAAGAGAGAGAGACAGGAAGTGGGAGGGAATAAAAAAAACAAATAAAGGGAGGTGGATGATGGGAGTGGAAGTGGTAGTTCAGGAGATGTGGAGTATAATTGGTGGTACAATGGGGGAGAGAAAGAGAGTGGGAGACAAAGAGAGAGAGGGGGGGGAGGGGGTGGGGGGCGATGGGGAGAGAGGGCGCGAGCGATAAAATTAGGGGGGAGGTGGAGGAGGATTCTTGAGAGAGGTGAAAGGGAGTGTGTATGCAAGAAAGGGAGAGATATATATAATGAGATTGGTGGTTAGTAATAATACAATAGGTTGATACCATGGGTCATAAAAATACCACGAATCTCCCCTTTTCTACTTTTTCCTACTCAATAATATAAATTGATTTTATATTTTTTTTAATTTTTCCCACATTCACATAATAAAACCCTTTAATTTAATTATACATTAACACTTCCAAATATTACTCTTTTCACTTGTATGATAGCTAAATAATTGTACTAATTGATCCCCATTTTCCTTAAAAATAGCCTATGGGAATCAAATAGGCCATTCAATCAGTGACTATTCGAAAGACAAAAAATTACATGGTCAAACCTCTCCAGGTTGAGAAATCGTTAATCTGCCTCATCCATGCACTCTTAGTTAACTTTACAGTTTTCATGCTAAAGTGAACTTATATCAATTCATTTCCAATTGTGATTACATCAAAAATGGCTTCATGTGCCATCGTAGAAGGACACTACTGTGAGGTTTGTAATTCAAGGGCACTACTATGGAGGCCATAATTGGAGTGGCATCCCTATGATATACCATACATAACACATTCCATTATTAACTGTATTTTTATTTCATTCTTGATAAAGGTGATAAGTGTTCATGGAAAGTGTCATTGTCTTATCATCATCCTTTGAAATAGTTTGGAAAGAGGTTTATGCCACCAAGATAATGATAAAGTAAAATAAATCCATAATAATATATAAAAAATATATAAAAATATAAGATATGGTTGGGAACATAATTAGCTCATGGGGAAAAACCTATTATGAGCTCTATCCACCTAATTAGTCATCACCTGGTTGTGAGAGAACTTGATCCTACCCAAATAAAAATAAATCCTTGTATTTTCCCATCCTTTATGAGAAATAAATCACCATTTCTTAAGTTGTATTAGAGTGGTGGAAATAGTACGCCAATAAAAGGGGTAACTCGTGTCTCCATGATTGATCCCTTTTTACATATATACACTCTATATGTTGTACATCAAGTAGTTGGTCTCTTGGCTGTGTCACCAAACCCTTAAATCTTTCCCAACGGATTGCCACCCTCTACAGTTGTGCCCATGGAATAATGGATTGACCTAGGAATTTTAACTTCCCCTTGGGTGTTTGAAACACATAGTATGGTTATCCAACTATTCATCACAAATATAATAGAGGGAAGGTCTATATGGGACTTGTTGTACTAAGATATGTGATAAGTATTGGTTGTTCCGATAACTTTAATTATGCTCCTCTGCGATGCCTCTATGATTTTATTTACCTAATGATCAATTTACATAAACTTTATTATAAGGAGATTTTGTGAGATGTTTGATATCATAGTAGTAGAGGATGTTATAGGTGATTTCCATACCTTCTTACCAGTGGACTAGAAGTTCTCATATGGAAAGTATATAGAGGTAGATTTACTTTGATGCTGAAATTTTCAATACCTATGATATATAATTTGGCTAATAGAGGGATTTATATAATGATTTACAACTAGAGGAATTCCTAAATGTTAGAACATTAATCCCATGATTGTTAGCATTGGAGATATTGATGGTGTGATGAGTGAATATGTGACTACCCTAGTATTCCATTGCCACTATTTGATGAGAATCACTTGATCCACAATCTAGATGATGATGGTCATCCTTGAGGTGACAAGGGATGGCTTATATATAACTTTGGAGAGACAACACTTAGCTAGCTAGTGCCACATCACCTAGTTTCCTCTTGTGAGGGCCATGTAGGGCGCATTTTGGTCATAATATCCTGGAATGGAGATTCTTTTGGTGTCTTGGACATGTTCATCAAGAAATTCCTGGAATATGGAACACTCTTTAGCCCTTAGATCACATCTTGAAGGAGTCTTAAACTCATTTGAAAATTTAACCATAATATAAGTATACATTTATGTAATTAAAAAGAAAAAAAATATTAATATTATAATAATTATTAATTTTATTAAAAAATTATATAAAATATAAAATTAGAACTATAATTTTTTTTTTATATCTAAAAGTATAAAATTATAATAGCATATAAATAAAATAATAAAATTTTTATAAAAAAAACAAACATGTTAATAAATAAAGTAAAACTATATGATGACATCCATCATTGGTTCATTGTTTATGGAAACAAATGTTTATATTAAAAATTGTATACTTAAATGGAAAAAATTCAAAATACCTATATATATATCTATATATATATATATATATATATATATGATCTTAAAATATGATTTTATTGTTTAATACATGTAGATTTAAAAGGGAAAAGAAATCCATATTACATAACTTTAAAACTTTAAATTATATATATTTTTAGTTATAGTTAAATTTAAAATAGATTAAACGAAAAATTGTTTCAAATATTATTATTAAAAGGAATATTATTTTTGAAATATTAAAAAAAGAACATTATTCAATTGAGAAGTAAATTCCACTCTATATGGAGAGTCTAATAACATATGAGATTGAAGAAAAGCATTACCAACAATCAATAAATGAGAAATATAATTTCCAACTATATAGACTATATAATTCTTTATTCAATTGGCATGCATGCCTTACAAGTATGAAGTTGTCTTTAAGTGTTACTTTTTGGAGTTTCCCTTCGATTTTTAGCATGATTCTGATAGAAACAATTGTGGATTTTTTTTTGTTGTTGTTGTTTAAATTGGTTTTTTGAATGAATATATGAATTCAACAACTTGGAAAACCCCTTGGGAACTTCTATTGTGCAAATTTCACACATCAGACTTGTGATTTCAATGAATCGCTGCGACATTCCAGACAATGATTTCAAACTTGTGATTTCAATGAATCGCTCCACCTTCCCAGTATCTTCCTTCCACATTTCTCTACATTGTATTTTCATTGTTTTTGCATTTGACTCGTGAGATGTATCCACTCGGCAAAGCTCTTCAGTGCTTCTTATTGTCAAAACTATTAAAAAAATTTATAGGGTTATGTTTTGGAAGATTGTTAGGGTAAGACCATTTTACCCATTGCCAAAGCATATATTATTATAGTTTTGAATGAGAGAGAGAGGGGGGGGGGAATGAGAGAGAGAGATAAGGGGGAGAGAGAGAGAGGGTGAGGTAAAGGAGGAGAGGTGGAGAGAGAGGGAGGCAGGTAAAGAGACATAAAGATAGAGAGAGGGGAGCTGAGAGAGAGAGATAAAGTGATAAAGGGAGAGGTATAGAGAGAGAGAGAGGGAGAGGGGGAGAGACAGTGCGAGAGGGTGATAGAGAGAGAGAGAGAAAGAGAGAGAAATGGAGGAAGGGAGAGAAAGAGAGAGAGAGGTATAGAGTGACTGAGGGAGAGGGATAAAGAGAGAGTGGGGCTGTGAGAGAGAGAGAGAGAGAGAGAGAGAGAGAGAGAGAGAGAGAGAGGGAGGGAGAGTGATAAGGAGAAGGAGACAGAGAGAGTGAGATTGAGGAAGAGGGAGAGGGAGAGCAAGAAGTAGGGGGACAGAGAGGGGGAGACAGAGAGATAGAGAGAGATATATAGTGGGAGAGAGAGTGGGGGAGGGGAAGTGATATGTAGTGGGAGAGAGAGATGGACAGGGAGAGTGGGAAAAGAAAGCGAAAGAGGGGGAGAGAGAGAGAGAGAGAGAGAGAGAGAGGGAGAGAGAGAGAGAGAGGCCAGGGGAGAAAAGGAGAGAGGGTGGGAGAGTGAGAGTGAAAGAGAGAGATGGAGGGAGAGCGAAAGATAGATAAAGGTGGTAGATGTCACACCTCCAATTAAGGGATTTTTTTTTTTTTTTTTTTTTTTTTTGCATATATATTGATGTTTTCTTTTTATTTACCTGGTTACTTGAATATTAAGTTCAGTAACCCCATGGACATAAAATGGTAGACCCCCTTGAAATTAGCATGGGACACTTCCTCTACATAGTGTAGGTGTAAATTCTATATATCACATATACCATTTATATCTAACACATACCCCCTCTATATATATATAACACCTATACCATAGGTATATGAAATCCACATGTATATATATATATATACTCTAACCAAGGGGTTTGAATGAGCATAACTATGCATAACACATATATAAATATATCCCATATATATACTTTTATAAAAGTGTTTGCACGCCCCTCGAGATATATATGTAACGCATATATATATAAAACATCTCCCATTCTCGAACATTATGGGCACTCACATGATTCGGCGTATAATAGATATCACCTATGTATATATCTGCCCTTTTAAAAAGTTATCGAACCTATAGAATATATATAGTCCATCATAGTTTGACAACTCCTCGAGATATGGATTATGAATATAATACATAACGCACAGTTCAAATAATTCCAATACGTAGAGTTATATAACCTCGTACGTCTACCATAATAAAATTTTATGGCGTTCGAACCAGGTATATGATTACAGGTCCGCGCCTCTTATATCCATTATGAACAGTTTGACTTACCTAATCCGACGTGTACACCGTTTTTGCATTGTTTACTTTCACGGTGACTTTATAGTTATCATTTTATAGTTACCCAACAACCATTTCATGTAATAATATCCAGACCTGTGTCTCGGCGTAGTTGAACTTCCAACCCATCCGAACTCATTTAGCCTGAGGGCGGTTTAATTATCATTTGGATTCTGACCCAATGCGTATTTGCTGTGATTTCATACGAGGAGTGTATACCATGCATTTTGATTTTTGTTTATAATATTCATGTCGCACCGTGCTCTGTTCGCCAGAGTTTAACGTCTGATTTTGGTTTTTCTACTTGGATGATTTTGCAGGCAGGGCGGCATCGCTCCACTGAGAGGAAGGTACCATTTGCTGGCGTAACTCGTTCCATGCTCAGCAGGAATTGACGGGTGGCTTGCTACTTGTCATCTTTGACTGGTACCAGTACTGTAGGCTGAGTTCTGTCTCGGGAAGTTATTATTTCTAGGTTTGCTCCTTACCTTCACGCATGCGATGTGTAGCATCTCCCCATACCTTCTCTGCACACCTTACTATCGCCAGGTACTCGCCCAATGACGTGGCTGAGTTTTCCCCAATCGACCTCAGGATTCTCGGAATTTATGGGGCAGTGTATTTAGGGTTGTGGGGTCTTCTTCTTCTTTTTAAATTGGGGTTTTCGTGCCAAGTTATTCACCCGCCCTTCCCAATTATTTCTCTGATATATAACTGTGGCTATTCACTTATCTCATGGCTATGTTCTATGTTACTCAGGTGCAGAGCTCTCAGTCACCGCGAAGGGTAGGACTGCTGGGCCAAGGAGGTTCAAGCGTAAGGTTTCTCGTTATTCCTACGTTCCATCATTTGTATAGTTTCTGGCTTTCATAGACAGTGTCTCATCCATTTACTGGTTGTTCTTGCAGAGAGGTCAGCTCAGACGGTTTTCTAGCTCTTATAAATCCTCGATTTATATGCAGGCTGTGCTCTTTTTGCCCTTCCACATACACTGAGTTATTTCTCTTTGCGTTGTTGTTCTAGACTACGCTGCTTTAACCCTCTTGTTTTCCTCATAAGATTTTATCTTACCATGCTATCACGGCTGCAATCAGTAAGCATCACCGTGTAGCAACCATTCGCAGGCGGTTCCAATGTTTAGTCCAACGACCATTGTTAACATATTATTGGTTTTCTGTTTCTGTTTCCTGAGTCCCTGACGGGATCTTAAGATGTTCGGCGATCCATGTGGTTAATCTCTCTACAACCGGCGTTCTATTCTGGTTAACCAGCATATGGATCAATGCGACGCAAGGATGGAAACCAAACCCTATTCGCAGGTAAACCCTAATTTGTTCTTGCAGTTGCAGAGGTTGATGCCTCAGATTTATTAATCTGTGCTTTCATACGACTGATAACGTTTTTACTCAACCGTTAAGTGTTTAGAACTTATGTCATGATTCGTTTGTATGTTTTATTTTGTGCTTCTGAGTTGAAACTGGGGTAATCAATCAGATTTACTCTACCTCAACGCATGCCTTGTTTCACCTAATCGACCTATTGTTTCCAGATCAGGTTTCGAATTCTCCCATCGTTGATACTCGTCTGTGCCTTTGGTATTTTTGCATATCAGTTTGACAAATTTCGTTGCATGGAGATTAATAACCGGCATGGAAACCGTGTCGTCGTCCCTGATCTTCCAGGCGTAGGTTTCATAATTTTTTTGTTTTTTATTGCAAGTGTGGGTTATGCCATATATCATCATTTTAATCTCGCCTCACATCGTTTCATATAATGGTTAAACTGATTTAATATTACGGCCCAATGTAATGTTTACAGTTGGATTCTTTTGTTTGACTTAGGTCTAATGTCTAGTATAATTACTAAAAGCCATGGTTTAATGTAGTTCGCCTACGTAGAAATTCGAATAGCGATAAAGTTTCGTTTTTCCATATATGATTCACATCGATATCTCATTTTAATATATATCGGATTTTTCATCCATAGTCCCTTTTAATATAGGTGGTTCGTTCATATATAAATATCGAATTTGTATTGAGATTTCTTATTAACATATATGGTTCGTTCCTAAAATATAGGACTCATATATCCATAATTCATTGGTAATCAAATGGTAAAATTATTCTATGGGTTTGGCGCTAGGTACTCACTTAGTAATTTGGAAGCATATACATGTATTTGATAGTTTCTTGGTATTATGCCTTAGACATAGATTAAATCCATCGCCATAATATTTATTTCAAGGGTTAGAGATTAATTTAAAATACAATATACCCTATATTGGCTATGAATGCTGTAACACTTCTATAGTGTAGATTTGCTCTTTGGTTTAATAAGAATACATATTCTAAAGTCCTTGCTCTTAAATTCTATTTTTCTTTTGATGTATACCTATATGTACTCAATAGTGCTTGACTAGAGGACCTTAATTATAAATTAAGTCTTTTTCTATGATACTTGTCTTCAAGGATTAAGGATAGATTTAGAAATGCAATATATACACTTATAACTGTTATAGTAATCATATAGAGTAGAATTACTCTTTTGCTGTCACAATTTCGAATGTCATATTCTAATATCTTACTTTCTTCCCTTTTTGTTTTGTACCATGTAACTTCAGTTCTGCTACAATATTTTTCTAGCATACATATCAGCATAAATATCACATTTGTATCTACAGGAAACAAGATAATATTTAATTATCTGTGGAGACTAAGTAACTTCAGATTTAAACCAACCTTGGTTTAGAGTTTCTGGGGTTTCTACTCTATGGATTTCTGGTCTACAACTAAACAGAATCTGGAAGGTGAATGTCTTAGGATGGACTCTGTTAAATGTAGTACCAAAATCAATCATACAAATTCCCTTAAGTTTTATATGTAGCCAATTCATACCATCATAAAACAAAATAACAAGAATTTCAAAACATACCAAAATTGCAATGACCAACCTCCCAACCTTAGAGTCCTCTTTGTCTCCCAAGACTCACCCTCGAGCTGAGATCACCTCCATCACAGATCAACCTCTGATCTGCTTAGGAGCAGCTTACTTAAGCTCATATTTCCCCAAAGCATGTTTCTAATTCTGCGTCCAGAATAGCAGGATGCTTTCTTTCCTGTTTAGCCTAAGCTTCCCATTTTGGGACTCTTTAAAGGCTGTTTTATCTTGTCAGGCTTCGGCACTTTTCAAGCTTTCTCACCTCTTTTGACTATTTCCTCTTCTTGGGGAAGTGGTGAGTGCTCCAAATCAGTCTGAAATTTCTTTCAAGGATTTTTGAAAGATTTTTGGGGATTTGTTGCCTTATCCATCCTCATGGATTTTGGCAAGTGATCTCACATTCTCTTTTTGGTCAAAATGCACAATCATTTTATTTATTTTCTCAAATAAAATATGCAAATACATTCACACCATATTCATCCTTTGGGGTCCACCCCCTTAGGATTTGAGTTCAAATGTCTAACTTTAAAAAATTCAACACACAAATTGGGGGTGTTACATATTCCCCCTCTGAAAATAAACACTATCCTCAGTGTTATTATGCAACTACTAGAGTCTACTTAAACAAAAATCGATATTTCTCCATCATTTCAGCTTCCCTTTCCCAGGTAGCTTCTTCAGCAGTAAAGTGCTTCCACTGCACTTTTACTCTGGCCACTGTTATGTTTCTCAATTCAATTTCTTCCCGCTCCAATATTTGAAGCAGTTCTGGTAGAAACTCCCCTTCTGGTTCCACCTGTACAACATTCCAATCAACTATGTGAGAAGCATCATACACATATCTTTTTAATAATGAAACATGAAATACATCATGAACTCTAACATGGGGTGGTAAGGCCATTTTGTAAGCCACTGGTCCCACCCTTTCTAAAACTTCGGAAGGCTAATATCTAAAGACGATTTTGCACAACTTCCTGCATAAAGTGTGCTCTTCTTGGGTTTGATGCGCAAATACACATGATCCCCCACTTTGAATTCTCGGTGCACCCTTTTCTTATCCGCATAGCTCTTCTGTCGGTCTTGTGCTGTCTTTATATTTTTCTGTATTTGTTTAACAATTCTTTCCATTTCTTATAGTGCATCTGGTCCCAACACCAGTTTATCCTCTGGTTGACTCCAGCTCAATGGAGTACGGCACTTCCTCCCATAGAGTGCCTCAAATGGACTCATCTTAATAGAGGATTGGTAGCTATTATTATAGGCAAACTCAGCTAGATGCAGATACTCTTCCCACTTTGATGGCCTATCCATCACATACATTCTCAACATATCCTCCAGAATTTGATTCGTCCTTTCTATTTGCTCGTCAGTTTGAGGGTGGTAGGCAGTACTGAAATTTAGCTTAGTACCCATCCCTCCAAACAATCCTTTCCAAAATGCTGCTGTAAACTTAGAATCCCGATCTGAAACAATTACTTTGGGAACTCCATGAAACCTTACTATCTCCTTCAGAAAAACATTTGCTACTTGAGCTATTCTGAAAGTAGATTTCACTGGTATAAAGTGAGCAGCCTTGGTTAAAGTGTCTACGACCACCATTACTGAATCATGTTGGTATTTGGTTTTATGAAGTCACATTGTAAAATCCATGGAAGCTGTGTCCCATTTCCATTCACACTTGGTGGCGGGGGATTTAAAAGCCTGGCAGATGTTAGTCTCAACTTTGACTTGTTGACACTCCATACATCTACTTAAAATGTGCATACATCTCTCTTCATTCCTGCCCAGAACAACTTCTTCTTCAAGGTTGTTATCATATTTTGGTACCCTGGATGGCCTGCATAGGGCTGTTTGTGATATTCATCTAGAATTTCTCTTTTCAATGACTCTATATTTGGAATATACAACCTGTTTTTAAAATAGAGTAGCCCTCTTTGGTTTTTAGTGAAATCATTTTTATCCTTTTTCTGTAGTTTCACCAAGAGTGCTTCATAATTGGGATCTTGATTTGCTACTTTTCCTACCAATTCCTCTACCTCCATATGGGCACTACTCCCCATACTGTTTAGATGTTGACAAGCATTTCTACTTAATGCATCAGCAACTTTATTTTCTTTCCCCTTGATATTCTTGATGTCCATATCAAATTCACTTAAAAAGGACAGCCATCTGGCTTGCCTTGCATTCAGATCAGTTTGGGAAAATAAATATTTAAGACTAATATGATCAGTCATCAATGTGAATTTATTTCCCAGAAGATAGTGCCTCCACATTTTTAAAGCATGGATAACAGCTGCAAATTCCAAATCATATGCACTATAATTCTGTTCATGTATTTTCAGTTTTCTAGATTCATATGCAATAACGGAATTTTCCTGCAATAGGACTCCTCCTAGCCCCTCTCTGCAAGCATCTGTACAAACAACAAACTCTTTATCAGGGTCAGCAATTTTTAGTATAGGGGCTAAAATAAGTTTTTGTTTTAATTGTTCGAAACTGATTTGACATTTTTCAGTCCACACGAACTTGACACCCTTTCTTTGCAATGAAGTGATGGGATGTGCTATGGCAGAAAATCTTTCCACAAATCTACGATAGTAGCCTACCATCCCCATGAATGACCTTACTGCTGAAACATCAGTTGGGACTGGCCATTCCTTAATTGCTTTTATCTTTTCAGGGTCAACTGCAAGCCATTTTTCAGAGATAATATGACCCAAATATTGAATTTATCTTTATAAAATTCACATTTGCTGAACTTGGCATATAGCTGGTTTTCTTTTAAAGTCTGCAACACTATTCTCAAATGTTCCTTATGTTCGTCCTCATTTCTGGAATAAAATAAGATATCATCTATGAACACAAGAACAAATTTATCCAAATATTTATTCAACACACTATTCATCAGGCACATAAAAGTGGCAGGGGCATTTGTCAGACCAAAAGGTAGGACTACAAATTTGTAGTGTCCATACCGGGTTCGGAAAGCTGTTTTGCTAATGTCTTCTTCTTTAATTACATTGTTGATACCTAGTTCTTAAGTCAATCTTCGAAAAGACTGAGGCCCCTCTCACCTGATCAAAAAGATCATCAATTCTAGGGAGCAGATATCTATTCTTAATGGTCAACTTGTTTAGTTGACGATAATCAATGCACATCCTAAAAGTTCCATCTTTCTTTTTAAAAAATAAGACCGGTGCTCCCCAAGGAGACACACTTGGCCTAATGTAACCTTTATCTAGTAATTCTTGCAATTGCATCTTCAGCTCCATAAGTTCAGGAGGACTCATTCGATAGGGGGCTCCGGAAACAGGTGTTGCTCCCGGCACCAGATCTATGGTAAAGTCAATTTCTCTTTTGGGGGGGAGATGAGGAATCTCATCTGGAAAAACTTCTTTAAATTCCCTTAACACCGGTAATTCATTCAGTAGATTTTCTTCAGTTTTTTGTTCTACTTCCTCCACATGTACTGCATAAACTTGGTATCCTTTTCTAGCTGTTCGTTTTAATTGTAAGGCTGATATTTGTCTTACTGAAATGGATTTTGGTTTTCCTTTTAGAGTAAAATATTTCCCTTCTTCATCCACACAATGCAGGGTTTATCCCAATGAGTTCATCGAGCTTTCTTCATTTCCGGCCAATCCATTCCTATCGGCGAATCATAGGATCCTAATGGCAATATGTTCAAAAATTTATACATTTGCAAAGCCATTTAATTGTATTCTTTGTTTTGGGCAATTTATGTGTGACTTTTCTCTTAGTTCCAGTGGCTAGCTGTACCAACCATGACTGCTGAAACTTTTCAGGTTTAATGTTACATTTTTCTACAATTTCAGGACTAATGTAACTCAAAGAAGCACCTGGATCAATCAAAACAGTAATAGGTAGGTCAGAAATCTTACCATCCATTTCCACCATGGTGGCTTGATATTCTTCTTGCCGATTTTCCAAAGTTGCACATGGTTGGTATATTTCTAGCTATGTCATTTCTTGTTGTTGCCTCTCGCTCTCTGGCGATCATGTGTATATTTCGAGGGGGCGATCCCTCATCATATGGGTTCTCCATGACCCCAACATTTTCAAGGTTCCTTCATTCGACTATCCTTCCTTTTTTGTGTTCCCTTCTCTTGGATTTAGGCCACCACTTGGGAGCGAAGCGGTTGACTTTCTTTTGGTTTATTGAACTTTTTCCGCTGATGATCTCTACCAAAATTTCTTAGATATGCTGGTTTTGGTCTTTTACCTTTGAACTCCCCCTTGTTCAGCCAGCTCTTCCCTTGTTCAGCTTTACCTTTAAACTGCTGATAGCATAATCTTTCTTTTCTAACAGCTTCATCCATGGTCTTTGGGTTGTCAAACTCAATTTTCTCTTTGTACACAGTAGGTAAGAAATTCAAAAACCTTTGAACCTTTGATTTTTCTTCCCTAATGTAAGGAACATATCTCAGTAAATTGGTAAACTTAGTGACAAATTCATCAATAGTGAGCTGTCCTAGTCTAAGTTCATGGAATTCTTTTGCTTTATCATCATAATAACGTTCATTCAAATAACGACTTTTGAACTTAGTCTGAAAATCTTCCCAAGTAACTATTTTTTCATCAATGGCATGCACTATTTTTGTCTCTTCCCACCACAGTGTGGCTTTTCCTTGCAGCTGATACACAGCTAATCTGGCCTTCAGATTGCTCTCATATTCATATACTTGGAAATACTTGATCATGTTCAGCAACCAAGCTTCAGCATCCTCCTCCTTCTCCCCATCATAGGAAGGAGGTTTGATCTTTCTAAATTCTCCCTGCAATTCTCTTTTTTGCTTATGTTGATTTCTAGCTGCATCCTCATCCTCAGACTCATCCATCTTTCTTTTTCCAGAACCTTCGCCTTCCTGGCTGTTCCGGGAAGTTAGCTCTCTGATGAGCTTTTCCTGCTCCTTACTAGCTGATGACAACATGTCATTTTGGCTTCTTAGTTCAGCCAATTCTCGTTGCAGCCTGTGCAACATAGCCATTACTGGGGCATTGGGATCTGGAGTAGCAAACTCATCACGCAGATCCACATAAATTCCTCCCTCTTCAGCCATTTTCGCACCACTGTACACACTCATACATTTGATTAGTAAGACAAAAAAACAATCTATACAATGTTTAGTAAAATTTAAAATTCAGTGAGCACATTAACATCAGCCCAATTTTTGCACTTGGGCTCCGATACCATTTGTCACACCTCCAATTAAGGGAATTTTTTTTTTTTTTTTTTTTGCCCACATATATACTGATGTTTCCTTTTTATTTACCTGGTTACTTGAATATTAAGTTCAGTAACCCCATGGACATAAAATGGTAGACCCCCTTGAAATTAACATGGGACACTTCCTCTACATAGTGTAGGTGTAAATTCTATATATCACATATACCATTTATATCTAACACATACCCCCTCTATACATATATAATACCTATACCATTGGTATATGAAATCCACATGTATATATATATATATATATATACTCTAACCAAGGGGTTTGAATGAGCATAACTATGCATAACACATATATAAATATATCCCATATATATACTTTGATAAAAGTGTTTGCACGCCCCTCGAGATATATATGTAACGCATATATATATAAAACATCTCCCTTTCTCGAACATTATGGGCACTCACATGAATCGGCGTATAATATATATCACCTATGTATATATCTGCCCTTTAAAAAGGTTATCGAACCTATAGAATATATATAGTCCATCATTGTTTGACAACTCCTCGGGATATGTATTATGAATATAATACATAATGCACAGTTCAAATAATTCCAATGATATACGTAGAGTTATATAACCTCGTATGTCTACCATAATAGAATTTTATGGCGTTCGAACCAGGTATATGATTACAGGTCCGCGCCTCTTATATTCATTATGAACAGTTTGACTTACCAAATCCGACGGGTACACTGTTTTTGCATTGTTTACTTTCGCGGTGACCCTATAGTTATCATTTTATAGTTACCCAGCAACCATTTCATGTAATAGTATCCAGAACTGCGTCTCGGCGTAGTTGAACTTCCATACCATCCGAACTCATTTAGTCTGAGGGCGGTTTAATTATCATTTGGATTCTGACCCAATGCGTATTTGCTGTGATTTCATACGAGGAGTGTATACCGTGCATTTTGATTTTTGTTTATAATATTCATGTCGCACCGTGCTCTGTTCGACAGAGTTTAACGTCTGATTTTGTTTTTGCTACTTGGATGATTTTGCAGGCAGGGGCGGCGTCGCTCCACTGAGAGGAAGGTACCATCTGCCGGCGTAACTCGTTCCATGCTCAGCAGGAATTGACGGGTGGCTTTCTACTTGTCATCTTTGACTGGTACCAGTACTGTAGGCCGAGTTCTGTCTCAGGAAGTTATTATTTCTAGGTTTTCTCCTTACCTTCACGCATGCGATGGGTAGCCTCTCCCCATACCTTCTCTGCGCACCTTACTATCGCTTGGTACTCGCCCAATGACGTGGCTGAGTTTTCCCCAATCGACCTCAGGATTCTCGGAATTTATGGGGCAGTGTGTTTAGGGTTGCGGGGTCTTCTTCTTCTTTTTAAATTGGGGTTTTCGTGCCAAGTTATTCACCCGCCCTTCCCAATTATTTCTCTGATATAGAACTGTGGCTATTCACTTATCTCATGGCTATGTTCTATGTTACTTAGGTGCAGAGCTCTCAGTCACCGCGAAGGGTAGGACTGCTGGGCCAAGGAGGTTCAAGCGTAAAGTTTCTCGTTATTCCTGCGTTCCATCGTTTGTATAGTTTCTGGCTTTCATAGACAGTGTCTCATCCATTTACTGGTTGTTCTTGCAGAGAGGTCAGCTCAGACGGTTTTCTAGCGCTTATAAATCCTTGATTTATATGCAGGCTGCGCTCTTTTTGCCCTTCCACATACGCTGAGTTATTTTTCTTTGCGTTGTTGTTCTAGACTGTGCTGTTGTAACCCTCTTGTTTTCCTCATAAGAGTTTATCTTACCACGCTATCATGGCTGCACTCAGTAAGCATCACCGTGTAGCAACCATTCGCAGGCGGTTCCAATGTTTAGTCCAGCGACCGTTGTTAGCATATTATTGGTTTTCTGTTTCTGTTTCCTGAGTCCCTGACGGGATCTTAAGATGTTCGGTGATCCGTGTGGTTAATATCTTTACAACCGGCGTTATAGTCTGGTTAACCAGCGTATGGATTAATGTGACGCAAGGATGGAAACCAAACCCTATTCGCAGGTAAACCCTAATTCGTTCTTGCAGTTGCAGAGGTTGATGCCTCAGATTTATTAATCTGTGCTTTCATACGACTGATAACGTTTGTACTCAACCGTTAAGCGTTTAGAACTTATGTCATGATTCGTTTGTATGTTTGATTTTGTTCTTCTGAGTTGAAACTGGGGTAATCAATCAGATTTACTCTACCTCAACGCATGCCTCGTTTCACCTAATCGACCTATTGTTTCCAGATCAGGTTTTGAATTCTCCCATCGTTGATACTCGTCTGTGCCTTTAGTATTTTTGCATATCAGTTTGATCAAATTTCGTTGCATGGATATTAATAACCGGCATGGAAACCGTGTCGTCGTCCCTGATCTTCCAGGCGTAGGTTTCATAATTTTTTATTATTGCAAGTGTGGGTTATGCCGTATAGCATCATTTTAATCTCACCTCACATCGTTTCATATAATGGTTAAGGCGATTTAATATTACGGCCCGATAGCAATGTTTACGGTTGGATTATTTTGTTTGACTTAGGTCCAATGTCTAGTATAATTACTAACAACCATGGTTTAATGTAGTTCGCCTACGTAGAAATTCGAATAGCGATAAAGTTTCGTTTTGCCATATATGATTCACATCGATATCTCATTTTAATATATATCGGGTTTTTCATCCATAGTCCCTTTTAATATAGGTGGTTCGTTCATATATAATTATCGAATTTGTATTGAGATTTCTTATTAACATATATGGTTCGTTCCTATATATAAATATAGGACTCATATATCCATAATTCATTGGTAATCAAATGGTAAAATTATTCTATGGGTTTGGCGCTAGGTACTCACTTAGTAATTTGGAAGCATATACATGTATTCGATAGTTGCTTGGTATTATGCCTTAGCCATAGATTAAATCCATCGCCATAGTATTTATTTCAAGGGTTAGAGATGAATTTAAAATACAATATACCCTATATTGGCTATGAATGTTGTAACACTTCTATAGTGTAGATTTGATCTTTGGTTTAATAAGAATAAATATTCTAAAGTCCTTGCTCTTAAATTCTATTTTTCTTTTGATGTATACCTATATGTATTCAATAGTGCTTGACTAGAGGACCTTAATTATAAATTAAGTCTTTTGCTATGATACTTGTCTTCAAGGATTAAGGATAGATTTAGAAATGCAATATATACACTTATACCTGTTATAATAATCATATAGAGTAGAATTACTCTTTCCTCGTCACAATTTCGAATGTCATATTCTAATATCTTACTTTTCCCTTTTGTTTTGTACCATGTAAACTTCAATTTCCGTTTACAATATTTTTCTAGCATACATATGAGCATAAATATCATACATTTGCATCTACAGAAAACAAGATAATATTTAATTATCTCAGGAGACTAAGTAACTTCGCATTTAACCCAACCTATTTAGAGTTTCATTTATCAGGGTTTCTACTCTATGGGATTCTATGGATTTCGGTCTACAACTAAATTAATCCGAAGGTGAATGCCTCAGAGACTCTTAATTGTAGTATCAAAATCAATCATACAAATTCCCTTATTTTTTATATGTAGCTAATTCATACCATAATACATCAGAGTGAACAGAAATTTCAGGAACATACCACAATCTGCAAATGACCAACCTCCCAACCTTAGAGTCCTCTTTGTCTCCCAGGACTCACCCCCGAGCAGAGATCACCTCCTTAGAACAGATCAACCTCTGATCTGCCTAGGAGCAGCTTATTTAAGCTCATATTTCCCCAAAGCATGTTTCTAATTCCGCGTCCAGAATAGCAGGATGCTTTCTTTCCTGTTTAGCCTAGGCTTCCCATTTTGGGACTCTTTAAAGCTGCTTTAAGCTTTTCCTCAGCTTTTCCAGATTTTTCTCACCTCTTCCCAACTACTTTCTCTTTCATTGGGAAATTCTAGATTCCTCCTCAAATCTAAATTAATTTCTTTCAAGGATTTTTGAAAGATTTTTGGGGATTTGTTGCCTTATCCATCCTCATGGATTTGGCAAGTGATCTCTAATTCTCATCTTGGTCAAAATGCACAATCATTTTATTTATTTCCTCAAATAAAATATGCAAATACATTCATACCATACTTATCCCTTAGGTTCCACCCCCTTAGGATTAAATTTCAAATGTCTAACTTTAAAAACTTCAACACACAAATTGGGGGTGTTACATATTCCCCCTTTGAAAATAAACACCGTCCTCGGTGTTGTTATTCAACTGCTAGAGTTCATTTAAACAAAAACGGATATTTCTCCATCATTTCAGCTTCCCTTTCCTGTGTAGCTTTTCAAGCAAGAAAGTGCTTCCACCGCACTTTTACTCTCAAGCAATCGTTCGTTTCTCAATTCAATTTCTTCCCGTCCATTTGAAGCGTCTCCGCAAACTCCCCTTCGGGGTTCCACCCGTACAAGATTCCAATCAACTATGTGAGAAGCATCATGCACGTATCTTTTTAATAATGAAATATGAAACACATTATGCACTCTAACATGGGGGGTAAGGCGCTGTAAGCACATCGGTCCCACCCTAAAACTTCGAAAGGCCCACAATATCTAGGGAGCCAGCTTGCACATCTTCTTATTAAAGTGTGTGCTTTTTTTGGGTTTGATGCGCAAATACACATGATCCCCCCACTTTGAATTCTTGAATTTCTGTGTCTCTCTTTTCTTATCAAACATAGCTCTTCTATCGATCTTGTGCTGTCTTGATATTTCTCTCCAGATTTGTTTGACAATTCTCTCCATCTCTTGTAGTGCATCTGGTCCCAACACCAGTTTATCTTCTGGTTGACTCCAGCTCAAGGGAGTACAGCACCTTCTCCCATAGAGTGCCTCAAACGGACTCATCTTAATAGAGGATTGGTAGCTATTATTATAGGCAAACTCAGCTAGATGCAGATACTCTTCCCACTTTGATGGTCTATCAATCACATACACTCTCAACATATCCTCCAGAATTTGATTCGTCCTTTCTGTTTGCCCATCAGTTTGAGGATGATAGGCAGTACTAAAATTCAGCTTAGTACCCATTCCTCCAAACAATCCTTTCCAAAATGCTGCTGTAAACTTAGCATCTCTATCTGAAACAATTACTTTGGGAACTCCATGAAGCCTTACTATCTTCTTCAGGAAAACATTTGCTACTTGAGCTGTTCCGAAAGTAGATTTCACTGGTATAAAGTGAGCAGCTTTTTTGAGAGTGTCTACAACTACCATTACAGAATCCTGTTGATATTTAGTCTTGGGTAACCCTGTTATAAAATCCATGGAAACTGTGTCCCATTTCCATTCTGCAATTGGCAGGGGATTTAAAAGCCCCGCTAGGTGTTGATGCTCAACTTTGACTAGCTGGCACTCCATACATCTACTTAAATACTCTTCCACATCTCTTTTCATTCCTGACCAGAACAACTTCTTCTTCAAGGTTGTTAACATCTTTTGATATCCTGGATGTCCTGCATAGGGCTGTTTGTGATATTCATCTAGAATTTCTCTTTTCAATGACTCTATATTTGGAATATACAACCTGTTTTTGTAATAGAGTAGCCCTTGTTGGTTTTTAGTGAAATCAGTTTTATCTTCGTCTCTAGGTTTCACCAAGAGTGCTTCATAGTTGTCCTCTTGAGTTGTCGCTTCCCACCATATTCATTTACCTCCATATGGGCACTACCCCCCATGCATTAAATTTTGACAAGCATTTCTACTTAATGCATCGCTAACTTTATTCTTCCCTTGATATGCTTTATGTCCATATCAAATTCACTTAAAAAAAGACAGCCATCTCTGGCTGCCTGTATCTGTGTCGCTTTGGGAAAAAAAATATTTGAGGCTGATATGATCAGTCATCAATGTGAACTTTTTCCCTAGAAGATAATGCCGCCACATCTTCAGAGCATGGATAACAGCTGAAAACTCTAAATCGTATGCACTGTAATTCTGTTCATGAGTTTTCAGTTTCCTAGATTCATAAGCAATAACTGAATTTTCCTGCAATAGGACTCCTCCCAGCCCTTCTCTGCAAGCATCTGTACATACCACAAACTCTTTATCAGGATCAGCAATTTTTAATATAGGGGCTGAAATAAGTTTTTGTTTCAATTGTTCTAAACTGGTTTGACATTTCTTAGTCCACACGAACTTAACACCCTTCCTTTGTAATGAAGTTATGGGATTTGCTATAGCAGAAAATCTCTCCACAAATCTGCGATAATAGCTTGCAATTCCCATAAATGACCTTACTGCTGAGACATCAGTGGGAACTGGCCATTCTTTAATGGCTTTTATCTTTTCAGGGTCAACTTCCAACCCTTTTTCATAAATAATATGACCCAGATATTGAATTTTACTTTTATAAAATTCACATTTGCTGAACTTGGCATATAGCTGGTTTTCTTTTAAGGTCTGCAACACTATTCTCAAGTGTTCCTTATGTTCTTCATCATTTTTGGAGTAAACTAAGATATCATCTATGAACACAAGAACAAATTTGTCCAAATACTTATTCAACACACTGTTCATCAGGCACATAAATGTGGCAGGGGCATTAGTCAACCCAAAAGGTAGGACTACAAATTCGTAATGCCCATACCTCGGTTCGAATGTTGTTTTGTCGATGTCTTCTTTAATTGAGCCGGTGATACCCGGGCCCCAGGGTCTATCTTGGAAAAGACCGAGGCCCCTGGCCCTCTCACTTGATCAAACAGATCATCAATTCTAGGGAGCGGATATCTATTCTTAATGGTCAACTTGTTCAGTTGGCGATAATCAATGCACATTCTAAAAGTTCCATCTTTCTTTTTCACAAATAAGACCGGTGCTCCCCATGGAGACACACTTGGTCTAATGTAGCCTTTATCCAATAATTCTTGCAGCTGCATCTTCAGCTCCATAAGTTCAGGTGGACTCATTCGATAGGGGGCTCGGGAAATAGGTGTAGCTCCCGGCACCAAATCTATGGAAAAGTCAATTTCTCTTTTGGGGGGAAGATGAGGAATCTCATCTGGGAAAACTTCTTTAAAATCCCTTACTACTAGCAATTCACTCAGCAAATTTTCTTCAGTTCTCTGTTCCACTTCTTCCACATGTACTGCATAAACTTGGTATCCTTTTCTAGCTGTTCTTTTCAATTGTAAGGCTGATATTTGTCGTACTGAAATGGATTTTGGTTTTCCTTTTAATATAAAAGGTTTCCCCTCTTCATCCACACAATGCAGAGTTTTATCCCAGCAGTTCATCAGGGCTTTCTTCTTTTCCAGCCAATCCATTCCTATCAGTAAGTCATAGGATCCTGATGGCAATATGTTCAAATTTACTTCTGTTGGAAAGCCATTTAATTGTATTGATGTTTTGGGCAGTTTATGTGTGACTTTTCTTTTAGTTCCAGTGGCCAGCTGTACCAACCATGACTGCTGAAATTTTTCAGGTTTAATTTTACATTTTTCTACAATTCCAGGACTAATGTAACTCAAAGAAGCACCTGATCAATCAAAATGTTAATGTAGGCCCTAAATCTTACCTCCATTTCCACCATGGTTGCTTGATGTTCCGCTTTGCCGATTTTCTAAGGTCGCACCGGAGTAGTTGGTATATTTCTGGCTATGTCGTTTACTGTTGTTGCCTCTCGCTCTCTGCTGATCATGTGTATATTTCGATGGGGGAAGTCTCTCATCATATGGGGTTCTCCACAGCCCCAACATTTCAAAGGTTCCTTCATTCTGACTGTCCCTTCCTTTCTATTGTTCCCTTCTACCGGTTTTGAAGCCACTTGGGACTGAGCAGTTTGACTTTCTTTTGGTTTACTGAATTTTTTTCGCTGATGATCTCTACCAAAATTTCTTAGATATGCTGGTTTTGGTCTTTTACCTTTGAACTCACCCTTGTTCAGCCCGCTCTTCCCTTGTTCAGCTTTACCTTTAAACTGCTAATAGCATAGTCTTGCTTTTCTAACATCTTCATCCATGGTCTTTGGGTTGTCAAACTCTATTTTCTCCTTGTATACAGTAGGCAAACAATTTAAAAACCCTTTGAACAACACTTTTTCTTCCCTTATGTAAAGAACATACCACCATTAAATTATTAAACTTAGTGAAAACTCTATAAATAGTGAGCTGTCTAATTTAAGTTCACTTAAAAATTCTTTTGCTTTATCATCATAATAACGTTCATTCAAATAACGGCTTTTGAACTTAGTACGAAAATATTCCCGAAATGCTTGTCTTTTCATCGATAGCATGCACCATTTTTGTCTCTTCCTACAGTGTAGCTTTCATGTATTTGGTACCACATTGTCTGTATGATTGCTCTCATATTCATAAACTTGAAATACTTGATCATGTTCGACAACCAAGCTTAGGCATCCTCCTCCTTCTCCCAATCTTGGAGGAGGTTGATCTTTCTAAATTTATCTGCAATTCTCTTTTCTACCAATTTATGTTGTTGTCCATGACATCATCATCATCGGAACTCATCTATCTTTCTCTTTTAGGAACCTTCACCTTCTGGGCATTAGGGAGGTTAATTCCACTGATAGGCTTTCTGCTCTTGTTGATGACAACATGTCATTAGAAGCAAGTTCAGCAGCAATTCTCGTTGCATTTTGTGCAACATAGCCATTAAGAGGCATTGGGATATGAGTAGAAAACTCATCACGCGGATCCACATAAATTCCTTCACCTTGGTAACATTTGTACACTTACAACAGTTAACTACATTTTAAAATTTCGAAGAAAACAAAAATATGTGTACTCGGTGAGCACAAATTAACGGTACAGAAATTGTTCTGCTTGGGGCTAAGATACCATTTGTAACACCTCCAGTTAAAAATTTTTTATTTTTTATATATCTTTGAGGTTAGTATATTTGCACAGTTTACTAGAATATTAAGTTTAAGTACAATTTATTTTCCTTCATGCTTACAGAGTAACCTCATGGATATAAAATGGTGACCACATAGTAGTAACATGAGACATTCCCTTGGCACAGGTAGGTATAAACCCTATATAACACATATACCATTTATATCAATTCATACCCCCTTTAAATATTTATATATTATATATATATATGTTGGTATAAACCACATATATATATATATAGATGTATAACAAGGGGTTTAAATGAGCGCCCATATATATAACCTATATATATAAAATATATACATATATATATACTTTGATAAAAAGTATTGGCGCGCATCTCTAAATATATAGCGCGCATATATATATCACTTCCCCATTCGTAACCATTATGGTTATATATATAAATATAGCACGAAATCACTTATATATATATATTTTATTTAAAAAGAGTTTGTTAGTTACTATCGTTATGTAATTAAATAACTTTTACTCCTCAAGGACGTATGGATATGAATAGTGCTGCTAAACGCATTAGGCAATTTCAGCAGTATATGTGAGGTTCACCTGCTTATTGATACACATAATAAATGTTTATGGCATTCGAACCCGTTATGTGAATACTGAACATACCTATTCTATTCATTATACCGGTTTTAAAATATACCACATCCGACATGTGTACACGGTGTTCCCGGTGGTTTTATAGCTCCTTGCAGGTAGTCTTGGCTTCAGCGTTATTATTTTATAGTTACACCGGTAACCAATCATGTAATAATCATAGGATCCTAGCCTTGACGTGGTTGAACTTCAACCGTTGAACTCATTTAACATGGTGTGGTTTGTTATTATTTGGATTGATCTTTATTCATACTAGCTTCGTGCGAGGAATGTGTAACAATGAGGATAAATTTGTTTTTGTTTATTTTATTAAAGGTGTACAGTACCTACCTCTGGCCCGAGAGTTTAACGTACGGTTTTAGGTTTGCTACTTTGATGGTTTTGCGGCGGAAAACGACGTCGTTCACTTTAGGAAGGTGCCTTGGTAAGCGTAACTCGTTCATGCTTAGCAGAAATTGACGGGTAATTTGGATCGTGTCATCTTCGGCGAAAATTTTGATGCTGAGTCAGGCATTTATATGGAAAGGATTATGTCTGAGTTGTCTGCCTCTCACTTGCGATGTGGCTCTTCCATCATACTCTCAACGCCTACTATAGCACGGTACTTATGCATGTTGTTGATTATTTCACAGTTGCCTCTAAGATTAAGGAGACTTTTGTGGGGGCGGTGGGTTGAAAGTTGCGAAGACTTCTTCCTCTGCCTTCAGTGAGTTTTAGGTACTGATTATTTCTATGATTTGGAACGGTGGCTACTCACCTATCTCCACATTATAAATCTATGGTGCCTACAGTGCGGGGTTCTCGTTCTCGTGAAAGTTGGAGGCTATTTGGTGGTAAGATTTCTTGGCTGCTTCTGCGTTCCATCATTTATGTGGTTTGGCTTTCTTGTGATCTTATCCATTCACCAGTTTCTCTTGCGAGAGAGATTGAAAGTTCGAACGGTTCGTGAGCGCTTATAAATCCTCGGTTATATACGAGCTACGCTCTTGTAACACCCTTCTACCTTCATTGCATTATTTCTCTTTGTATAGTTGTTCTAGCGATGCAGCAGTAACCCTATTTTTTTCCCTCTCGAGGTTATTTCACCACGCTCTCACGGTTGCTTCCAATAAGCCCCACCAGCGTAGCGACAATTCCACTGACAGATTCAATTGTTTACACACCGCGGCGCGGATTGTTTCCTATTTTTGTTTCTATATATTTACGAATCTAGGAGCGGCTCTTCGTTGTACTACCGCGTTGCTTGATCTATCTACAACCAACGTTCGGTACGTATGTCGACGTGCAAAGCAAAAGTTTGCTCGACCCTATACGTAGGTAGACCCCTAAGTAGTTCGTTCAATTGCGAGAGGTTAATACACTCCCCTTTGTTGTCTGGTTGCATGCAACAGAATATCGTTTAACGCCTAATCGTTAACAGTTTTAGAACCTATGGCATGATTTCATTTGTATATTAAATCTATGCTTCTCGGTTAATCTTGGGTAAATCATTCGATTTACACTACTTCCACCTTGACTTCATTTAACCTAATTTATCTATTAGTTCCGGATAGGGTTGAGAGTTAAATTATTTATATTCGCCGAGTATTATAAAATTAGTAACTATTTTGTATGCCGAATGTGTTAATAGTGATAGCGCTCCTCGGAATCATAGCTATGAGGCGCGATGCAATAGTATATTAAGGTCATAAATTTGTTTCCAGTTTGATCATAGTTCGTTGCACGAAAAGTAGCAATCGGCGTAACTTCGATGTCATTGTCTTGTATATTCCATGCATAATTCCATCATTTTTAATTATTGAAAGTAGGGTTTATGCGTGTAATGCGTCCATTTAGTTTCACCTCAGAGTCGTTTCACATAATGATTAACTTGAGATCAAATGTTAGGGCCAATGTAATGTTTACATTTCAATATTTTTGTTGCCTTAGGCCAATGTTTAGTATTATAACATTGCGCGATCATTAGTTTGAGTAGTTGCCCACTTGTAAAATCAAATAGGGCTAAGGATAATATCCACAGTTTCTTTTTGTCATATATGAATCGACGTACGATGTTTCATTTGACATATAGACTTTGTATTTGTATTGCATGCTAACATATATGTTTCGTTCCTATATATATACATATAGGCTTCATATATCCATGTCTCATTGAAATCAAAGTATGTTATATGAGTTTAGCACCACGTACTTGCACCTCGCAGAGAAATTTTAGGTATAATTATATATTCGATAGTTGCTTGGTATTAGGCTTTGGACATAGAATAAATCCCTTGCCATAATATTTAATTCAGGGATTAGAGATTAAATTAGGAATGCAAATATACTATAGTGGCTTTAAATATTTTGTAACACTTTTTAGTATTTGTACACTCTTCAGTTTACAGTAAGAATATTATTCTGAGTCCTTTCTTGTTAAATTATATTTTGGTTTGATGTAATACCTATAATGATCCTCTAGTGCTTGACTAGAGGACCTTATTAATAATTTAAATCCTTTGTTACGATATTTGTTCAAGGATTAAGGGTAAGATTTAAAAGTAAAATGATACTTATAACCATTGCAATAATCATATAGAGTAGAGTTACTCTTTCTATAGCACCATTTGAATGTATTCTGTGTTTCTTACTTGCTTCTTTTAGATTTGTTACCATGTAACTTTAGTCCTATTATAATGTTTCTCTAGCATACACACATAGCTTATAATATCACCTTTGTGTCTCTGAGAGAACAAAACAATAATTAATCATCTATAGAGGTTAAGTAACTTGATTTAAACGGAAGCCTTGGTTTAGGTTTCGGAGTTTCTCTATGGATTTACGGGTCTATAAACGAGTACGGAAGGTGAAGGCCTTAGGATGGATGCATTAAAATTAGTACTAGCATCAAATGTACATTAATTGGTACTTTGTGACAGATATGCCATCTGAAAAACAGACAACAAGAATTTAAAAGACATACCACAATGCGCAAATGACCAACACTCAACCTTAGAGTCCTCTTTGTCTCTCCCGGACTCACCCGTGAGAGATCACCTCTAGAATAGCTCAACCTGCGATCATCTAAGACGACTTATTTAAGCTCATATTTCCCCAAAGCATGTTTCTAATTATGATCCCGAGAATGAAGGATGCTCTTTCTGACTGGCCTAGGCTTCCATTTTGGGATTCTTTAAAAGCGTTTTATGCTTTTTATAGACTTTCCAAAGCTTCTGTCTTGCTTCTCCATATTATTGGAAATTTGATTCTCTCGTCTCAATTAATTTCTTTCAAGGATTTTTTTGAAAGATTTTGGGGATTTGTTGCCTTGTCCATCCTCATGGATTTGTGGAAGTGATCTCCTAATTCTCATCTTGGTCAAATGCACAATCATTTTATTTATTTCCTCAAATAAAATATGCGAGCCATTCACACCATACTTATCCCTTGAGATACCCTTTGGATTAAAGTTCAATGTCTAACTTTTTAAAAATTCTTCCCTGAGTGGGGGTGTTATACGGTGTCACTCTTGGAAAACATGGTGTTTGTCGCTCTTGCGACACTCGAAAAAAGCATCACTATTACAACCCACTAGGTAGAGGCATCGAAATAGCGACAATAATAGATAACATTGCTATAGCGACATCCATTTTATTTGCGTCGGTATACCAACGGATATGAAGAAGAAAGCATTATCGGGAATGAGATTGATTACTTTATGATTTTACGGTAATAACTAGGTTTTGTTCACACTCTTGCCTTCCTTATGCCTAGCTTACTGTTCCTTGTGTTGAAGGACCAAAGGCTTATGTTATCTTTTTTGGTTGGTATGCCCTACCTAACATGTAAAAACAATGCTTAATCTTCTGCTCTCTTTATCACCACTCATAAGGTGTATCTTCTGTAAGTAGTTACTCTAGGTTGCCCTTATTTTTGTGGTTACGATTTATGATACATATGATAAGGCTATGAAATACCTACTCCTACTTTAGATCATGGAATCGGGAGATTTAAACTCGTCCATATATGGAAAGTAGCTCTAATGTTGTAGTTTAAAAAAGTGGGTGCATAGGCTTCTCTTAATTTGGAAAAAGAGAAGAAAGAGTTGGTCTCCCTAAGCTCTCCCTCCATAGGGACACGATGGATTCTGATTCTCCTATAGTTTTATGGATTAAGGGCCCCGCAGACCTTGTGAGCTTTGACATAGGTCTCCTTCAAAACCAACCCTTATTGAGCACAATGTCGCAATATAATAGCCCATAGTCATTCAAACATGAATCTGATTATTGAATCAATTGAATATAACATTGAAGATTGGTCACAATTTGGATACAGCCAATCTTTTCCCACTTTCGAGTTTCTCTGGGAGAAACAACTCTATCTGAACGAACAAATTCTCAAGTCAAAGATCGACCTTCTTAACAAGACAGCAAGGTAGACTATACCATGGACATCCACTCGACCTTTACGCACAAAACATTCCACAAGGTAGTCAATGAACAAACTAATATTCCTTCACCCCTAATGGTCATTTATTTATCTTAGATGAAAAAACTAAAAACCTAATGGAGGTTTTTGTCATAAACGAAACCAAGAGAATTATGGTTTGGTTCTATTTTTTTTTTATATTTTAGTTCCATGAGGTATAGGTATTTGTTTTCTGATGAATAATATTTATGCAATGGATTTCATAAGTGTACGTCATTTAGGACTCACCAAATCTGGTGATCTTCGGTTCAAACCTACTTTAGTCTTTGCATGTATGTTTCTAATATAATCAATGAGAGTAACCTTAGTTATCTACAAAATAGATTTGATTTTTATTTTTGATGATACAAACCCCTCACTTATCAACATAAATTTCAATATAAATTCTTCCCCTTTGCTTGTAGCTTTCCTTCTCTCCAACATCACCAAGGATTAAGTGATTTCATCCTTTGATTGGAAATATCAAATCTCTCTGTGAAATCTAAATAGGCTCGCTAATATACACGCAGGTTCACTACATAAATTTTGTGAGATGAAAATACCAAAAAGAGATGTTTGAAGATGATAAGAATACTATAAATACTCCTTCAAAACCTAGATAATTCTTGAAAACACTCTTAGATCCACTTTGAGGTATTTTATAAAACAACGATAATTGCATGAAGAGTAGATATTTAAACTAGGCCATAGATGTAAAATATGAAAAATTGCTTACAATAAATTGTTCTTGAAATTGATACTATACCTTAATTCATTACTTAGAGCTATAGTAAGGACACAATATTAACTCTAGTTATCATCGAAAAACTTATGCATAGATCTATGATCGTGTATTGCTACTTGAAGCCAAAAATCTATGCAACAATTATGTCCTTGCACCTACTCATGTATACCCATATTTTATTTTTGGCGGTATTTGAAATAATTCATTGCATCGGTAGCTCAATTTATTTTCCTGCAATTTCAAGGGCTAAATGGAAATCGAATAATATTTGAACATCGATCGGGGCGCATCTCTTGGTTTAGATGAATAGAAAATCAGACGGAACATGATTGGATTTAGGCCGAAAATATTTGACGGGAATCTCGAGCAACAAACCTCAAATATGCGGAATATTGTACAATGAAATGAAAATATACAGCTCAAAAGATGTGGGAATGCGACCTGTTCGGTGGGTTGAGTTCTCCTTGAAAACTTGAGATGAACTTCTAATAAATTTGCCTCTAAGGAAAAAAAATGTATCTCATTGTTTGGAATATGCCGCCATAGAAGACTCTCGAGATTATCCCAACAGTAGTTACATCCAAAATGTAAGAAACGTTCCTCAAAATTTGGCATCCTATTGAGATAGTCTTGATAGAACTACGAAAAAGTATCACATAGAATGAGTACAAATTGATTCTTCTTTCCATCCCTCTCTAAAAACAAGTACGAATCCTCAATTATGTTTCAACTTTGATATTGATCCTCTTTTCCTTTTACGCCTTACTTTGTTTCTTTCATTGTTGAACTCGGCTTTGCTAACCCTTATATATACTCCAAGAGGAGGAGCCTTAAAAAAAAAACCCTTGTTGTATCTTGGTATTAAATATTGTTACCTACATGTGTACATGAGATAGAAATATCGACCTTGCGGGATCATTACGATTGGACATTTCATAAATTTATTAATTCTACCAAAATCAAAAGCAAAACAAAGATATAAATACCTCCTTCTTCTCTTAATTAATTTGGCAAGCTAAGGTGTGAGAGTCTTTGTAGAGAATATTTTTCACTTATTGAGTACTGTAATGTGCACTCATAACCACTTCGAGGTAGTCTTACCTTGAGACTTGGAAGGAAGGAGATCACTTAGAGACTTGTCGAAAGTACTTTCTTGATTTTTTTCTCTTTTACTCTTTCCTAGGCTTGGAAAGTATCCATGCTATTACATACATCATTCCATCTAGCCTTCTATATTTTGTGCATGAATTTGCAAGTGGAACCTCAGCAAAATCTATCATACTTGTCCATTAACGAAAACTATGGCTTTCTTCGATGTCTGTAATATTCTTCTTTATAATTGGATTTTCATGTTCATTACTATTACCACTATTATACATTTCGGCTAAATATTTATTGATATTATTTAAATAACTTTTGATAGAGGCACTTGTACGAAAATTTGGGAGGGCTTGGAGCGTTTATAGCATCTTTTAGTCATTGAAGAATGAATGTTTGGATTATCAAATTTTCAAATACGGATCTACATACACTTTAATTTAATAGATCGCCATAAGTTATGGTATAATCGAAGCGCAATTATTTAGGGAAATTAAAGAGAACACAAAATCACATCCTCCGGAGGATACACTTTTCTTTGACCTTGAGTATGGAAAATTCTATCTTCTAATGAGTAAGGTGATCTAATATAAACTAATTACCAAAGTACATGACCACAAATCGTGACAATGACTTCTTCGGGGGAATCATTACGGAGGCCACAGAGAGCTAATGAACCTTCAAAACTATTTATCAAATCAATCTGTTTTTTTCATGAGTTTGCTTCCTTATTGCTTCTATGGAAAATCTTCTGATAGAAATGGATAAGATATTTTTAAAAAAGAGGATGATGACATGGTTGAAGAAGACATAAAAACATCGATACTCTCATGCATCTATGCTATTTTCCATAGTTCTACAAGCTTATAGAGCTTGAATTAGCAGAAAACATGAATGAGCTTAAAACCAGTGGTAAAAATGCCTTCTTCACTGAAATTCAACATGCTGAGGTAATTTTAAAGACAATGTAATAATAGGTGCCCATCAATGGTAGTACCTTTTGATGGATGTTAATATATTTGGAAAACTTTGGAGCTTCTAGTATCGTGAAATTGGATTTCGGAAATTGAAAACTTTATTTTTGGAAGTGAAAGGAAACATAAACAACATATGTATCATATTTAGAAACACAGAAATATGAAAATATCATCGGTACAATTCTTGGAATGGTTCCCAGGGGAAAGACACCACCTTCGTTTAACACTTGGCTTCAACATGTCTAGCACTTTGGGTCCTATGATTACGAATACTTTGAGCTTCATCTAGAAACACGACCCTCATCAAACCCTCTTGCGGTATGGTGGGAATAGGATCACACAACAGACCATTTTTATCCTTTTCTATGTTACTACTTCCCTATGATCTCTAACGTCTTCTTTTTCGTTTTAAGAATAAATGAGTCAATTAGACCAAAATCATTAATATTTCTTTCAAATTATTCATAATCATATCCAAGATACTATTTTTCAACCTCCATACTTATGATGGAATAAATGTCAGGAAATTAATTCATGATTTCCAAACTCATCAATGTACTTTTCACTTTATTGCTTCCATGATATACCTAGACAAACGGGTTGACTTTTTTGGTAACCTGTCATAAATTTCATGTTCCCCGACTGCTTAACAACACTTGTTCGACACATGACAAAGTATCGGCGGATAGTCGACCTTTCATCATAGAAAAATTATTTTCATTCCCCTTGATGTATTCCTCTAAAGAAATATCATTTGCATCATAGGTATAATAGTCTAACATGGTGTTACGGAACAAATTTCATGCCGTCCACCATGATTTAAAATCACTTTGATACCGGAGGCTCTTTCCATAAACTGTGAAATGACATAACCGAAAATTTTTTTCATGGAATTCCCCTAGACGTGTGATTTCATTTGCCCTAAAGACAAATCCTTACGGCAAGTAAAAATAGCCTTTTCATCCTTCAGCACGACTAGCAGAGTGTTATACCGTGCCAATAGGGAAATATTCTAAGAAGATGCGCCACTTTCTCTGTCTCATAGTCGCACTTGCACCGAACTTAATAAGGGTGTTTTTTTAAAAATAAATGGAAGAATATTGACTTTAAACAACTCTGAACTGAGTCTCTCTAAATTGATTTGGGACGTTTGGCTCCAGTTTCCATGTAGGGAAGTAGTTTGCCACCTCTCATGGAAGCTTCCTTGAGGATAGGGCCAATCCCATGATTGTAGGGATCCCAACTCCTCTTCCACCATCTATATAAGCTTGCCATTTCCTTTTGCAAGCTAATCTCCAAGAATCTCCAAGAGCCTTCATAGCCTAAAGAATGCTGCAAGAGCTTTGATAGTCCTCATAGTGCCAAATCCATAGCAAGGAGATTGACGATCGAAGAGAGAGGCTTGTCCCTATTCCCGACAAGCTTTACCGAGACGTATTCCGCTGACGACCCGCCGAAGGAGGATTTCAGCGTCAGAGCCAGGTTGTATCATCATTTGTTTCATTAATATAAGCGACTACGATTATAGTTCCACTCGCATTGTTCATGCTTGTTTATGAGTTGTGTCCTCTCTGACTGACACATAATTGCAATTATATGGTTTTACGCTCGTATGTTCGTCGTGTTTCTTGTACGTGCAGGTGTTCGATCGCGTCAAGTGGTGGAATTGTGACCTGTCGGAGCAAGGGATCGAGAGCACTATCCTCTCCGCAACGACAACAGCGTTGAACCTGAGGTAGGCCTTCTATCGCGCTTTGATTTTTGCAATTAAGAGCTTGCGTTGTAGCGTGTTTGATTGTTGCTAGACCCGATCTGGGCTAGTAGGGATAGCCTCTGTCCGCAAAGGGGATTTACCTCCTCAACAAATTGGCGACTCTGCTGGGGAGTTAACTTGTTGTTTGCTTTACAAACTACAGACGGAGCCTGAAGTTAGCCAGATAGCCTTCGAAACGCTCTTGCTCTACATTAGCGAAGTAGATCAATGCTGCTTCAGTCATTCTCTGGTTTAGTTTATGAACTGAACACTTGGAGTATTGTCTTGTCTTTTGATCGATTCTTGAGTTTGCCTGCTTGATCAGCTCTTTTGGCTGGCTCTTTTTGTGAGTTTGGCTTTTGGTTTGAGCTTTACCATCACTAGTCTGCTTCTTGGATTGCTTGTTTTTTATTTTTCCTTAGTAAACTCGGCTGGCGCGCTTTTCAGTGTGACAGTCGCGCCCACTGGCACATTTTGTCAGTGTATTACTCGCGCCAATCCCATTCTGGCACTAGTTTCAGCCTTACAGTCGCGCCAATCCTGTAAGGTAGTAGGGTTTACTCTGTTTTGAGCCTTCTGAGACTGATCTGGGTGTTTCGTCTTGTTTTTTTGACTCCTTGAGTGTTCTGGAGCCTTGTTTGACTGACTGTGACCTTCTTCCTTTGGTTGTTTGCCCATTTCTATCGATTTTACATTGTAGCCCTAGGGCATCTAGGTGCTATTGTGCATCGAGCCTCCCTTGGGAATTTTTAGTTCCTATCTGTTCAGTCAGCTCTGTGATAGCTTCTCTGCACTCGTTTGGTGGTTGTCTATCGTTTTATTGTGTTATTTGAGTGATTGGCTTCTTCTTCATTCGAATTCCGCTTTGTTTCGTTTTGGGCCTAGATTACAAGGTTCAATTGAGTCTTTGGGTGTCTTTTGATTTGAGGGACTTTTTGTCGATTTGAAATCTGATTGTAGGCTTGCGTTGAGTGAAATTCGATTGTTTTTCTCTTTTTATTTTGCTTCTCAATTGCTTATCTCTTTAGTTTTCATCTTGTTAGCGCTCTTGCTCTTAAACGTTGAAAAAAAAAAAAACTCTTTTGCGTTGAATTAGTTGATGTGAATTAGATCTTTTCGGTGTTATTAGTGATTAGTAACTTTGAACGAAAAGCTTTTAGTTTCCATTAGCTGCATTAGGGATATCATTGGTTGTTTTCTGATCATTTTGTTGTTGTGTGAAAAGCTCTTAACTCTCCTGTAGTTAGCTTTCATCGAATGAAATGATATACTGTGGCATGTAGTGTGCATTTAGGAGATTTTGAGACATTACATTCGCTAGGGCCTGAAAACTGAAACATAATTGAAGATAAACATTAAAATTCATTCAATTTACACTAAGGCAGCATTGAAACATTAACAAAATATTTAGAGGTCTAGGCTAGAGACGTGTTCCGGCGTCTTTAAACCTAGTAGCTATCGTTCGCCTCTTGGCTTTAGACAGCACTAGTACGGACTTGTGCTCCCCGTACCGTCGCGTATATAAAGGGAGACCCCACTAGGTTTCTATCCTTTATCCATAGGAAGCTGAGTCTGCCGCCCTATACCCGTGATACACCGGACACAGCATTCGGGGAGATTGCCTACACGTACGTTAAGTCCTTGGTTGATTTCTCTTTCATTTTGAAACCAAGGTGTATATTGCAGTTCACGGTTATTTGGTACACCCTTTGCCTAGTATTCCTGAGTAGTCATTTGATATTTTCTGACTCTTTAAATTTGAAAGGATCACCAAGCGCTTGTCCTTTCATGCTTGCTTCAAAACTGAAAGAGATAGAGTCACCTTTCATCCGTTTCTCGACTCTTAAAACATGAAACGGTGAAGTTTCTAAGTTTCAATGTGGTAAAATAAATCACCTGCGATCACACGCCCTGTTAGAATTTTCTTGTTGGCTGTGTGATTGTGTGCCTTGGTTTTTAACGCGTGTGCGGTTTTGAGTTGTTGATGGCAACTTTTCCGGAGTTCGCCAACCAAGGAATCCCCTTCGATGGGAATCCTAGTCCTTTTCCTCCCTTTGGAAATATTTGGTGCTCCTTATATAGCAACTTTGTCCCTTCACAGGTTAGCTTTGTTGGTTTGTTTGGTTGTTCTCGACCTGCGACGGATTTCGAATGTCTCGTCCTACTTTATTCGACCGGTTCATAACAAGACGACATCATGTTGATTCCAAGGTGGACTCTCCCAACAACTTCGCCTGTTTCTGCGTCCTCATCTTCTACTTCACCTAGTGAAAGTCTGGATTCGAGTAACCAGGTGGCTAAGAAGAAGAAGAAGAAGAAGACAAAGAAGAAGAAGTCCAATAAGAGAGAGGCTAAAGCTGCAACTATTACTTCTGAAACATCTCCTCTTGATAAGCCTCCCAACCCTCCTCAGAAAGTCAAGTTCCCCTGCATGTTGTGCACGGGAGACCATCTTCTTCGAGATTGCCCTAGCATTCCCAAGGTGCTCGAAGCATGGTCCAATAGTTGTCCGTCGTTGCCTTTAGCTTCCAGGAGTCAGGTTGGGGGCACGTCTTCAGCTAGTGTTGGTAAGGCTCTTAAGTTTCAGGGTAAGATCACCAATCCCTATAAGTTGTGTGAAGGGCACCATGCCATCCACCTTTGTCCGTATATGGATGAAGCCAAGATATTTTTGGACAAATCGACTGTTTCTGCACCATGCCTTATGGCTCATTACAAACAACTATCTTTGAGTCCTCCACTAGTTGATTCCACGATTGGTCAAGAGTCATCCTTGGTCGATCCCGCTCCCTCGGAAATTCAAGTTCAGGAATTCGTTCCTGACCAACCATTTATCATGGTGTCGGTTGAGTTATCCCCATCAATGGTGCACTAGGTATTTTCCGTTGAGATTGGATCTTGCACCCCTCAGGTTCTTCTTGTTTCTTTAGATTCCTCGGGCTTGGAGAAAGATTCTCTTGTCCCTATACCTCGAAAGCCTCCCTTCGCCTTCCGTAATAGAGTCCGGAGGATACTCCTCCCTCCTTCGAGATGGAGGTTGTGGAGGATGCTCCTTCTTCTTCCCTAACACCAGGGGAAGACCATCTCAGTTTGATGGTAGCCCCTCCAAGTAGTTTGGTCGCTTCCTTTGATTGGAGTTGATTTGTAGGATATCTCCTTTCGTCTTATGTGCCTTTCGAGATTACAGTACAGGATTTTGGTCTAGTCATACCTAGCACCATTATAGACGAAGGTGCATCTGTTAGTGTTCTATCCTCAACTACTTGGCAAGATTTCGGTTCACCGCCGCTTGTGCCTGTTACGCAGAATCTGTTGGCATTTAACAGAAGAACGAGTCAACCGTTAGGGATCCTTCAGGATTTTTTGTTACTTTGGGAGGTAAAACTGTCCATATGGACGTGATGGTTGTTCCGAACCCCTTGGATTTCAATCTGCTCTTGGGCGTGATTACACCTATGCCATGGGAGCACTCGTCTCCTCCCTTTTCGTGTGGTACATTTTTTCCACATGAAGGACGGATACGTGACCATTGATCGACTTAGTTCTTTGGTCCCCGATATGGCAACTGAGCGCCATCAACCTTCACGGATTTTATCCACCCGTTGTATACGCCCCACCGCACCGCAGGTCAGCTATGTGGCTACACTACCCCCATGCATACTCGGTGATGATGTCGTCGTGCATAGTGTGTTGGGGGCATTGGGTCCTGAATTCCAGGATGTTTTCCTTCCATCGGGAGTGGAACTCTTGGAAGCGATGACTTCTTGTTCATTGTGATGAAGTCATTCGGAGCATGGTTCTTTTCTTGTGTCAAGCTCCTTAAAAAATGAAACAAGATCTTACGAGGACAGTTCTTTTAATGTGTCAACCTCGTTAAAACAATGAAACACTTTCTTGTTCAATTTGAGTCTTTGATCAGATCTCGTAAAATCCCAGTCGAGTCTTTCTCTTGATCTCATAACTTGAACCTTCACTCCATCTACCTTTCATATGGACTGATGCTTGGGGGACATGTACCTTGAATTGAGTCACCATGTTGAGGGCACGCTTACTTTTTCAAGCATAGTTTGTTTCCGTTTCAAGCTTGTGTAAAAATGAAACCGGTTTCAAGCATAGTTTATCTTTGTTTCAAGCTTGTGTAAAAATGAAGCCAACTTCAAGCAGAGTTTTCTGATTTCAAGCTTGTGTAAAAATGAAACCTTTCCCATTTTACCTCTTGTGATTGTCATTTTATCAGCCTGTTTTTGCCAGATGAGCCTTGGTTTTCTCATTCCATCGTCACTATCTGCTTGGCCGATCATATGCCTTCACTTGGTTGTTTTACCCATTCCTGAGGAACCGCTGCGATGAGTGGTCTTGTTAGCCAACCTCTTGACTTTTATCTTGTTTTGAGCAGTTCCACCATTACCGGAACCAGTTGCTACCCTTTATACCACTCGTTCCTCCAGGAGGAGTCATCTTTCAGCTCTTTTCTGACTCTCTAAACATGAAAAGATTGCCGAGTCCCTTGTCATTTCGATCTCGTTAAAGTGGACACGAAACGAAATCTACCCAGTATACGTTTACCCCTTTTTCGGGCTGGGATAGATTATTTACGAAAAAGGAATACCCTAGCCTATTGCGACTAGGAGGTTTTCTCAGACATAGTTTTCTACCTTTTCGGATCTGAGGAACTATTTACGAAAAGGGACCGTTGGAGTTTACTTTTCAACTGTCTTTTCAAACTCTCTAAACATGAAAAGACGCCGAGTTCTTCCTTTGTCAAACTCGTTAAACCTAAATGGCATTGGAAATTGTCATGATGACGGTATTTGAGTCGCTCCTTCCTAGGGCTCGTTAAATGTACTAGGATGGATCCGTCCGAAGGACGGGTTTATATGACAAGCATATGGTATCCTCTTCAAGCTTGTGTAAAAATAAAGAGGTACTCACCGAAATGGTGGGGAAAATGGAACCATCGTCGTTGTCGTCGGCAGTATGTCGCTCTTGAACATGGCACTTGTCTGCATTCGTGTCGGGTTGGGGACATCTCATCTCGTTTTTTCACTTGCCTCCGTGGGTTTGGGTGATCTCTTTTGACCTCTCATCTGCTCTTTGCCTCGTCACTATGACCTTTGATCTTTTGATGTCAAATACTGCCAAGTCCACTGTCGTGTCGTCAATATGTTCAAGAGAAGTTGACCTCTGCAAATATCAACCTTCCTCTGTTTCTCATACGATCTTGATTCACAACAAAACATCATGTTCCTCTGTCTCGTGTCGATGATGTGGGAATCATTATGGCCCACCTTCGATCAAGGTCACTTCCTGTCGACTTCAACTCATTATCCAGGAAGTTGGTCTAGAGACTCCTTACGGTACCTTGGAGCCTGCATGCCTCAATGGCAGGTTCGTCGCATTCGACGAGAGGTTTACATCATTGACCTCCGATCGAGTGATTCTGCGGGTGTTCGACATCAACTCATTTATTCGCACGCCGTAGATTGTACCTGTAGTACCTTGAGGGCCATTGTCATTATTGGTGGTTCCTCTCGCGTTTGTTAACAGCTTTCATCATTGGCTGGTAATCAGACGATGTTCTTGCATGTTCGACTTCAGCTCACATATTCGCATGCTTGAACTTGTACTTTGTTCGGGTCGAGATGGAGCGCAAGACCCTGGATTTTGTCTGTTATAATCCAGGCTGCGATTTTGTGGATTATCATGATTAGTTACATGACTCACTGATTGGATGGCTGCGACCATACCTGAGTCTATTTATCGATCCTTACTGGATGGCTGCGTCCATGCCTTGGATCTGGATTATTGTATACTCTGTTATGGATGGCTGCACCCAGACCTCATATATATCATGTATCTGATATATCAGTTGTACTTCTCTACGCAGGTTTTCCGACGGTGGTGTTTTCAGTTGGACACGTTCTCATAAAGCATTTCACCCCTCTCTCTCTTTCGGGCCTCATGCTTTAGGGCATCTATTTCATCTATTTTTGTGGTACATCGCATCCTGCGATTTACATCCCACACGTTGGAGGGCTTATTCCGTGACTTGTGAGCAGTGACATAACTTGAAAACACTTGCATGGTGTTCCCCTGAACATGTACTTTCATTGCCCTGAAGACAACTCCTTGTGAAAAACCCTAAAAATAGCCTTTTCATCCTTGGCGCGACTAGCTAGTGTTATACCCGCGCCAATGGGGGAAATTCTTCAAAGAGGGCGCGCCGATTGGTGCTCTGTCTTAGAGTTGCACTCGTGCCAGGCTTAATAAAGGGTGTTTTTAAAAAATAAATGGTGGAAGATTGACTTTAATCAACTCCTGAACTGGTCTCTAAATTGAGTTGGGATGTTTGGCTTCGGATTTCCATGTAGAGGAAGTAGTTTGCCACCTCCCATGGAAGATTCCTTGGGGATAGAGCCAATCCCATGATTTTAGGGATCCCAATTGCCCTTCCTCCATCTATATAAGCTTGCCATTTCCATTTGCAAGCTAATCTCCAAGAGCCTTCATAGCCTAAAGAATGCTGCAAGAGCTTTGATAGTCCTCATAGTGCCAAATCCATAACAAGGAGATTAACGATCGAAGAGAGAGGCTTGTCCCTATTCTCGACATGCTTTACCGAGACGTATTCTGCTAACGACCCATCGAAGGAGGATTCCAGCGTCAGAGCCAGGTTGTATCATCCTTTGTTTCATTAATATGATAAGCGACTACGATTATAGTTCCACTCATATTGTTCATGCTTGTTTATGAGTTGTGTCCTCTCTGACTGACACATAATTGCAATTATATGGTTTTATGCTCGTATGTCTGTCGTGTTTCTTGTACGTGCAAGTGTTCGATCGTGTCAAGTGGTGGAATTGTGACCTGTCGGAGCAAGGGATCGAGAGCACTATCCTCTCCGCAACGACAACAGCGTTGGACCTGAGGTAGGCTATCTATCGCGCTTTGATTTTTGCAATTAGGAGCTTGCGTTGTAGCGTGCGATTGACGCTGAACAAGTGCAGGCTAGTAGGGATCGCCTGCGCTCCGCGGGAGGTTTGCACCTCCTCAACGGCTACTGTATTGACTATGGGATACGCTATTATAGAAAATATTTCCACAAACCTTCGATAATAACCTACAATCCCCATAAATTACCTTACTGCTGATACATCAGTACGCACCGAGCACTCTCTTATGGCTTTTATCTTTTCAGGATCCACAACCAATCCTTGTTCAGAAATAATATGGCCCAGATATTGAATTTTATCCTTATAAAATTCACATTTCTTAAACTTGGCATACAATTGATTTTCCTTAAGGGTCTGTAACACAATTCTAAGGTGTTCTTTATGTTCTGCCTTACTCTTTGAATAGACTAGAATATCATCTATGAACACTAGTACGAATTTATCTAAGTTCTTTTTCAAAACGCTATTCATTAAGCACATAAAAGTGGCAGGGGCATTTGTCAAACCAAAATGTAGGACTACAAATTCGTAGTGACCATACCTGGTTCGAAAAGTTGTTTTACTGATATCTTCCTCCTTAATTTTGAGTTGGTGATAGCCCGTCCTCAAATCAATTTTAGAGAATACTGAAGCCCCTCTCACCTGATAAAAAAGGTCATCTATTCTGCACAATGGGTACCTGTTTTTGATTGTCAACTTATTCAGTTGACGGTAGTCAATGCACATTCTGAAGGTTCCATCCTTTTTTTTCACGAACAACACTAGTGCTCCCCAAGGAGATACACTCGGTCTGATGTATCCTTTATCCAAAAATTCTTGTAATTGCATTTTTAATTCCATGAGTTCCGGGGGGCTCATCCGGTAAGTGGCTCTAGAAACGGGTGTTGCTCTTGGCACCAAATCGATTGAAAAATAAATCTCTTTTCTGGGGGGGGGATGAGGAATCTCATCTGGAAAAACTTCCCTAAAATCTCTTACCACTGGTAAAGTGTCTAGTAGGTTTTCTTCAAGTTGTTGTCCTAATTCTTCAACATGTACAGCATATACTTGATGTCCTTTTCTATCTGTTATTTTTAATTGCAGAGCTAATATTTGTCTTACCGAGATTTGTTTTGGTTTTCCTTTGAGTATAAAGGGTCTCCCTTCCTCATCTATGCAATGCAGAGTTTTATCCCAACAATTCATCATATCCTTTATTTTTTCTAACTACTCCATTCCTATCAGCAAATCATATGAGCCTAAGGGCAGAATGTTTAAATTTACTTATGTCTGAAAATCATTTAATTTAATTTCTATTTGAGGTAACTTATGAGTTACTTTTCGTTTGGTGCCTGTGGCTAACTGGACCAACCAAGACTGTTGAAATTTTTCAGTTTTGAGCTTGCATTTCTCTACAACTTGTGGACTAATGTAACTCAAAGAAGCACCCAAATCAATTAAAACTGTAACAGATTGGTCATAAATCTTACCTTCCATCTCGACCATAGTAGCTTGGTTTTCTGCTTGTTGGTTCTCCAAGGCTGCACTCATAGTGGGTATGTTCCTTGCTATATCATCATAATAGCATTCGTTCAAATAACGGTTTTAAAACTTGAGTTTGAAATCTTCCCAAGTCACTGTTTTTTCATCAATGTCAATGAACCATTTTTGTCTCCTCCCACCACAAGGTAGCCTTACCTTGCAATTGGTAGATAGCTAATCCGGCCTTCAGATTGCTTTCATATTTGTAGACCTGAAAATACTTAATCATATTCAACAGCCATGCCTCAGCATCTTCCTCCTCTCCATCATAGGAGGAAGGTTTAATTTTTCGAAATTCACCCTGTAATTCCTTCTTCTGTTTAGACTGATGTCTAGTAGTGTCATCTTCCTCAAAATCATCTGAGAACTTTCCTTTTCTCCTCTTTCTGGAACATTCGCCTTCTTGGCTGTTCCGTGAGGTCAGTTCTCTTATCAGCTTTTCCTGCTCCTCACTGGCTAATGATAGCCTGTCATTCTGGCTTCTTAGCTCAGCCATATCCCGTTGCAACCTGTGCAACATAGCCATCAAAGGAGCGTTGGGATTTGGCGTGTTATCTCCATCACCCAAATCCACATAAATTTCATCTCCTTCAGCCATTGACTTTTCAGTTTCAGTACCTTTGTACACTAAAACAAAACAACATCATTAACAAAAAAATTTCAAAAAAAAAAATAATTTATACAGTGAGCACAACAACAGCCAAGTTTTTCTAACATGAGCTCTGATACCATTTGTAATGTTCCTCAATTACCTCAAATTTTTTTTTTGTATTTACAAGCTCAGCGATTGTTCTCCTTGCATATAATAAAAAAATTTCTCATTTAACTTCTTAATATTTATTCGGAATTACCTCTTTCCATTTTATTATATTGATGTTTTATTATATTTCAAAGTACTCCTAGTAATGTAATTTGTTATATAAATTATTTTTTTGTTCCATTCATATACTCCCACATAAAACTCTTCTCATTTTCCCATATTCTTTTTTGTTATCATACACATTAAATTTCATAATACCATATATCAAACTATGACTATACAAATATTTATTATATATCCAACTGTGACTATATATACATCGTAAGGACCTAGTTTAATCTCTTCCACACACACTTACAACTATTTTCGATGGTATTTATGTAAATGCCAAGTAATAAAATTCTTAATTACATCTTATGCTTACGGATTTTCAATAGCTACATATTCACATTATAATAGCCTCATAAAACATGAAATTCCACCTGTCACATGTGTACAAATCGATCCATTCAACTCGATGGTGGCCAACGTTTATGAGTTTAATTCCTCATACCTCAAATTTATCCATCAGGCTCGATTCCCTTGAGAAATATTTCATTGGTATTTTCTGTGGATTCAACACAATGATAAAGCATACCCTTGATCAAGACATGTAATAAACTAAGACGATTTTCGTTTCCCTTCATTAAATGTTTTGGTACTCGTATGAAATTTATTTATGAAGCCTGTCTTCGTTTATCCTCGTACTGCCTCCGTTTGTTATTTTATTGTTCCTTATCGAGATTTGACTCGTACTGATTGTGATTTTAGTACTTATGACATAGCTGGCATGTTAATTTTCTGTCTATGGATTTGTGAAACCTCTGTTGCCGCCCACTAGACTTAATGTTCTTGTACGCATTGCTCATATGAGGCCACATGTAAGGTTACGATCTTTTCCTAAGCTTTCGATTTATCCATGGTATATCATGTCTAAGTTTTTTGGCCATTTGTACTTATTTTCTTATTCGCCCATTCCGTTTGAAGACCTCCTCTCATAGCCAAACGAAGAGATATCGCAGTTCGACTCTCTGTCGTTTACAAAGCGTGTTTTTATAAGCGCTTCGGCCCTCTCCAAAATTAGGTAACCCAATTTTTCAATCTCAGTCTTATTTGTTCTTTCCAACGACTGTGTATATAGAGTATATAGACATTCGATTTGAAATTATCTACACATCCCCATCTTCACTTATTTTACTTCTATAGCTTATGGTCTTTATTAATAAAAATCACTTTATCCAAACCAGATTGTTATAAATAGTATACGTATGGTCTCGGCCGCTAGGCATGGAATAATATTCACCGTCTTATATGGCAATTTCTTGTTCCCACATAAATCATTTTATTACTTCTTAACTTGGTTTACTTTCGATTTAATTTGTACTATGGGACTAAAAATTCAAGGCGTATCTCTACACAGAGGTATGAAGGTTTTGCTCGCTTTCATTTCCCTCAGGTAAGGTCCATTTTGATGAATTTCATCTTCTTTTAGAGTTTGATTTCGGTATACTAGCTTCTAATCGTGCCTTCTCTGTATCATGCAGGAAAGGTATGAGTTAGAATAATTTTGTTCCTGATTTGTTATTGGCTCTACACGGAAAATTTTGACATCCTTCTTATTGTAAATCCCGGCATTGTAACCAGGTTGGTCTCGACAAATCAAGGAGCTTATCTTCATTTCTATTCAAACATTTTTCCCAGTTCTTTAAGTTTTATTTAGTGAGGCTAATATCTGAGGATAATATTCCTCTTTCGCATGTCAATGTGAACTTCTATTCAGTTCATTCGTAGTATTAAACTACTGTGGTGCAACCATTTTCGTTCACCTATCTTGTTATGTAATAATTTTACTTAGTCTCAGGATGGACTGTGAGCTTCTACTAAATTTATTGTAAGGGTACTTTGATATGATAGCATCATTTTTTTTTTATTTAACAACTGTTTCTGAGGCATTTATATATGTATATATATTTCTATATATATACTTTTATGGAAATATTTCTTTTCAGAAATATATATATTCTTGTTCAAAAATACAGATGTAGTTTATGCTTTGAATATATATATGTATATGTTTATGATATTATAATTTAATTTAATTTAATTTATAACCCTGCAGAGATTTTTTAAGGAGATGTGCTTAACTTTGCGATTGTAGAAAGGTTATCTCATCTTTTCTGTATATCACTTAGATTCTGTGATATCTGGTTAACATTTGGTACATATTTCATGATAATAGTACATTTGATAAGAGATTTGTTTCTACCATTATGATTTGGATTATTTGAACTCTTCCATCATTAACTAGACATTATGCACAATACATTTTTTTGCTGTTAATAGTACAATCCAAACTGTTATTAATTATTTTCAATAATTTACTTCTGACTTAACTCTTTGTATTACCCTAGAATGTAGAGGTTTATGATTATCAGAAAATATCCATAGAATATTTTAGTATATAGTTTATAGAACAAATTCCTTCCCTAACATTTTTCAACTGATATGAATTAATTCAGATCTGATTTGATTCAGATACTAGTATACAATAATAATTTATACTATTGGAATATCGGTATTTTAATTTCCCGATTTCATTTAATTCTATTCCTAATAGTAGTTGTATTTTTCATGCAGTTAGATCATATGGTAGATTATTTATTTATTTATTTATTCTTCTGTAGTGCTATATTAGTTCAACAGAATAGAAATCTTTGCTGAATGGAATTTATAGTTCTTAAAATTAATTTTCCTCTGCATATGTATATAAAGTTACAGATATCATCACGATTCGCTACTAGCTTGTAACAGTATATATCTTTCCTGTTCATATAACTATTCATTTTAGAAGCATTTTAAAGTTACCCTTTAATTATTATAGGGAATTAGTTTAATATCTCCAGATTTAAACCAGAATATGGTTTAGAGATTCTGGCTGATAGTATTCCCTAGAATTTATTCCTACTACAATACAGAAATTTAGAAGATTTATTTATTCTATTTAACTTTGTTAAAGGTAGGGAATAACAACCCTCAGAAAAATTAATTCAAAATAATAGCTACAACATTTATCAATATTGTACAACAACATCAATTTTAACCATTCATAAATTTAAATGTGCATACAGCTTCTGCTGATGACCAGTCCTCCCAACCTTAGAGTCCCTTTGTCTCCAGAACTCACCCCCGAGCTGAGATCCTCTCCCAAAACAGACCAACCCCCAATCTGTTCTGAAGTAGCTTATTTAAGCTTATGCTCTCTCGAAGGCCTGTTTCTAATTCTGCGTCCAAAATTCCAGGATGATTTTATTCCTGGTTGCCTAGGCTTCCCTTATTTCGGGACTTTAAATTTTCTTTCTACTTTTCCAGCCTTTTTCCTCTTCCCAAATACTCTCCACATCATTGGGGAAATTTAGATTTTTCCTCAAAAATATAAATTAGAAATAAATTATTTCAAGGCTTTTTGAAAGATTTTTGGGGAAAGTCTTAGCCTCTTTCCATACCTCATGGATTAGGCAAGTGATCTCAAAAATTTCGTTTTGTCATCATGCATAGAAACATTTTATTTATTTTTCATAAATAAATAATTAATTACATCCACACAATAATTAACCATTGGGGTCCACTCCCCTTTGGACTGAAGTTCAAATTTCTAACTTGAAAACATAAAACTATGGGTGTTACATAATAATAGTACAGAGAGAGATTGAAGTATTTGGATCGTGTCAAATTATTATTGAAAGAAATTAGAGAAAAAAAATTGACAGTACCTTTCATTTACTATTTTATAAATTTATTTTGAATAAAAACCACACATATAATTTCTTTTCAAAACACATATTCTTTTCTAAACTTGAATTTAAAATAATCTTCTAATTTAAAAACTTATGTATCTAAAATTCTTCATAATAAATATAACCATATTTAAAATATATATAAAATCCAAAAAATTGTCACTCCTTTTAAAATTAGCAACGTATTGCATATTTACAAAGAAAAATTCTTTCATTTTCCATTTAAAAAGATTTTTATGCCTTTTAAAGAAAAAAATAAATTAGAAAATGGTAAACTTTCTTATTCCATTATGATTTTCCATTTTTTTTTTTGTATTTTCTTACTTTCTCTTTCCCATTTTCTAAGCTTTTCAAATCTTTGAAAAGAAAAATGAAATTAGAGAATGGTAAACTTTCTTATTCCAATACCATTTTTCATTTTGTTTTCTATTTTTTTACCTTCCCTTTCCCATTTTCTAAGATTTGTTCCCTTTCCCATTTTCCCATTTAAAAAGCTTTTTAAGCCTTTGAAAGCAAAAATTAAATTAGAAAATGGTAAACTTTCTTATTCCATTATGATTTTCCATTTTTTTTTTTTTTGTATTTTCTGACTTTCTGTTTCCCATTTTTTAAGCTTTTCAAGTCTTTGAAAGGAAAAATGAAATTAGAAAATGGTAAACTTTCTATTTGCAATACCATTTTATATGTAAATATTTTATGTGGTTACATTTTATGTTTTTATTTATTGGATTTCTCGGTTTTAACCATTTATGTTATAAATATTGTTGCGATACACTACTTCGTGAAGATGACCAACTTCCTCCACGTTGTTACTTTATATAGATCTCAACTAGTCATGGAATCCCCAACACCCAGATCTCAATGGCTTCCCCAACACCCCGATTTCAACTACTGTAGCATAGATGGTGACCTAGTTTTACACGTCAAAGATTCATGGATTTTCCAAGAAATAACCATTGCGCTAAAACACTAGTGCTCATTTCCTTAACTACAGACTGCTAGCAATGTTAGAAGACATTAATTGACTTAGGAATCTTGCAAGTGGTTTTTGTAAGGATGACACTTTGAATGTTCTCATTTAAATTTATTTTCTTTTGTATTGTAGACTTAGGATGATTTTCCTGGGTTATTAATTACAAGTTGTGTTAACAACTATAAAAATTCTACGGATAATAATAATAATAATAGGAGAGATTGAAGTCTTTGGATCGTGTCAAATTGTTATTGAAAGAAACTAGAGAAAAAAAAATTGACATTATACATCCTAAAAACTGTTTTCTTTGTGAAAATAATACCTTTCATTTACTATTTTTAAAATTTATTTTGAATTAAAAACCACACTTATCATTTATTTTCAAAATTTATATTCCTTTCTAAATTTGAATTTAAAATACTCTTCAAACTTATGTATCTAAAATTATTCATAATAAATATAACCATATTTAAAATCTGCAATGTATTACATATTTACCATTTTTCATTTTCATTTTCTATTTTTTCACTTTCCTTTTCCCATTTTCTAAGATTTTTTCCCTTTCCCATTTTCTAAGTTTTTTAATTATTTGGAAGCAAAAATGAAATTAGAAAATGGTAGGCTTTCTTATTCCATTATTATTTTTTGTTTTCTTTTCTATTTTTTCACTTTTCCTTTCTCATTTTCTAAGCGTTTTTTAAAGAAAAATGAAATTAAAAAATGGCAAATTTTCTTATTCCATTATAATTTTCCATTTTCTTTTGTATTTTCTTACCTTTTATGTGTAAATATTTTCATTAATATCATCTATTATTGAATATTTCTAACCCTCTCACGGATCACTAAATTCCTCTCATATGCAATTCTTCATTTCAAAATGAATATTTTTGTATTTTATTAATTGTGGGCCACATGATGAAATAATATTCCAGTAAATGCCTCCTTTGGTGTTTTGTCCTTCAAAATCAAGTGAAGACATAAATATACGCACTTCATTAAGATAAGTAACTTATTTTATCCAGCTGCTGGTATCCTAAGAGCAATTGATTTCACACTAGATCACACTTGAAATTATTATATAATCTTTATCACTATGTTATTATCATCATGGTTGCAAGTTGGCATTATATATATATATATATATATATATATATATATATATATAATTAATTTAAGTCTTGTAATTTTTTTTATAAAATTTTTATATAATATATTATTTTAAAATTTAAAATTTGAAAAAATTTTGGTGTTGTTTAAAATTTTAAATTTGAAGAGTTTTGGTTGCCCTACAGTTTGATTTGGTATTTAAATTAGAAAATGGTAAACTTTCTTATTCCATTATGATTTTCCATTTTTTTTTTTGTAATTTCTAACTTTCTCTTTCCCATTTTCTAAGATTTTCAATTCTTTGAAAGGAAAAATATGAAATTATAAAATGGTAAAATTTCTTATTCCAATACCATTTTATGTGTAAATATTTTATGTGGTTACATTTTATGTTTTTATTTATTGGATTGTTTATTTTGTAAAATTGTAAACATACATATTCATGTCCTTACAATCACATGTTGTTCTAGCCAATTTCCAATATTTACATGATTAGCACATGAATTTTAGCCTTTTGATATTGCATTAGCTAGATTATGTCCAGGTCCAACATGATTGTGGTTAAAATTTACATTAGCAAATTTTTGGGGTGCTGCACTCCGAATCCTAAAATTTGGGACGTGCCCAATTGACATATTTTGGTGATAATTCATTCAAAATGTTGTATGCATGACCACAAAACAAAATTGCTACTTCAAGGATAACAATGAAAGACAAACCTTCCTAAATCTTGACCAGATGAACTACCTTGGGTGTATCTTTGCACCTTTAGCGGCAACTTCTAGTCATATAAGCTATTGTCTTAAACGCAATTCACGATTCAAAGTTATTACATATGGTTGTCTTAATTATACTTAAAGAAAAAAGTCATTAAATATTCTTACCTTTCGTATAAGAAAAGAGAAAATCACCATAGAAAAATGTTTAGGAGCCATATATAGGGAAAAATGTCATTGAAATCACAATCAATAAAGTCATGAAGGATTCTTACCTTTCATATAAGAAAAGAGACAATCACCATAACACAATATTTAGGAGTCTTATATAGGGAAAAATCTCATTGAATCACAATCAATAACACTACGACTAGAGTCTAGAGTTGAGTAATAAGTGAACATCTTTTATGGAATATAAATGAGGCCATAAACACAGTGGCATTGTTTATCGATGGCACAAATTAACCAGAATGACAGATTTATTGAAGTGTTTGATTCATTTTCTATGGTGGAAATGGATTCAGCGTCACCCAAAATCTTAAAATTTGATAGTTGTAACCAATATTTTTAAAAATTTCTACCAAATTTTAACTTCATTTTACCAAAATTTCCATTATTTTTTGGGTTAATTTATAGTCTCTTTAGACAACGCTTTAATACAACTAATAAGCACTATAAACATTCAAAATTTATCAAATTATTTCCAAATTTAAAACACATGCATATCAAAAATAAAATCGGCTAATTATAAATGATGGTCATAAACCTAACCATGAGTGGAAAATAAAATTAAATAAAATGAAACATTTATATTGCCCTCGTTTTAAGAATACGTAAAGATAGACAGTAAGTATAACTAAAGAGATACGTAAAGATAGAAAGTAAGTATAACTAAAGAGATAAATTCATCAGGGGTTTTCATATTATGCATAAGTAAAGAGCCAAGTTACCATGAGCCATTTTCTTAAGAAAAAGTATATAGAGAAAGTCACCATGACATAATGAGTATAATCTAGGAAAAATTCCATTGTAGTATTTTAGAATTAAATATCATAGATCGAGAGTGTAGAGTTTGGTAATAACTCATGATATTATCTAACGCATAATAATCCATAAATACATTTATGTTAAAAGTCACATTTCTTAATTATAAAAATTGATGAGTGTAAGGAAAAAAAAAAAAATATTTAATGAAACACCAACATCGGCTTTTGTTTTATCTTAAGCATAGATAAAAATACAAATTCACTTTAGGTCATTGTCTAAAGTATAAGTAAAGAGAATAAGCCACCATGTCATAGTAGGGAGGAGCTTAATATGAAGTAAATGTCATTACAATATTTTGGACTAAAAAACAAATAAATAACAATAGGCCTAAAGTCTAGAATTGAGCAACAATTCATGTTATTTATAGATCTTAATCCCCAACATTTTCAATATCTACGATGACTGAATTCAATAAATCATCATTGTTTGATTCAATTATGTTTTTTTCCTTGGAAAAGAACTTATCATTTTATAAGCTAGGTTAACAAATAGAAATCTCAACCTTGTGACAATGCGATTGTTGAGATTGTTCAGTAATATCTCAACTTTAGAAGTCACAAGTATCAAAGTTGGAAAGTTTCCTTTTGTTTCTCTCATTGGTGTAGCTAGTAGTATCAACTTATATTATGACCAAACCCAAGCCATCATCTCCCTACCTAAAGTGGGTTTATGGCATCGCAAGCATAAAAGTTGGAAACTTTCAATTTCATTACCCTACCTAGAGTGGCTAGTACGATTAACATTTACATGGAGAAAATATCTTTTTAAAATTGAATTTTGCAAATTTAAAAATCAGAAGCTTTCCATTTCAATGAATAAGATGGGATGTTTAGTAAGGTCAACGTTTGTGATGTTTGGATCCTAATTTTCATTGGACAAAAAATGGAAAATATATGTTACTACTCATATAAAGGTGGTTATGAAGTTTAATATTTTAATGTTTTGAGAATAAACATAATTGTGGAATTGCAATGGATTTTAAGCCTCAAAAGTTGCAAAAAATCTATTTGGAAATATGCCATTATATTTCTCACATTGATTCCAAAAGAAACTCAACATATACAATGATGAGATTCCAACCATCATTGTTAGGTCTAAGTGGCTGTTTAGCGTCAAAAGTTCCAATTTGGAACTTATCATTTCATTAGTCTTCATAGGCTTTCTAACAAGTTTCACATTTATGACAATTAGATCTCAACTATCACCAACAAGCTAAAGTATATTTTCAACCACAAAAGTAACAAGGGCCAAAGTTGTAAAATGTGTTACTGTATTACTCAAAATGAGTTAATTAATAGGGTCAGCCTAGATGATGCTTAAATCCAAGCCATTATTCATAGACTTATGTGACTTTTCATTCTAAGAGTTTGCGAGATCAAAGTTATTATTGAAATGACTAGCCATATTTCTTCTTCTTTATTCTTTAAACAATATAAAAAATAAATACAATTAAATTAGTATAGAGAGATGAGATATTTTTATGATATTTTAAAAGCTAAAAAAATATCTATATTTTGAAATTTTAAAAATATAATTCAATTTGAGGAAAAAAAAATTATAAAACAACTTTAAAATAAATTTCTATTTAGATTAATCAACCTATTTTAAATCAAACCACTTTGAATTCATACCAATACAATTTGCTCAATACATATGTATCAATCCTATGAGATTTACTCACAATGTCAAGGATCAAATAATTTCGTTGAAAGATATTAATCACAATGGAAAAAGATTCAAGTTTGTCATCTGAAAATGAAAAAACTATTAAATCCTTATGTATTATCTCCCACATTTTGTTATCCATTTTCGCTTTAGAAACCATTTATTTTTTCATATTGAAATGGAACTTATGCCATCCCGGAATCTATAAGCTCAAAAGAATAGAGAACGTAAGTTTTCATTTTCTCAACCTATTGTGGGACTTTGAATTCATACCAATTCAATTCGCTCAATACTTCTTTATCAATCCTATGAGGTTTACTCACAATGTCAGGGATCAAATAATTTCGTTGAAAGATATTAATCACAATGGCAAAAGATTCAAGTTTGTCATTTGAAAATGAAAAAACTATTGAATCATGTATTGTCTCCCACATTTTTTGATGCATTTTCGCTTTAGAAACAATTTAATTATTCATATTAAAATTGAACCTAAGCCATCCCGGAATCTATAAGCTCAAAAGAATAGAGAACGTATGTTTTCATTCTATCAACATAGTGTGCGTGAAAGAAATGTTCGAACATACCTAGAATTACATGGAATTTTGATATGTTAAAGATGTGGAACAATTCAAAATTCATCACTTTAAATGATGAATAATTAAGATATTATGATTCAATACCCTTTTTTGACTTTAAAAAATTAATAAACAAGGAAACATGATTGTTTAAATGAGTGCCAAGCATTGTTATACAAAGAAACATGATTGTTTAAATGGGTTTCAAGCATCGGTCTTGCGAAATTAATGGTGAATGTTTCTATTTATTCGTATTGGATGGAAGGAAGGTGTAACAGTGGATTTAATTCTTAAAATATATATTTTCTTTTTAAAAACGATTATGCATTTAATTTTAAATGATATTAACAAATAGATCTCTAGAATAGTAATGAATATGATTTATTTCTTTTCTTTGAATAAAAAATTAATTATAGAATTTATTGCATACAAACTCATGATAAAGTATTCCAAGATTCCGGAGTAGTTAGGCAAAAGCGGTTAAGGAAACGAGTTACTTTTCCTGCGAGGATAAAGGGATATCCTAGTGAGAAAAAGGGGTTGTGAAATTAGAGGAAAGCTAGGAGGCTTGATGGTGTCAGTAAATCCGGAGCTAGTTGGAACCAGTGAAAACTACTGCAACAGATAGGAAAGAAAGTTGAGTAGGGGTCTTTGGGTCTATTCTAGAAACAACTTTGTTGTCTAAGTCCTACTCGAGTGCAGAGCACAGGGGGAGTTGAGGACATAATTTCCTCTCTCAAGGTTGGGAGGCTATCATCAACAAATTAAAGTGAGAAAAGAAATTTAACAAGGTGTTAAGAAATATTATGAACCTTATTGTGTTTTTTGAGTCGTTAAGAAAGAATGTGAATCTTATTGTGATTTATTGTTATATAAATGGTTATTATTGTAACTAATGAAATTGAAAATAGTAGGAATTGTATCAATATGATTCTTTCTTAAAAATATTTACATAAAGGTATTTAGCAGGAAAAAGGGAATACATGCAGATATATATATATATATATATATATATATATATATATATTAACACAGTCCTTTACTTCCTTTTAAATGTATTAATAGGGTAAATCATAATTGTGTTGGTTTAGAAAGTCTAAGAAAGTAAATAGAACAAATATATGTAAAAATCATAATAGAATTTCAGAGGGGACTGTTAGTCTGTCCAGAGTTGGGACCCCAGACTGAACAATTTGTCTCAACTATGTTTCAATCTCTATACTCGGACTAGGGATACTAAGATTAACTCGAAACTAAGATGGTCCAGACATCAACCTTACACAGTAAAATGGAAACAATATATTTACCAAGAAAGTGATAAATTGAATACAACTATGTACTTTAAATAAATATTAGCCCCCTAATAGTATTGTTAACAACTTATAAATGTATTTACACGAAAGAGGAATTCTGTGGAAAAAAAGATAACTATAATACATTCAAATTTACAAATTAAAAGAATACATGAGTAGTTATTACACTAAAAAAAGTACAGAAGAACTACATACAGGAAGAAAAATTGTTACAATTCAGAGTAGATAAACCCCAGTATGAAACATAGTATACGAACATGTAGAAACAAGTAAATATACTTAGTCGGTGCACTGTGAATTCAGGAATAACAATTATTTCCAAAGCACTAAAATTCTGAGTAAATAAGTAAACGAATTTTACAACAAACATGTAAGCTAACATGACATTATCTCTGTGTCAAAGGACTTCTTAGCTGAACCATTAACGGGAAATAAAGGGAAATTCCAAGACCAAACTTACCTTTCAAACTCACAACTAGGAGGAATATCCAGAGTGCAACCGGAGATCATTTTCATGCATAGAGAAACTTATAAATAACGAAAACTCATATATATTAAGAAATATTAAGATTGTAAAATATTATTTGCATCGAGTTTAAAAAAAGAAAGAAGATAAAGACAAAGCCTTAAGGTTTCAGTGAAAATTCTATAATAACTGAGGCCTTAATTCCCAGAAACCAGAAGGGTTTCATTTTAATTTAAAATGATTCAGAGACCTATGGTACATGTTCACCAACAAAGTGAGGAAGTCACCTACTAAGGATAGAATGGCATGAAGAAAATCACCATGCAAATAAAAGGTGCAAGCTCACAAATTACCTGTAAAGACAACAATGGATTTTTTTAGTGTTGGGGGTTACAGTATCAAACCTTGGGTGATAACTAAGAAATTTTAACTATCTACCCAAGAAAAATTTGGAAGACTTACCTTGGTATGGGAACTGGGAAACTCGGTGTCGTAGACCTGAAACAACAAGGAGAACCGAGAATAGTCCAAAACCCTTATCTGATTAATTGCCAAAACTGTAAATGAAAAACGATTTCAACAATAGTATGGACTTACCTATGTGACCATGCAGAGAAGTAAGCTTGAATCTCCAGCGATGCGAGGATTTAAACCTTCGGAATGTATCTACACTATGATGAACTGCAATCTCATCAACCAGACAAAGAAAAACCATTAATTGAAGCTCATACAAACAAAAATACAAGCGAGTAGTAGCTGGAGGTCTATGTGCATAGTTAAACCCCAGATAATTAACAAAAAATCTTGTGGAATGAATGAGAGACCATAATTATACATTCCATAAGCTAATCAAAGAAAATTTTCCATTCAAATGTTACCTGCATCGGTTGGGATTCCGAGAGAGTGGAAAATTAGCTACACCCACAGAGAACATTTGGGCCAGCTCGGTACAGAATGATGGCATCGTTTGGAGCCATAGAGAGGAAAAGCTCAAGACAAAATTTCGCAAAGTGAAAATGAGGAAAACGGTTAGGGTTGAGGGGAGGTAAAAATACCCTAACCCCAAACCAAATCATCTCTTCACCATCGATCTCAGTACAAAAGATCTAATGGTGCCAGAGATTGCAAGTGTCAAACCAATTCATTGCATAGTGGCACGGAAGATCGGGTTATAGATAACCTTTGTACCTTAGGATTTAATCACATGTATAATCATATAACAAAGGAAGAGGAATGATAATAAACCCAGATTGTCCTTTAACTGAAAACATAAATTAATTTATGGTTTTTTGGTTGACAGATCATAACTGTTAGATCAGATGTGCTTCGAATCTATATTACACAATAGACAACAATTACATCGTAACTCTAAGAAATGGCACCATTATTTTTTATGAGAACTCCAATATTTATTAGCATTTTGTGAGTATGGTTAAGGTTTATCATGTAGTCATAAGATTAGTTAGTTATGTATGGTGTTTATATAGTTCATTTCCACAAAAGAAATTTACTTGATAGGGTCTTTTCTTTAATTGAATGTGAAACAATGAATAGTTCTAACCCAAACTAGTTAGAATAGATAGTAAATATGGATATTTTTTGTTTATTTTTTTTTTAAATTGTCACAGGAGGACTACCACAATGTGTTTAAATGAGTTCCAAGCATTTCTATACAAAGAAACATGATTTTTTAAATGAGTTTCAAGCATTGGACTTACGAAAATAATGCTAAATTTTTCTATTTATTCATATTGGATGGAAAGGAGGAGTACCACAATGTTGGTGCAAGTTTTTTTTACTTAGAAAAGGAGGTTTCACATGGAATACGATGATATGTGGTCTAATGGTGATTTTCCTTCGGTGAAACTAACAAGATCATGGTTCAAATATCATTGAGTAATGGCCTGCTATGATCTCAGCTCTTAGTGTTATAAGGCAGTCACGAGGGTTGGTCGTGTACCTCTCCTATATTATTCGAAGGAGTTGTCAAGTTATTTGTGACCCTCCAGGCTTGACATGTGGCTTGGGGAGTTGCGACTGAGGCACATATAATCCATCAAAGTCACTCAGGGATTGCACACGACCTGGGCCACACCAACCTTTAGATGAGATGTTTTTTTAGCATGTCACCTCCCCCTAATAGAGGGCAGAACTACCCCCCGTGAGATTTGATTTAGGGTTGCCTTGTTGAAGAGGCGCATCCTCAACCAGTTGTGCTAATGGGACGTGACAACCATATTGTTAATTTTATTTATTTTTAATTTGAATATAATTTTTCTTTTTTTTTCATTATTTATTTATATAATTTTTTTTCTTTATTTTTATTTATTTATTTATATAATCTTTTCTTTTTTTTTGAAAATATATTTTTCAATTTCTATTTATAATTAAATTATAATAAATTAATAAATAATTTTTAATACTAATCAATATAGTTATTTAAATTATATATGATAAATTTATTACAATTTTAAATTTAAATTTATGAATCATCTTCATCTTAAATATCTTTGTAGGTACACTTTTTTTAAAGTGTAAATTTTAGGTTTTTCATTTAAAAAAAAATATGTACCTCTAGATACTTGATCTTTATAGTTATTTGATATACTAGAGTCAAGGAGGATATAAATGGTGTAATAAATTACAAATTGGAAACAAAAATTAAATTTTATGTCAAAGTATAGCTTTTTTTTCCAATTTAAGTTGTTCATAGGTCGAGTCCACCCTTATTCCACCTCAGAAGATTTGGTGGCCTTCTAGATGTTTTTTGTTTCTTTAGGCTATTTTTTTTAGATTGAGACAACTTTATAACACTTCTAAGAAGTATTTTCCACTTCAAAAAATATTTTCACCTTTAATGATTTGATCATTATAGAGGTTTGATAGATTCAATTTAAGAATGATATTTAATAGCATAAGTGAAGATAAAATATGAATTTTAAGTTAAAGTAAAGAAATTTTTTTTCCCTATTTTAAGTTGTTCTGAGATCATACCTAGTATTATTGCACTTTTAAAGATTTGATATCATCTACACTTGAGTAAATGTGTTCTCTCTTTTTAAGGCTAAGGTAAGTTTAGCTTAGGCTACCCCAATCGTACCTAAAAAGATTTGATCCATTTTTATTATGATTAAGAATGGTCCATAATAAATAAAAATACTATTCATATATCAAAATAATGATAAAAATAATTTTTTAATGTGAAACTAAATATGCTCTTTTCTTTATTATTTTATATTATTTTTTTTTTTTTAAATAGAAACCAAAATTTTATCTTAAAGTAAATACATTCCCTCTTTCTTCTTTATTCATTTATTTTTATATATAGATTAGGACTAAGCTTAATGTTAAAAGGAAAGATGATATTTCCCCCTACATTTATTACAATATAATCTATAAATATTAAAATATTACCCCTACAAAGTGGATAAAGTATAAATATTTATTAAATAAAATATTTCCCTTACATTTATGCCATAGTGAATCAAGTATGGATGTTTATTAAGTAAAATATTGCAATAGTGGATAGGTATAGATGTTTGTTAAGTAAACTAGCAATTGCTCCAAAAGGTACAATGAAAGGCCGATAGGATTTTTAAATTAAAAAATTATACTATGGTTTTCATGATTAAGAAAATAATTATTATTATACTAATTTATGCCAATTTCTCAAGGTAAAAAATATGGAGAAGTTCCTCTTTGAAAACAACTCTCCACATGACATTGTGTACTTGTTTGCACCATTGGATCAAATCTTAGACGATTGAAATGTTTTAAACCATTGGATCCATCATTTCCTTCATTTAACCATCTAGCTGCCTAATAAATAAATAAGCTCTATAAAATATCTCTTCCACCTAAACATACAACAAAATGCCCACAAAACCGGCTCATAACTCATAAGTGAGTAGGAGTATAGGGAAAAAAATACTGCGGGGCGGTGGCAAAATACTGCAAGCATCAAAACCGAGAGGAGCCTCACAACAAAACACTGCAGACATGGACCACAGGAGGTCGTGGCAGCTACAGAGCATAACCAACAAAGGAAACAGAAGCGACAGGAGGAGTGAGGCGGTAATGGCAACAACAACTATAGCCACAGAAACCAGAGTGCAATCATAACTAGGGCTCCCAGTCACATATCCCTCTACTCCCTCAATTCCCTTCTCATACCAAATATTCTTAGGTTGGTATTTACATAAAATTTCCATGAAATTTGGATTTGATAACTTTCCAAGCTTGAGATATTTGATATGAGCTCCAACTCATTTTTATATCTTCACTGTTTCTTCATCAATTATGCAATACATATCAAAAATCAGATCTTCACTATTTCTTGATTAGTGGATTTTATTTATTTTGGTTATTAAATAATCAGTGTATCGTACTATTAAGAATTGCAAAAGGCATCACAATTTTTTTTCTTTTTCCCTTTTCCTACCATGATGTGATATCCTAGTTTTAGAGATCCAAAATGTTCTGAACATGACACGGGTGCATAGATATATTACAAATAGTACGCAGGAGGTTCTCCTCAAGGGTAGGTCTCATCCCATCCCTGGAAAAGGCATTAAAAATGCATGCCAACATGCCACAAAGCTCTTTTGGAAACTTATAACTTATGTTCCCTAGGTTTCAAGGTAAGCAACAAGTCTTTGCTAATTTCCATGATCAATATGGCGAACGCATAGTAAAGCGCCTCATATCTCTTTAAGAAATTGACCTTTCATCTTTGAAATTTCATTTCAGCTTACAGGAATGAAGCTAAACTGTGAGATCAAAACCAATCATCAGAGACAAAAACAAGAGTAAATAAATTCAATTGAGTCAAAGAAAACACCCTTATTTTTTCAATATGACAATGCTTTATATTTAGATTACAATGAGTCTCCTTTGCCGCCAACTATAGTGAATCACACATCATGTACCCAGAGACAGAAGCAGATTCCTCGCAGGGCTCCACTCATAAATGAATTAAAATAGAGATATTGCATCTCCTGTACAAAGCTTGTATTTCATACACTTGTTTTAACTTTACAAAAAAAAAAGTTATTTCTCGAATGCTGTCAAACCTAGTTACATCCTTTTTCATTCACACTTGGATCATCACAATTCCATGAAACAAATATTTTCCCTCTTGTTATTTTTTCCATATATTTAAACAAAGCAAATTTAAAAAAAAATCCCCTTTTCTCTGACATACTATGTCTTCCATTGACATATGTTGCAACAACCACAAGTAGCATTTACATTTTCTCATGTCACAGTTTTCCAGAGATCGTACAAGTGTATCCAGCTTCCAAGTTCTTAGGCCCAACCAGTTATCAGTTATCTCTTGAGGGCCTTAGTGAAAAAGAAGCTTATTTTTTAGGCTAAATTGTGATCTTAAAGGTTTTTAGGATTGTTTTCGGTATTTAATTATTAATTAATAATGAAAAATGCATTGTATTTGACACATAATAAGCAAGACTATATAATTTACAAATAAGAAAAATATTTCTCGAATGTTGTCAATCCTATATAATTTACAAAGAAATTATATCATGAGATGCTATTACAAAATAAAGAGGAAGCTATCATACAGTAAAAAAAACTAAGCAATAATAATGCCCATTTTTCGCAGAGAATTTCTCAATTTCAATGGAGCCTTCCATTTATAGCGTCAATTATGTTTGGGGAATGGCACTTCTTACGGGTATGACACTTTTTTGCTGTGAACCATTGTTCAGTAAATGGGTTTCTAGGATGGTCTTTAAATTTTTTCTATGTTTTTTCTATTATAAGGACTCTGAGTAGAATATTGATGAATAATATAAGGGGATCCTAAGAAAAATCATAATTAATAATGCCCATATAACTTTTTGGGTCACCATCTGCATCTCCACTTCATTTTTTCCTATAAAAAAAAATAACCTCCACGAAAGGATAAAATAAAATTCTCGACGTAAACCGAATAGAAAATTGTGGCTATAAAACTCCAAAGTATTTGATGACGCTGAAACCTTTTTGATATGTAACATCCACAGAAAAACAAAATCAACTGAAATGGTTTTTTTAATTATATATATACCAACCAAAGAATAAGGGAGGGTCGGTAACTGGGGTGTCAGATCAGCTACTTTTCTCCACGCTATTGTATGTTATTAACTCGTCAAGCCTAATGAGAGGTAACAACGAATAAAGGTGGTGGTCATTACTTAATATTGTTCATTGAAATTTAACCCACCATACTTTCACGGTCTGGTGCATACTCCCAATGTATACAATAAATCCATTGGAAATCGAAACATAAACAGTGGTCGCGATGGAATTTACGGGTCCATTGTGGCCTTGCAATACTGCCAACCATGAATGGAAACCACCAATAGGATACAGTCTCCATATTTGTACAATGTATAGTGTTATCGGCCGACCCACAGAAAACATGATTCTTAGAGACTACCAGACACAACACTGCACGCCTGTGGCTTCTAAGACTCCCAGTGTGTTGTAGTGTCGAATTCATGTAGATGGGTTATTCCCTTTATCAAACAATAATAGACCTGTCGTCTGGTCCCTAATAGAGAATCGATCCATCCGCGGTAAGGGTGAGCATGTTCATGACAGTAGAATGTTGGGTGGTGAGAATCTAAATTAGCACATGCCTTGCATTTTCTTTTCCTAGAGTCAGTGCCCATACTTTGACTGTGCAATCGGCTGAGTTGGTAAACAGCAATCCATCAACTGCCACAACTACATAACTGACGACATCATCACAAGCCACGAACTATTTGACGCATTTCCAATCTCGCATTCTCCACACCTTCACATTTTTGTTTAAGCACACCACATTCTTGATTACATGCCAGCAAGGAAATGGCGTCTATGTGCTTGATCCAAAGGGTAGTGCGATACCTCCTAACGTGGGCATATTTTTTGGAATCCATTGACCCTTTTGTTCAATCTTTCGTGGTCAGAATGGTGCCTACTTGCCTACAAACATCGGAATCCTTGCGAGGATGGCATGACACACATATTTTCTGGTTGTAGTGGGCAATAAAAACATAGTCAATGGAGATCTACACAAACTTGACATGAGGTCTGCTCGCAGCTTTAAAGCGGTGTTTCGATACACGAATATTTTCGCTCTCTGAGGCAGCGTAAAGAAAATTTTCGCTAGAAACTAATGGTGCATTTAAGTGGTCATCATGTCTCACCAAGTTAGTGATACATTAGTAGGATCTGTCGCGCAGCAAGGGCATATTATTGCGGGAGTGCAGAGGAGACATTAATGTCCACGGTGAAGGACACGGCGAGTTGTTGTTCCACGGTGACATCGCTCATGGAGAAGAGGATTTGAATCTTGTTGGAGAAGTGGATTTTAAGTTCCTCCTTCATCCTCCAATTGTAAAATGGAAGGATGCACGCAGAGGTTCCACAGGAGACATTTAACGACATGGACCATGCAGCGATAAGTCATGCTATATACCAACACTCCATATTAAGTCTGTGAATCTTGTCCATAGGAGACTCTGTCAATTGTTTTCATTAAAATATTGTAGCCCATAAGCTGTTGTTGCGTATTTGCAGACCCAAGCTCCCCGACACTACAGGAAATATATTCAACTGCCGACACTGCAAAAAATATATTTAACCAGCTTCATGGAAGAAAATATTTGTTAGTCGTGCACCCATAAAGGCTTCATAGTATGGAGGACTTATCACTGGCCGTTTTGAAGATAAAGCAACCATATGTGAATCGCAGAGAGAAAGTAGGCCTAAAAGGTGTGTGCCAGATGATCACCACCTGTCATCCAAGTTTCATAGTGAATATTGTTTCTGTTAAGCGATAAATGTTAAGTAGTTCCTGATGTCAGCTACAATTTTGGTCACAGATGTCAAACTAAAATGAAAAATTTTGCAAAATTTTGAAGATGACTTGATTCAAAAGAAAGGCCTATCGGCCTAAATATTGCCTCTACAATTATTCCATAGTTGAACTAAGTATCCATTGTTGCTAAGAGTGTAACCCGCAATTAACTACCATCTTCAACTTCTTCTTCTTCTTTTTTTGGAAAATTTATTATAAAAATGAATATGAACTTAAACGAGAACTATATAATCCCATTAATCGTTAACTCATATATTTAAAATTCTTACGTGCTTTATAAAATAAATAAATGGAACATTTTCTATAATGCTATAAGATTTTGTAATAAATATAATGGTTCATGACAAGTTCATGTCAATTGCTAAGCACAAGATACAAGTGTTCTATTACGAATGTCTACTAACTGCATAGTTTGTGGAGCATTGCTTATATTATATTGCGGGTCAAATTTGAACACTCCGCCATGGTCAAAGGTTCAATTTTCTTTAGGAATGAGTAGGCTCACTCTCAATTTGGACACATATGGAATCTGGTTGGAGTACGGTGCACACATTACAGCGAAACAATAAAACAATATTTCAAGTCTAAGTACAACCTTTATTGTACTACCAGATTCCGGATAACCTCTCGCCCTTTAATACACCCCTAAGACATATGGATATACATGACATACTGACTATGTGACAACCAACCAGAGGCACTTTTATTAAATATATTAAATACTAGCATTTGCACTAGAAGGGTGTAAAAACATGCTGATAGAAGTGTAGATGAATGTAGTATTTTATTATTATTATTAGGTTAAGTTTTTGTTTCATTTTTTGACTGGGTTATATATTTGATATTTTATCCACTCATTAAGTCTTAATTTTCTCTTTCCAATTAAGATAAATAAATAAGTAAATATTACTAATTAATATGGGGTTTTGAGACCGCTCGAAAATCAAACATAGTTGGAAGAACTTGAAAACTAGTGTACTACACTATTTTGGGCCTAGGAGTGTTTTATGTGGGAGGTAAAAGTGGTCAAATTAAGCATTTAAAACCAAATGAAATTAGAAAAAATAGAATCTATTATTTTTTTTAAATTATATATATATATATATATATATATATATATATATATATATATATGAAAAATATGTTATAACTCAATTTCAAATCAATAGTAGGACAACCATCAGTAGATACTATCTGCAAATTGACACTGACTCGTCACTGCTATTCAAGGAAAAGTGCACTACATGGAATGACATGTAAGGGAGAAGGCTTTCATTCTTACTAGTGATGCTAGTGATCCAAAAGATGAGATTTCACTCTTGAAACGTATTAAGCCAATAACCTATTTCTTTATTTTCCAGAGAAACAAGCTCTTAATCAAACAACACTTTCAAAACATACTCCAAAATCTTATATATATATATATATATATATATTGTTCTCCTTTTCTATGCATAAAATTTAATTAATTAAGAAAAAATAATTCTGGTTACCCATGCAATAGTTTCATTGGATACTTACCCACTTTTCTATCCATATTTCACATGAAAAGGTTTCATTATATACCTATACACTTAGTAACTCCCAATGTAAAATTGAATAAAAAGTGGAAGAGGAGACAATCTCTATGCAAGTTTGACTGACTGGATAAGTGTCATCAAATTGTGGCAGCAATGATCCTCGAAGAGGAAACAATCTCTATGCAAGTTTGGCCCACTAAGTGGCATCAAATTGTGGTAGCATCGATCCTCTAACCCTGTAGGTGGTAGCACATCTTTCCTTGACTAGTTGAGCAAGTATTTTCACTGCTGGTGTGTGGAATAAGTATGTTGTGAATGACATGGGAACAATATCCCACTTAACTGGTGGCTGATCGAAGGTGTAACCAGATCTCCAACATGTCTTCCTCACTCCCTACATAGATTATAGATGGGCGTGCATGAAGCTAGCTGTGATCTCCAAAAAATTTGTGTGTAAGCCCTTTCTGAACAGGTGTGTGATTATGGAGAAATCAGATAAATGGTGGAGAATTAGTGATGCGAATTCTAGGTATACGCTATGCCCAACGTACCCATCTTGTTTTATAGTGCCTTCAATTACTATAGTGTCCAGGAGGTTCTACAGAATTTGGATTTTAAAAATGAAATAACAAAAAAAATTGAAAATGAAGAATCGATATTTAAAAACCAAAATTTCATAATTCTAATAACCCTAAATAGATTTAGGTTCATTTTCATTGGTAATCAGAATGAGTAATTCTCTTCCAAAATTTATAAAAGGACCCTGATTGTGTAAGTTTTTTATTGCAACTCCCATAGTTTATACCATTCTGCTTGAGTTTTTTCTGTAAACAAAAGTTAACGGTAATTTTTGAAAATGTGAATGCAGAAGGCAACATGGACACCGAGTTGATAGTGTTGAAAAAACGAACGAATGAGTTGAGATTGCAGGAAAGAAACTACTCTCTTCCCCAGCGCCTAGTGAAGTGGGAGGAATGGTGCTTTACTTATCATTCAGATGAGTGTGAAGCCATGGGATTGTTGTAGAAGAAGTTGATGAACATCGGACCATGCATCACTATCGCTACTCTAGAAATGGAAATGATATCCTTATGCATCCCTACATCTCTCTGTCTTTTCTCTCTCGTCTTCGTTGTTAGTGACCAGGAGGTTTTGAAGACTACAATTTTTCTTGCAGTGGCGTTGTCAGTGGCCAGGAGGTTCTGCAAACTAGAAATTTTCTTGCAGCCAATAATCTTGCCTATTATCACATTGGGCCACCTAAAAACAGAGTTGTGCTAGCGCAGTCCTCCCAACCTTTGCTTAGATTGATGAATACCAGAAAAAACATCGCTGATTAAAAACTTTTTGCAGCACTCAGAGTTGAGGCATGAACAAAAAGATCATATATAGTGTCGATACAAGGACCAGCAAAAATTCCCTAGATGATGGTGTCACGGGAGTCCCAACAACTAAATATCCTTCAAAGTATTAACATGCGTACATTCTGTTTTTTCAGATTGATAATGTCGTTGCAGCGACATACAATTTTTTCTCTGCTGATAGATTACTTGGACACTCATGGCTCTCCTTCTTCAAATGGATCATTGTAGAATCATAGAAATGGCAGATGGAATTGGGGAGGATTCGGAGGAAGTGATTGGGTAATGGATGTTCACAGTGTCTTGGCTGGTTCTTCTTGGATTGCTCCATGAATTTTTTATCGATTAGAAAGAAGAAATTGTTGTGTCATATGATGAGCGGTAGTTCGCACACTCAGCAAAATGATGACAACGATGAGAAGTGGCTTCCTTTCGAAAGGGAAAGCGCCAGGTCTCAGCAACAACAGCAACAAACCGATCAAGGAGGAGTGTTCAGTCAACAAAACAAGGAGGAGTGTTTCGTTTGATGCAAAACGAGCGTGAGGTGCTACTCGACACTGTTTAGATTTCGTGATACCTGTTGAGGATGATGAATCTCATCAGTGTCATAAGCAAAAGCCCCACAATAGAATTCTTATCAGCATAATTAATAGGAATTAAAAAATGTTTATTAATATTTAAAGTATTAAAACAAATTAATTTGTTTATTTTCAAGTTTTTAAAGCATTAGATAAATCAAAGTTGTTTGATATATACTTAGAATATATATAAATAGTTAAATAAATAAAATGATTTATAAAATTTAATTTAATTTAATTTTATAAATTAGCTTATTTATTTATTTAAATTTAAATTTAAATTATTTAATTTAGTTTTAATTATAATTTTATAAACTATTCTATAAATTTAAATTAAAATAGATATATGAATAATTATATAAATAAATTAAAATATTTACAATAAAAAAAAATTAGAAATAATTGTAGTTTTATAAATCAATCTATTTATCTAACTATTTTAATTTTAGTTTTAATTATTTTATCTAATTCTTTTAATTTTAACTTTATTTGACTATTTTAATTTTAATTTATAAAATTTAGTTAAATTATTTATAAATTTAAAATTTATATTTTTTTATAAAATTAAAATTGAGAAATAACAGCAGATACAACAAGTAACCCAACAAAGAACAAGGAGGAGCATCCAACAAAGTAAAAAGAAGCATGAGACAACCTCACCCCAAATATAAGTAACTAACTGTATTGCAAATATGTAGTTTTTGATAATGTCTTTTGGAGGATATATAAATACAATAAGAATATAATTTATCAATTTAGTGTAAAAGATAGAAAGAAAAATTGTGTTGCAATCTACAAAAGAATAAGAAAAATAAAATTTGAAAAAGAAAAAAAAATAAAATTAAAATAATTAAATAAAAATAATTTTAATTTTAATTTTATAAATTATTCTAAATTTTAATTTTATAAATAATCTAAATTTTAATAATGTAATTAATAGGTATGACATCCATCTACATTATAGATCACAAAACTCTTAAATCTAAAATACCATAACCTTGAAAATTTATTTAATTTAATAATTTTCTATTTCAAATAATTTTCTAAATAATAAAACATGAAAACAAAAAAAATCGACCATCACAATTTAAAAAAAAACTAAATAAAAACACATGCCATAATCTTGAAAAAAAAATTAATTAATAATTCAGTTTTTCAAATATTTTTCTAAATAACAAGAACATGAAACTATAGAGAAAGATCTAGCACCACAAGGAAATTAACCTATTTATAATGGGAAAACAAAAATATATATATCTCAATTTTATAAAGGGTTACAACTCTTATTACATGATTTCTCAATGATCAATTTGATTAGTGAGAAATTACTACACCTTTTAATTACCATAATAGGAAATTACTATCCTGGTCAAAATGGATGGAATGTCTCTGTAGCGATTGGTCAAAAAGATTTTTATGCTGCTCAGGCTGGTACTAAAATAGAAAGGTATATTTTGCTTCAACTATCTTAAACTATATTAATAATAACCTTAAACTATCTTAATCATAGTAAATTGCTTGTTACTTGAATATCGTTGGGCGATTTCGATCTGAAAAGGACAATGATGCGTATATGAACCAATCAACTCAGAGAAGCAGACGCCTATTCCGGCTGGGCAGCCGCCGACCACCGGAATAGAAGAGGAGCTCTCACAAAGAAGGGAAAAGCAGCGAGCCTAGCATTGAGTGTGTGTAATACCACCCTCTTCCTTCATAGGGTGCACAGATGAATTCCATCTTGCATTGATAGGACTAAGGAATTATTTTTAAAGATATGATTGGATAATATTTCCAACATTTCTATTTCATATTGATTTAGGAACATAAAGAACAAAAGTTAAATGATGTTTCAGTGAGTAAAGAATTGCATCTCAACATTTTATTTTATTTACATTATAGGAATAATAGCATCATAACTTTTTAATATTTAATTTTAATTAAAAAATAAAATAATTATTAAAAATAATAATAATAATTTAATTATGGTTAATTCAACTATGGTTAATTTTTAAAGGATTAGATTAATGGTGAAAAGCAAGCAGCTTCATATCTTTGGGGAAGGTGTCATTTCCACAATGAACTAATCTAAAGCTATGGGGACACCTTAAGGTAGTGGCGAGACATGTGATTGCACTCAAAGAAACTATATTAAATTCTATCGTGACCCATGCACACATAAGTGGATCAAATACCACCACTATGTCCTCCTCAAATTCTAGATCACGCTTACCACAAAATTTAACACTGGCACCTTGCTCCAAGCCTTGATTACATATTGGTTTTCACAGGGTCTCTAGATTGTTCTCCACCCTCAAATATTTTCTGAAGAATTTGCTCTTCCTTGGCTTTGTGGTCTGTATTTTGCACAGTGAAGCGCCAGGATTATGGTGTTATGGCTCGCTGCTTTGTGGAAATTTTGGACTTGCATCCTCTTTCGTCGTGAATTCAAGCTAACAAGATGGCATCAATGGCCATCCTTTGTGGATTACTAGCACCTCTCACACTCATGGTCAGCTCCTCCAACTTCAAAGTATGAGCATGAAAGGAAATAACCACGCAAGAAAATTCTTTCCTCCCACTTAATGCTTTTTAAACCAGCCAAGAAGCAACTTCATGGTTTGTCCTACAGGTTTATGGCTCATCCCCCGTGTACATTTCGGTTTTCACTCTTTGTGCTTATTTTCGTGTGCTTTGTAGCTATCTCTAGTGTACTTAGCGTTGAGCTCCCCCCATTTCGTGGGGTTGAATGCCTCAACCATTATCAAACTTCGCTTTTAACAGGTGGAGCCTTACCCCCTTGTCCTCTATGATTGTTCGCTTGCTTCTCTTCTTTAGTGACTCTTGGACTTTTGACCTTGGCCATGTGCTTCTCTTTATCCTAAAGCACTTTCGACTCAGCTTGAGCAGAAATCTATGTCGTATGAATGAGCATGGGTTTTTTGAGGTGCAACCTATTGCTAGTAGAGTGATTAAACCTAGGCCTAACTGGGGGTTGAAAGCTTTGCATCAAAGTTTAGGAACAAACCCCACAACCCATTCAAGCTGACTTGACCAAGGTGGAATGCAATTTGTTGATTGAACAATGCATCCTCACTAATTTTGAAGTGGTAGCTAAAGTTGCAGAGTGTGTACCTGATGCAGACCATACCAGGGGAAGATACAACCAATATATGCACACTATAGATATCTACTAGTATATTAAATTTCTACTTAGTAAGGCTCTCCTTAAAAAAATGCCATTAGAGAAGACATGTTGGTCTCCTTTGATTGCATGCAAAAGAAACTAGCATCCATGGACAGAAAGCTTAGACACAAGGTTGCTCTTCTTGTAATAACACGGAGCCCAATCAAAATAGAAGTCATTGACTCATCATTCCTCTTGAAAATTTCCTATTAGTTTTGTTAAAATTCATACAAAATTTTTGTATGTATCAATTTACCCAACTATTACTTCTATTTTTATATTTTAATTAATAGAGTTAGATTTTACACCATATATATTTTGAAAATTTTAAAATTATTTAATAAAATACCATATATCTGAACTATAACACAAGTTAATATATAAATACCAATTTCAATTAGGGAAAAAATAAAAACCTCTAGCTAACGAACACAATACTCTGTAAAATTTATATAAAAGATACCGAAGTAAATGTTAAAGTCAAAATAAATTCAATGATGCCATAGGAAAAAGAAAACATCCGGAGCGCACTAACGAAACAACTAAAAGATAGCTTGATAGCTTCATCTACATTTGTCTAAAAGTATCAAAGAAAAATCAATTACGGTTGTGATTAACGTTGTCCTTTCATCGCAAAATATATTTTATTAACTCATCTTAAAAATGGAAAAAAGAATGGATTTTATAATATAAATATGATCATATAACAATTATAAAACGGTATGATCATTGGCAGATGTTTATATAATACATACAATAAATTTATGTCAATCATTAATCCAACCATAAATACATAAATTCCGCGCACAAGGAGACTTTTCCTCCTTTGCTTTTTCGCTGCCCATTTATAAGAAACCATGATAATCATTGCTGCTAAACACATAAGCATGACGGCAACCCTTTTTGAGAGCTAGTGGCAGATATAAAGAGCAGGTCGATTCAATAAATCAGTGCCCAGGTACCCATATTTGTATTTCCTGAGCCGTGGTTGGTTTATTTGTTATATATTTAGAGGTTTTTGTTATTTATTCTTTTGAGATAGTTTGCTTAAAGTGTATGAGAAATTTGTTGGAAGGACAAATTTAAATTTTGAACACTCCATAATTTAAGTGTTCCAAGAGTTTTTCACATGTTCAAACCATAGAAAACAAATTTTAAAAAACAAAACAAAACTTTCTCCTGAAATTTTCCAACAACTCGAAAACATAAAACAATAATATTTAAACAACGCCATCGATGGTGAATAGGTCAATCATTTATTTTGAAGGCATAAAAATATTTATGCTATTGGATGACTACCGTTCTCATCACTATGGGAGTAGACGTGCACATCCAACAAAACGAGTGATTGGTAATTTTTGTCTCCTAATAAAATAGTTTGACATGCAAGGTTACGACATATGTTGTTAAAGTGCAATGTTAATAGCTCTAAAGAAGATACAATTTTCACCCAAAACCACGAATTTTGTTTGCCTAATGTTAACCCTATCACTTGTGAATTTAAAACCCAAGAATAAAGAAGATACAATTTTCACCCAAAACCACGAATTTTGTTTGCCCAATGTTAACCCTATCACTTGTGAATTTAAAATCCAAGAATAAAGAAGATACAATTTTCACCCAAAACCACGAATTTTGTTTGCCCAATGTTAACCCTATCACTTGTGAATTTAAAACCCAAGAATAATTCAAATGAAGTTATTTTGTAACACCTTTTTCAATCGGTGTACGAGGGCTAGTGCGGGGGTAATATATCATCCATGGAATCGTACTAGTTATGAAATAATATCAAAAAGTGTAATATACAAATTTCTCAACAAATTCAAGAGAACCACTAACATGTTTTATATTGATACATAAGTTTGAAGTAATCATAACCTTATTCAAGTAAATTTTCTTTCTGCCCTTCCTCATCAGAATTTATATAAGATTTTTCTACTTGTTTTTAGGTACAATAAACATAATTGTATCATAAGTAAAAAAGAATGTACTATAAAAAAAAAAAATAGGATGTATTATAAGAAATAGGATAGTAAATCATTGCAGAAATCAATGTATTATATTTACATGTAATTATTAAAAAATGTATAAAATGTATAGTTTATAAAGATGAAAAAAACATTGCACTCAATGCACTGTAAGAAGGAAAAGAATAACATTTCAGATTAGCATATGTACAATCAAGTGTAAATAGTTTTCTAAAATGGTAACCTTTAAAAATATTATTGAAGTGATTTTTTTTATTGAAATGATTGAAAAATGGTGGGACTAAATTATTTTAACATGGAATTTAGTGCATAATAGTAACTGGATTTCCTCTTTTTGGGAACTCAATTTTTAAGGAAACCAATTTTTTGCACTCTTATATATTGCAAAACCATAATTGACCATTTGGGGCCATATCAATACAATTGCTATCATTTGAAATCACCATAGTGTTGTAGTTTATATTTAAATTCAATTAGATTACTAAATAGGTTTGATATCTTAATCAAATGATGATTTGATAAAATAAATCAATTGTGTTTCTCTTTTGATGATGCCAAGTTTGTGCATTCACCCACCCAACATCCATTAATTCATAAGATTGAAATAAGCACCGCCTGTTGACCGTGATAGAAATTCGTCAACCAAGGGGGTCTCCCTGGTATGAAGTCCAAACTAGACTTCACATCATTTGGAGTAGGAGCCCCAACTGGAAATAAGGTCAGTTGTCATTATTGTTAGGGATTTTCCTTGGTTGGAATTATCAACATAAGAGATTATGCAAAGAATCTTTGAAACAAGCAATTTGACACTGTGTTGCATGGAATTCCAATGCATATATGGTACTTTCATGGAAGGGAAAATAGAGAGTGAGCATGTAGAAGAAAATTAATTGTACTATCCTCAAAGAGACACACAAGAGAATGAAAGAATCATTGATTAATGCGCAAAGTAGTTCACAAGAAAAGAACGATCATAAAAACAATTAACAACATACATTCCATAAGATGCATATAGAAGCCAAAGAAATGGTTTGTTTTCATTATTATGTGTTAACATAAACATAAACCACAAACAATGAAAGGATAATATCACAATCATTCAAGACATATTTCAAGAAAGTGCGCCGACTCTGAAAACTTGATATATTAACTGAAATTCCCAAGATACACAATTACATTACTGCCATAGTAGCCTCGATAGTTGTACTATAAGTCACCACTTTCTCCTCCAAATAAATATATTCTCTGTTATGCCAAGCTAGAGAAGCCAAGGTGAAAATTCCAAAGTACTAAGCCCCCTCTTGAGCTATCAGGGTGCATTAATCACAAATGAGGTGACTATTCACCTCCCATATGACTCTCGACCTTCCTTCATGATCCTTGAGCACCCATGTGACTTTTTAAATTCCTATGTGACCTTTGAACTTCTACATGACTTTAGAACTTTCTAGTGACTTCTCATATTTCATTTGGGACCCTTGGGCTTCCACACATCTTACATTTTCTCATTTTTTAAAAATGTAATAATTACATTCCACAAATGATGCAGTAAGATGCATAAACACATATGAATTTGTGTTGACACTTGGAAAACCAATGAATTGGCATTGATGACATGGAACTTCATTGTTATGTGTCCAACCCAATACTTTCTCTTTGTTTGTATGAATTTGACTTCTTCATGTTGGAACTTTGCTTTCTCATAGTCACCCTTGAAGGGGTTTGGGTTAGTATTATATTATCCCAAGTTAATCATTAGATGCCACCATTTCTTCATGGTCCAATATTTCTTCATGTCCTTCATGACGGTTCTTTCTTCCGCTTCTTCTTTTGAAGTGATATCTTGTAGTCTCTTCTTGATGATCTCGCTTTAGTATCACCTTTCCATTTTGAAATGATAACACTTGCAGATGAATTTAATTTATGAGAATTGAACATCAGTATGGAAACCACCTATCATACCTCTGCTTTTCTCATGGAATATGTTTACTGTGATGAGGAAAAAAACAAGGGTTTTGAGAGTAGGAGGTTGAGAATTGTGCAGTTTAGCATCGCAGGGGCTGAGGGTTGACCTCCTTATCTAGTAGAATTGCACAATGAGTAGTGGGAGGCTCATCAGATGAAGGGGCTACACATTTGAGAAATTTAGTCACATAGAGAGGCTCCATATTCTATCCTCTCAAAGTAGATAGGTTCAAGTGTCCTCCTATGCAGGAATGTATCAAGACTGAACTTGATAAATAATGGTTGTCTATGATCTAAAATCTAATAGGAGAGTCAAAATCTACCAATGTAGCCCACTATGTTTTTTGATATAATAGTTTTAACATTGTTTTCATGTGTGTGAAACATAAAATTCTATTGTAATAGGTATTCAATATTTTCAAATAAAAAAATCATAAATCGCAAAATCAGACTATCAGAATACACAAATGGAGGCTTATCCTAGAGAAATTCCATTGGGAATAAAACTCCTAGAATGTATTAGAAAAATTGCAAGTAAAAGATTAATCTTAAAATATATAAGATTTGATCTTGTATTAATTACTGGCCTATAAATTTATATCACACAACTTAGAATTTTTGCGCTTACATATGAACTTCCCTTTTTCTATGGAATTAAATTTGATAATTATGCATACATATTGATCTTCAACCAATAATACTAACACTCAAATACCTAATAGAGAGCTCATAAATACTTTGAAGGTAAGAGAGTATTTAGAAAAAGGGAATACAACTAAGAAAAATTTACTCATACTAGCCGTTCTTAGTTACTCTATGCTTATTCGAGATTGTTCCCTCACTTCTCCCATCTCAAGTTTTACTCCTCCCCCAAATTCAATTCGTAAAAATAATTGTCTACCTACTAAATATTTACAGAAATTATAACGAGGACTAGTCATATTATATTTACAACTATTGATATTATGAATTTAAGATTTTGGGTGTATGGTTTTTAGTAATCTCTACAATTATTATAGAGATATTAACTAAGAACCTTCACATCCAATCAAGAGTCTCCAATCAAATGGTACATATCTTCGAGTCTATGAAAATTATGAACTTAGTTACTTTCCTCTTCAATTTTGGTGTGGCATACATAATTTTATAACCATATCTCCTATTCTTAGTCTCGCTTAAAATTTTATTGTTTGTGGTTGTTATTCACTCCAAAAAACTTTGGCTCTGCCTAGGTTGGATTATGAACAACTTGTATGTATTATGGTTATCCAATATTGATATTCAAACAATAATTCTCACACTCCAATACCGACTAGAGATCTCAAAAAGTATTTGAAGGTAACAGAAGCTTTAGAAAAAGGTAATTTTGCTAAGAAAATTTTACTCATACTAGCCCTCCTTGGTAACCCTATGGTTAGTGGAGATGGTTCCCTCACTCCTTGCATCTTAGGTCTTAGTCCTCCCTCAAATCAAATTCCTAAAAATGGTTCTCTAGCTATTAAATATTCAAAAAAATTAAATTGATTGAAGACTATTCTTATTATATTTACAGTTATTGATATTCTCAATTTAAGATTTTGGGTGTATGTTTTTCAGGTGTTTCTGCAACTATGAGAGAGCATATTGACTAAGGGATTTAACATGATTTAAAGGGGCTCCAATCCAACGGTACATCTCTTCTAGTATATGCAATGTACATGTGATCATGTGAAATATTTTCCCACAAAAGCAATTGGCAGAGACCTGTTGCCTCTGTAGACACTCTTGTTTTCAATAACATTTTTAATTAACGGAACCTATCGGCATGAGTGGTGACATATGATTATTATTCTTTATATTATTTTTATTTAATATCGAATGTGCAAAGTGCAAGTAAATGTCTAGAGTTTTGATATGCTTGGAACATTTTCACCTTTAGTTGGACTTTAGTGTATTTTTACTCTTAATGGTATGAATGATTGGAGTTTGAGAGAATACTTTTTAGTTAATTGTTTTTATAATCATTTTAGTAAAAAAATGGGAAACATAAATTTTAATGATAATTTTAACTGACTTTCATATGGGGTGGTAGAGATGAGAAAAAATATAAATAAAGGCACTATCATGTCACCATGTAGTGATAACTCCTATTTAGATCAAGGTAATATCATAGTAACATCTCTCAATCCATAATATATCCATTATATGTGAGCCATAATCGTGAAGGGTGAAAATGAAGAGAGGTAATTTTTATTATGACGTTTAGTGGGAAGGAAACTAACTTTGCAATGACGTGGCTATGTGATTATGGCCTTCACTACCTGGGATGATTGATTAGATGAAATTGGTGATGAGAGTTTGATCAATTTTCACCAACTACTCCATGAATTTCATGCCTTAAAAATTCATCACGATAATATTTATTTTTTAGTTTTTGGATTTCCCTTTCTTTTCTTACTATTTTCCATTATATTACTATTAGGGAAACATGAGTATTTATAAAAGTAGGCCTTTAATACCATTGGCCTCTACCTCCTCAAAAATTATTGATCCTTTGTAGTAATATAGAAGTTATGCAGTGAGCCACTAGTAGTGTTTGGCACCTTGGGGTTTCTTGTCCCACTAGGTCTCATTTTAAGGTTTTTATCCTTTGTGATCTTCATTTTAGGGAAAGGCACTATCCACTAAGGTGGCCAAGGTTGGAGGGGCCAACGAGGATGAAGCAAGAAAGCCTTCTCTAATGCCAAACAAGGGGAAAAAGAGTTAATAATGGCATTCTAGGTACAAGCTCCACTAAACATTCAAGAAAAAATTGAGTCATTGGAGGGAGACATGAGATTAGAACACATTTTAATTCATGACATAGATATTAATTAAGATATGAAGAGATAGTTTCCTAAAAATAGTAGCACTATTGATAAGGACACTAAATACTACAAACACTACAAGGAAAATATACTCTAGTAGAGGTTATAATGAACATTTTTAGTGTTATAAAATTGGCCAAAATTGTCAAAAAAAAATTTTCTACAACATCCGTTTTCGGTAACGGAGGTTTTGGTAGAGCTTCTAAGGAAATTTCAACACAACTAAAAAAAACTAGGCGGCTGGAGGTTATTACGGATGTTTTTCTCATCTCTACGCTAATCACGTGTCAACGCACTGATGCGTTTTACAGTGAACACACCGCTACTGCAAACCTATTAAGCACCGGGACATAAAACAAATAAAGGAAGCCCCGAGGCATTTAGCAATGTCCCAGTGCGTGTTACCGAGACAGTCATCCTGGGGTGGTCGAAGGTGCATGGATTGGGTCGTTAATGTCTAAAAAAGCACCGGGCTCACTGTAGGTGATACAACACACCGAGCCATTCTAATTGGTATTGGGATTTGTGCGGTGCCCATAGGTCATATCAACGCACACATGCGTAGTATTATACAAACACACGGGCACGCGATATGACACAAACACACTGATTTTTCTAATTGGTATTGGGATTTGTGCAGTGCCCATAGGTCGTATCAATGCACCAGTGCAGAGTATTATACAAATGCACAGGCGTGTAGTATCAAACAAACACACTGATTGTTCTAATTGGGATTGGTATTTGTGTGGTGCCCATAGGTCGTAGGAATGCACCAGTGAGAAGTCTCACATAAACGCACCGATGTGCAATATCGCACAAATGCACCAAGATTTATAATTGGTATTGGTATTTGTGCAGTGCCCATATGTAATAGAAATGCACTAGTGTGCATTAGAATACAAACGCACTAGTGCATTAATAACTCACACACATCGGTGTTATTTTTTTTATTTTTTATAAACATCGACCTGTGATAGTGCACTTATTGTGATTTTTTAAAATTCATTATTCATCAAAAGTTGACACATATATTATAAAAATATTCATATTAAATAAATTTTTATTAGTGCATTTGAATGTGATGTTTGGATTAATGTGTTATATCATATCATAATTATTGTGATTTTCTAAAATTCTTTATTCATCAAAAGATGACACATATCTTATTACAATATTCATATCAATTAAATTTATATTAGTTCATTTGAATGTGATGTTTGGATTATTTTTTTCTATTGTTGGGTATATGTTATATTATTTTCACGATTAGTCGCACGCACGGGGGGGTCACAGGGGGGGGGGGGGGCGGTAGCGCCTCGGGAAAAAAAAAATTGGATCCTATTTTTTACATGGGTTTGCACATGGTTTTGGGGCATGATGGTTTTCAGCCCTTGGTATTTTGTAGATCCGGTCAAGGGAACTATGGTTATCTTCTAATCTAGGTTTAATATATTTGGGTTTATGTATGCTTCTACATGTATATATATGTGTCGTAGCACTAAAATGAATATAATGAAAAATCAAGCCGGTAGTCCCGATTTGGGATCTAGGGAAAAATTTCTATGTATATATGTTTTATGTTTTATGCTCTCGCTATTATTTATTTATTGTCTTTAAGATTCGTTTGCAGATAATTTTTGTACAGGGTTAAAGCCTAAATTTGGTATCCGAGCCGTTTTGGCTTCTAGAGGACGCCTTTGCTGCTGAGGGGTTTTTTTCTCGGGCTTGTGGTATAAACAATTCAATCGGAGATCTACGGGATCGATTCTTGCGGTGAAAGAAGATGGTGAGCAATGGAAATATAGAGATCAAGAAATTTAGTGGTCAGAGTTTTGAGTTGTGGAAGCTCAAGATGGAGGATCTGCTAGTGGATAAAGATTAGTGGATCGCGGTAGATCCGAGTACTAAACCAATGAAAATGTCAGATGAAGATTGGAAGAAGTTGGATCAGAAGGAAAAGAGCATAATATAGTTGTGTGTCTCAGATTCCGTATTGCTGAATGTATCTTGGGAAGCTACAACGAAGAATTTGTGGGAAAATATAGGAAATTTGTACCAATCTAAGTCTATGGTAACTAAATTTTTCCTGCAGAAAAAGTTGTATAACCTAAGAATGAAGGATGGAGACTCGGTGATAGAGCATCTGAACGCCTTCAATACTGTGGTAAGTCAATTTTTATCTAATTATATTAAAATCTCAGATGAAGATAAGTGCATCAGTTTTTTGTTTTCTCTACCAAATTCATGGGACAGTCTGGTTATTGCAATAGGTAGCAATACAACTACCTTGAATTTTGATGACATAAACTCAACCTTGCTGTTGGAGGAAATGAGACAGAGAAATATGGAGGTCCAGAATGGAGATGCCTTATTTGTATAAGGAAGATCCAAAAATAGAAACAAGAATAAGTTTTCAAGTGGGAGATATAAGTCTAGAGGGAGATATAAATCTCCAGGAAAGTTTGTAAAGGTGTGCTGGAAATGCGGAAAGGAATGGCACTACAAAAAGGACTATAGATCTAAAGCTCATGATAAATGAAAGGGATCTAATGATGCTCCTTCTACATAGGCAAAAACCACCTTGGATGAAGGTGGGGATGTGTATTTGGCATCTTCTTCAAATACACATGTATATCATGAGTCATGGCTGATTGAATTAGGTGCATCCTTTCACTTCACTCCCCATAGGGAGTGGTTCTACGAGTATGAGAAATACGATGACAGTGGTGTATTCTTAGGGGATGATGGGAAAGCTAGAATTGTTGGACATGGAAAATTTAAGCTGGAGCTGCAAGGTGGAAGGATTAGAAAACTTCCTGGTGTTCTGCACATTCCTGCATTGGCCAGAAATATGATTTCTATAAGCAAGATGGATTATGAAGGTGTAAAAATAGTGTTCGAGAAAGATACCTGTAAGATGGTTTAGGGAGAACTAGTATTAATGCGGGCATTTTAGATTGGAACTCTGTAAAAGCTTCACGGAAGCACTGTTATTGATGGGTGAAATAGTTCTACGGTTCCTGATAGTGGAGTGGAAAGTCTAGCGGTCTCTAGAGAAAAGACCATGGTATGGCATCAAAGACTTGGACATATTGGAGAGAAGGGCCTTCAGATACTGCATGGAAATGGTATGGTAGAAGGCATGTCTAATTGCTCTCTAGATTTCGATTTCTCTAAATATTGTGTATATGGGAAACATAATCGGGTGAGTTTTCCTTCTGCTACTAAGAGGGCGAACAAGATATTAGAAATTGTGCAAAGTGATGTGTTTGGACCTGTGTCGGTTCCATCACTGGGTAAGTATGTGTACTATGTTTCATTCATAGATGACTTCTCAAGGAATACATCGATATATTTCTTGAGGAAGAAATCTGAAGTCTTTGACAGATTTAAAGAATTTAAGGTTCTGGTGGAAAACGAAACAAAGAAGAAGATAAAGGTGTTGAGGAAAGATAATGGTGGAGACTTCTGCAAGAAGGAATTTGAAGAGTTCTATAAGAAGTGTGGTATAGCACGGGATAATATTAATCCATACACACCTGAGAAAAATGGAGTTGCAAAAAGAATGAACAGAACACTGACGGAAAAGGCAAGAAGCATGCTCAGTGGTACCGGGTTAGGACAAGAATTTTGGGTAGAAGCAGTGGAGATTGCATGTTACCTAGTTAACAGATCACCTTCATCATCGTTGGAGGATAAGACTCCACATGAGGTATGGACTGGTAAGAAACCCTCTCTTTCACACCTAAGGGTATTTGGATGTGATTCATATGTACATGTTCCAATGGAGAAAAGGACAAATTTGGATAATAAATCTGAAAGGTGCATCTTTATTGGGTATAAGGATGGTTTAAAAGGTTACAAGCTTCATAACCTAGAAACAGGGAAGGTTGTGTACAACAGAGATGTGGTGTTTAGAGAAGTGAAATATGTTGTTAAACATGAATTCCTACCAAAGGAACCTGAGAAGATAGATTTTGAGCTAAAGGAGGATGAATCGGACTCTAAAACAAAAGAAGATTCAGAAGAGGAAGATCCACAAACTCCAGCTATGAGAAGATCAATTCGGGAAAGAAGATAACCATAAAGGTATAGTCCATCTGTTTTCTATTCAATTTTTTCTTTAATAATACTGATGATGATCACAGAACTGTCAGGAAGGGAGTACATTCATAGGATGGAAAATTCTGGAAGTAGGCCATGGTTGATGAAATGGTATCTGTGCATAAAAATGAGGCGTGAGATTTTGTGGAGTTCTTGGCTGGAAGGAAGCCCATCGGGAGAAAATGGGTGTTTAAGAAGAAGATGAATGTAGAAGGCAAGGTGGAGAAATACAAATCTCGATTGGTAGCAAAAGGTTATTCACAAGTGCCGAGAATTGATTTTGGTGATATTTTTTTCCTGTTCCCAAGGTTACTTCTATTAGATTAGTTTTATCTGTTACTGCTGCCTTTGATTTTGAGGTAGAACATATGGGTGTGAAGAGATCATCTCTTCACGGGGATCTAGAAGAGGAGATCTACATGAAGCAACCTAAAGGCTTTATGGTGAAGGTTAAGAAAGAACTGGTATGTAGGTTGAAAAATAATCTGTATGGGTTAAAACAGTCACCAAGGATGTGGTATCAGAAATTTGATACCAATATACGGGGACTTGGATTCAGTAGAAGCAAAGAGGATCATTGTATATATTTTAAATTAATTGGTTACCGTGTTATTTATTTGGTCTTTTATGTGGATGACATGTTGTTGATTAGAAATGACAAAGAAATTATCCAAGATTTAAAGACCCAATTGTTCTCCAAATTTGACATGAGGGATCTTGGTGCTGCAAACTATATTTTGGCCATGGAAATTAAGAGAGATCGGGCAAAAAGGAAGCTATGGTTAAAGCAGAGGAAGTATGTCAAGACAATGTTGCAAAGGTTCAATATGCAAGATAGTAAAATGGTGAAGGTTCCTATTCCTGTAGGTATAAAGCTATCCACTGAATAGTCTCCCAAGACACAATAAGAAGAGGAGTATATGTCTTGTGTTCCATATGCAAGTGCAGTGGGTAGCCTGATGTATGAAATGGTCTATACTAGACCATATGTTTCACATGTAGTGGGAGTATTGAGTAGGTTTATATCAAAACCAGGGAAGGATCATTAGACAACAGTGAAGCGGGTTTTCAGATATTTGTGTGGAACTAGTGATTATGGCTTGTGCTACCAGGGAAGACCAGGATTGGACAAAGTTTTGGACATCCCTGGTTTTGTTGATTCTGACTGGGCTGGAGATCATGACCAAAGAATATCTACAAGTGGATATGTGTTTAGCCTATTTGGAGGTGCAGTCAGTTGGATGAGTAAAATATAGTCTATAGTGGCTCTTTCAACTACAGAGGTAGAATACATGGTAGCCACTCACGCAAGCAAGGAAGTAGTTTTGTTGCAGAGATTCTGTTCAAGTATGGGGTTGGTGCAACAGGCTATAATGATATATTATGACAACCAAAGTGCAATATTCTTAGCTAAGAACCATTCTTATCATTCAAAGACAAATCACATTGATGTTCAATATCACTTTGTGAGATATATGGTTGAGGATAAAAGGGTGTTGCTAGTAAGGGTGGACACTTTGAATAATGTTGCAGATGCATTGACGAATTTTGTGGGCACTTAGAAGTTATCTTGGTGTAGAGAAACAATGGGTGTTGCAGAGCTGGGATAATGAATAAGCTCTCATGTGGTCCCATGGGGAAAGAAAACATGAAGTGGTAGAATGTTGGGTATGTGTTATATTCTTTTCACATTTAGTCGCACACGCGGGGGGGTCACAAGGGGGGTGAATTACCACACTGTACATTGCATCCAAGGCCAAGTTATATGAGAGAACCCCAACATGAACCTACGATAGAAATTTGCAAGTCCCAAAAATATGCAAAGCTCTGTTATACTGGTAGGGGCTCACCAATCTCGAATGACCTAGATCTTGGCTGGGTCCATATGCACCCCCCGCACATCAATAATGTATCCCAGATATTGAACTTGGGTCATGCCAAAATATTATTTTGTAGGTTTTAAACCTGTACAGAAATTATCTGCAAACGAATCTTAAAAACAGAAAATAAACAATAGCGAGAGCATAAAACATAAAACAAATATACACAAATACTTTCCCTGGATCCGAAATCAGGATGACCAGATTGATTCTTCATTATATTCCTTTTAATGTTACAACACATATATATATACATGCTGAAGCATACATAAACCCCAATCCATTAACCCTGGATTAGAACATAACCATAGTTCCCTTGACCGGATCTACAAAATATTGGGGGTCGAAAACCATCATGCCCCAAAACCATGTGCAAACCCATGCACAAAACCATGGGCGGGTCCGCCCACCAAAAAATAGGGACCACTTTTTTTTTCCTGAGGCGCTGCCCCAAACCTTGAACAAGGGATGTTGTTGCCCCCGCTGTGACCCCCCCCCCGCCCCCCCACACATGACTAGTTGTGAATATAACACAAACCCAACATTCTCCCACTTGTTGTTTCCTTTCCACAGGGGGCAACGAGAGAGCCGAGTCATTAGCCCAACTTTGCAAAACCCATTGTTTCTCTACACCAAGAGAGCTTCTGAGTGCTCACAGACTTCGTCAATGCATCTGCAACATTCTTCAAAGTGTCCACCTTTACCAACAACACCCTTTTAGCCTCAACCATATATCTCACAAAGTGATATTGAACATCAATGTGCTTTGTCTTTGAATGATAAGCAGGGTTCTTAGCCAAGAAAATTGCACTTTTGCTATCACACTCTATCCTTATAGCTTGCTGCACCAACCCCATACTTGAACACAATCTCTACAACCAAAATGCTTCCTTGCTTGCATGAGAGGCTGCCATGTATGCTGCCTCTGTAGTTGAAATAGCCACTACAGACTGTCTTTTACTCATCCAACTGAATGCACCTCCAAATAGTTTAAACACATACCCATTTGTAGATCTTCTTTGGTCCAAATCTCTAGCCCAGTCTACATCAACAAAACCACAAATGTCCAACACTCTTTCCAATCCTGGTCTTCCCTGGTAGCACAAGCCATAATCACTAGTGCCACACAAATATCTGAAAACTCGCTTCATTGCTGTCCAATGCTCCTTCCCTAGGTTTGACATAAACCTACTCAATACTCCCACTGTATGTGCAATGTCTGGTCTAGTACAAACCATTGCATACATTAGGCTACCCACTACACTTGCATATGGAACACGAGACATATCCTCCTCTTCTTCTTGTGTCTTGGGACACTGTTCAACGGACAAATTTACACCTACAGGAATCAGAACATTCACCAGTTTAATATTCTTCATATTGAACCTCTGCAATATAGTCTCAACATGCTTCCTATGGTTTAACCAAAGCTTCTTCTTTGCCCAATCTCTCTTAATTTCCATGCCCAAAATATAGTTTACAGCACCAAGATCCTTCATGTCGAATTTGGAGAACAGTTGGGTCTTCAAATCTTGGATAATTTCTTTGTCATTTCCAATCAACAATATATCATCCACATACAATACCAAATAAATAACACGCTAACCAATTAATTTAAAATAAACACAGTGATCATCCTTGCTTCTGGTGAAGCCAAGTCCTTGTATATAGGTACCAAATTTTTGATACCACATCCTTGGTGACTGTTTTAACCCATACAGAGACTTATTTAACCAACATACCAATTCTTTCTTCCCCTTCACCATAAAGCCTTCAGGTTGTTCGATGTAAATATCCTCTTCTAGATCTCTGTGAAGAAATTATGTCTTCACATCCATCTGTTCTACCTCAAAATCAAATGCAACAACAATAGATAAAAGTAATCTAATAGAAGTAACTTTGGCAACAGGAGAAAAAATATCACCAAAATCTATTCCTGACACCTGGGAATAACCTTTTTCTATCAACCGATCTTTGTGTTTCTCCACCTTTCCTTCTAAATTCATCTTCTTCTTAAACACCCATTTTCTCCCAATGGGCTTCCTTCCAGCCAGAAACTCGACAAGATCCCATGCCTCATTTTTATGCAAGGATGCCATTTCATAAACCATGACCTCCTTCCAGAGTTGTCCATCCTCTAAGTCTATGGCCTCCATGATGGTTCTAGGATCATCATAAGTATAGTTAAAGAAAAAATTGAACAAAAAGCAGATGGACTATACCTTTATGGTTGTCTTCTTTCCCGAACTGATCTTCTCACAGCTGGAGCTTGTGGCTCTTCCTCTTCGGAGTCTTCTTTTGTTCAAGAGTCTGATTCATCCTCCTTTAGCTTAGACTCGATCTTATCAAGTTACTTTGGTAGGAATTCATGTTTAATAACATATTTCACCTCTCTAAACACCACATCTCAGTTGTACACAACCTTCCTTATTTCCGGGTTCCAAAGCTTCTAACCCTTTAAACCATCCTTATACCCAATAAAGATCCACCTTTCAGATTTATTATCCAATTTGGTCCTTTTATCCTTTGGAACATGTACATATGCATCACATCCAAATACCCTCAGATGTGAAAGAGACAGTTTCTTACTAGTCCATACCTCATGTGGAGTCTTATCCTCCAACGCTAATGAAGGTGATCTATTAACCAAGTAACATGTTGTCTCCACTGCCTCTACCCAGAATTCTTGTCCTAACTTGGTACCACTAAGCATGCTTCTAGCCTTTTCCATCAGTGTTCTGTTCATTCTTTCAGCAACTCCATTCTGCTGAGGTGTGTATGGAGTAGTATTCTGTCTTGCTATACCACACTTATTACAGAACTCTTCAAATTCCTTCTTGCAGAACTCCCCACCATTATCTGTCCTCAGCACCTTTATCTTATACTCTGTTTGCTTTTCCACCAGAGCCTTAAATTATTTAAATTTGTCAAAGACTTCAGATTTCTTCCTCAGGAAATATATCCATGTATTCCTTGAGAAGTCATCTATGAGTGAAACATAGTACACAGACTTATCTAGTGATGGAACTGACACAGGTCCAAACACATCACTATGCACAAGCTCTAATATCTTGTTTGCCCTCTTAGCACTAGAAGGAAAATTCACCCGATTCTGCTTCCCATAAACATAATTTTCACAGAAATTGAAATCCATAAAGCTATTAGACATACCTTCTACCATACCATTTCTATACAGTATCCGAAGGCCCTTCTCTCCATATGTCCAAGCCTTTTATGCCATAGCATGGTCTTTTCTACAAAGACCGCTAGGCTTTCCGCTCCACTTTCGGAAACCACAGATTTGTTTCACCCATAAATAAAAGTGTTGTCCTGAAGCTTGTACAGAGTTCCAATTCGAACTCCTTGAATTAATACGAGTGCTTCCCGAACCGTCTTATAGGTATCTTTCTCAAACACTGATTTTACATCTGCATCATCCATCTTGCTTACAGAAATCAGATTTTTGGCCAATGCAGGAATGTGCAGAACACCGGGAAGTGTGCTAATCCTTCCACCTTGCAACTCTATCTTGAATTTTACATGTACCCGACGATTCTAGCCTTCCTATCATCCCCTAGGAAGACGTCACCATCGTCATATATCTCATACTCGTAGAACCACTCCCTATGGGGAGTGAAGTGAAAGGATGCACCTGATTCAATCAACCATGACTCCTGATCTACATGTGTATTTGAAGAAGAAGCCAAATACACACCCCCACCTTCATCCGAGGTGGATTTTTCCTTTGCAGAAGGAGCATCATCAGATCCCTTTTATTTCTTAGAAGCTTCAGATATGCAGTCCTTTTTGTAGTGCCCTTCCTTTCCACATTTCTAGCATACCTTTACAAACTTTCTAGGAGATTTAGATCTCCCTCTAGATTTAGATCTCCCACTCGAAACCTTATTCTTGTTTCTATTTTGGGAGCTTCCTTGTACAAATAAGGCATATCCATTCTGGCCCTCCATATTTCTCCGTCTCATTTCCTCTAACAGCAAGGCTGAGACAATTTCATCAAAATTCAAGGTAGTGGTATTGCTACCTATTGCAATAACCAGACTATCCCATGAATCTGGTAGAGAACACAAAAAACTGATGAACTTATCTTCATCTGAGATTTTAATATCAACAGATGACAACTGACTTACCACAGTTTTGAAGGCGTTCAGATGCTCTGTCACTAAGTCTCCATCCTTCATCCTCAACTTATATAGATTTTTCCACAAGAAAAATTTATTCACCAGAGACTTAGATTGATACAATGTCCCAAGTTTGTCCCACAAGTTCTTCTCTGTAGCTTCCCCAGATACATTCAACAATACTAAATTGCATACACACAATCATATTATTATCTTTGCCTTACGATCTAGCTTCTTCCAGTCTTAATCTGACATTGCCGTTGGTTTAGTACCCAGATCTACTGCAATCCATTGATCCTTATCCACCAACAGATCCTCCATATTGAGCTTCCACAACTCAAAACTCTGACCATTAAATTTCTAGATCTTTATCTTCTCGCCACTCGCTATCTTATTTCACTACAAGAATCGATCCCCCAGATCTCCCACTGACTAGGGTCTACCTCAGGCTCGAGCAAAAAACCCCTTAGCAGTAAAGGCATCCCCTTGAAGTCGAAATTGCTCTAATACCAAATGTAGGTTTTAACCCTGTACAGAAATTATCTTTAAACGAATCTTAAAAAAAGAAAATAAAAAATAGCGAGAGAATAAAACATAAAACAGATATACATAGATATTTTCCCCTAGATCCTAAATCGGGACAACTAGCTTGATATTTCATTATATTCCTTTTAGTGTTACAACACATATATATACATGACGAAGCATACATAAACCCCAATCCATTAACCTTGGATTAGAACATATTCGTAGTTCCCTTGATCAGATCTACAAAATACCTGGGGCCGAAAACCATCATGCCCCAAAACCATGTCCAAACCCATGCACAAAACCATGGGCGGGTCCGCCCACCGAAAAATAAGGACCAAAAAAATTTTCCCAGGGCGCTGCCCCAGACCCCGAACAAGGGGGCCTGCCACCCTCCGTGTGACCCTCCCTGCTACACCTGGCACAAAATACAGGAAGTGTTATCTCCACCCTTGTGACCCCCCCATGCGTGACTATTCGTGGAAAGAATATAACACAAACCCAACATATTTCTCCAAATCGGCACATAACTTGTGTTGCCACAATGTTTGGAGTACATGTCGAATGTGGTCAAGGTGCTCTTCCCAACTCTCGCTGAATATGAGGATGTCATCCAAATACACCGCCACGAATGAGTTGGTGAATGGTTAAAACATGACATCCATTAGCCTCATGAAGGTTGCCGGAGCATTCGTTAACTCGATAGGAATGACCAACCATTCAAAAATGGCCTCCTTGGTTTTAAAGTCAGACTTCCACACATCGAATGGTGGGATTGCTACCTCGTGATACCCAAACTTCAAGTCGAAGGTCATCAATTTGCAGGATCAGATACGTATTCTAGAAAGTGATCTTGTTAAACACCTGATAGTCAATACAGAGTCTCCAAGTCCCACCCTTCTATGGAATCAACACGATGAGGCTCCCATAGGGGTGATGGAATCGGCTGTATGTGACCTTTCTACAGAAGATCCTGAATCTGCCTCTTGATTTTTTCATTCCGCAGAACAGAGCATCAATAGATCGGTCCATTGGGTAGCGGTGCACCCAGGGTCATATTTATGGAGTCCTCAACCTAACAATTCAGAGGCACCCATGTGAATGAGGTGAAGATTTCCCCATACTCCTCAATGACCTTGTCCATTTTTTGTTACCATGCGGAGGATCCCTATCTAGAGGTTGCAACTACAGTATTCTTCTTTCCAAGAAGGCGAATCATTAGGAAACAAAATTCTTGTTTTGGAAATGAGCTTACTGCATTGATTTGCAGTGATCAAAGAGATGGTGGTAGGCGATGCTACCTACGTTATCATGTACATATTATTTCCCAAATTAATAATAACATCGTGAGGCCTAGTCTCATACACAACATGCCACTTCCACAAGTATGGTTTTGCTAACAATACATCACAAACATAAAGAGGTGCAATATCACATAATACCTCATCTGTGAAGGGCTTGATGCTGTAAGGAAGATGACACTATTGGTTGATGTTGAGATCCCATCCTTGGTGAAGCCACCCGATCATGTACGGTTGTGGGTGTGTTGTGGTCGACAGGCCTGGCCGCTTGATGACCTCTCGTAAAATGAGGTACTTTTGGCTCCCGCTTTCGAAAACGAACTAGAGTGGGGAACCCTTCACCCACATCTAGGAATGGAAGATTCTTTCACCCTCCTCCAGATCTTCAAGTTCCTCCTTCTAGATATTGGTGATGGAAAAAATGGCGTTGGGATCTACATCGATAATCTTCTTCCCTTTATCATTTCCCTTGTCGAGTTTAACTCAGAGTCATAACATGCATCTGATTAGGAAGGCTTCAGCTAGACAACCAGTGACTGCTTGGCCCGAAAATCACTTTTGTTTTGAGTGAAGCTCTTATGGAGCTCACACCACTTTATTGTGTCCTTCTTTGGCTTTGCAGCGTTGTTATTCTGTTGTGGCTTTGGCGGGTTGTTATGGGATGCCTCGCCTTGGATTTTTCCTTTGTTCTGTGGTTTGGGGTACCTTTCCCTTGCTACTAATTCACAGATCTAAAGTATCGATGCTTCTTTTTGAATTTCTTGTAAATATTGGAAGCATACCTCTATGCTGCACCAAGTGAGGAGATGTCGAGGAACTCCATTTCCTCTTGAATGTATTTGTGCAGAAAACTACCGTACTTCAAAACCAATTGTTTCTCTAAATATTTGATACACAACTTTGTGCACATGGTATGGAACAGATTCGTCAGCTCACACACAACTTTATCCCTTTGTTGTCGCAACATAGTCTATTGTATGCACTTGTCCTCATAGCTCACAATGGGATAATATTGTTCCTTGATGGAATCTCAAAAAAAATTATAAGTGGTTGTGGATGAGAACATGAAGGGCCCTCTCTTTTCCTTTTGCTCAACAAAGAGGTTTTACCACTGATGCCTGACATGCGGGGTGGCTTTTAAGGAGTGAGAAAAGTAATCTTTTCAATCGAAAAGTCAACAGCCAAGAAATATTCTTTTAATAGATTCAACCATATATCTCACCGAGTTCGCATCTATTTGGCCAACATGGCGAAAGGTGCGCTTTACCTGTGCAGGTCGTCCAGTTGGTATATGGGAAAACTTATTTCCATCATCGGATTCATTTGTTTCTCTAGAGCCTCCTCAAGAAATATTTTGATAGGATATCGTACTCCCTCATCTTTATTTTCTTCCGCTCATGGGAGACTCGTTGGGGTTTGGAAGGATGATCTTTCAATGGTTCAAATCAGTATTGATCCCCAACTCTCCCCAAATCCTTATACCTCGACGTTGACATGTAAATAAAGATCGATAAAAGCAGTACACCGTTATGAGGCACTAACATGGATATAGACTTATACAAAGAACACAACAAAATACATAAAGTGTAAAACAGAAGCGAAAAGATGTAGCAAGAATAACACTTCATTTCATTAATATAAATAATGAAATTCTTTAGAAGACAAGAATGAAAAATAAAATATCCTGCGATGTGTAAGTTATCTCCGAGAATATATGCGTGGCTACATGCCTTTTGAACTTTGTTACGTAAGGCCTATAGGCCTTTTTGCATTGCTGAACAACGCGGAAAACCCTAACACCACAGATGGAACACACCAAAAGTTTATCAAATCCGTTTGTTAGCTGGGAAGCCAACTTCTGTGGTCAGTAAGATGGTCATGTATTATCATTGTTTGTCATGTAAAATATATCTCCCAGGAATACATTTTTCGCCACTATTGGACTCGTTGTGGACTCTCCAAAGAACTTTGTTTAGGGTCAAAACTTCGAAGGGAAGTTCGAGGACTCACAACCATAGTAAGCACTTCTATAAATAAGTGAACGAGTGAAATTGACTCTGCCTAGGTGGAATAGGTGGGTGGCAACCAATATCTAGTTGGACCATATATATATTCATTTGTACTCATCCAAGAATTGTTTTTATGTTAAAGTCAAGGAGGTTTCCCCCTCAAAGAGGCTAATTTCTCAAGTATTGGCACAAAGAAAATGGACCTTAATGTGGAATATGCACAGTACCAGACCTCTCACAAAATGTCTATGAAAAATGCGTTGTTTTAATTAAAGAATACTGAATGAAATCCCTACTTCATAAACTCCTGAGTGTCTGCGAACCCTGTAGACTAAAGATAGAATTTCTTTGGCCATTGAAGGCTCTAACAAGTTCCTCATGCTAAGGGTTCGAAATCACCTTGGAAATACCAATGCCCTACCAAAGCTAAAAATATTTACAAAAGTGACTTTCTCTTTAATAATAGAAATCCTAATCCGTAGGACTTGACCTCAAAAGAGAAACTTTTGAGGGCATGGAAGTCAGGACTTATATAAATCATATATTTCAAAACAAACATACATCTCACTCCTTTATTGTCCCTTCGCAGACCAAAGTTAAATGAAATCAAAGGACTTACATGGTTGAAATAAAAATGGAAAAGAAGACTCATATATAAACCAACCTTAAGTAATTTACATAAGGACAATGGAAACAAAAGCCTAAAACCTCTTTCCTCTTAGAAAATCATGGGAAAACCAGATTGCATAGAAGCATAAAAATCTCTCAAATGTAGGGATATTCTACCCTTGTACTCTAAATGTGTATAAAAAGTTTGAGTCACCTTACAAGAGAACTCCTCAATTCTTTTCAATCCCTCCTTTTGCTTAGAAGTTAGACGTGATTAATCCCTAAGACTTTTGTAAATTATGGTTATGGTGAGATGTTTCTTTCATGATATGCTCATATGAGATATTTATTAATCAATGTTTTAAACGAAAAATGTTTTCAATCATTATGCTAGAATCCAATATATTGATTGGATAACATCTCATGGATGTATCTAAAAACACATCTCATATACACGTTAGTGCAACTAAATAAAATACAATGTAAGAAAAGGATAGATCAATGAATTGAAAAATTAGCTCTCTTCGAGGGGGGAAACCTCCTCGAAACCCACACAAATGGACATAATTAGCTGGATGATACAAAATGAAAAGCACCTCATTAGTATATATGGCACTCATAGGGTACACAGTACAATCAGAGCCTACCTAAAACAATAATTTAAGGGAACAATACAATAACAATAGAAAGGGCTTTATAGGCCAGCAACACTAACAATATGTTGGATACATGGAAACAAATATAGAAAAGGCGCTACACTAAAATAACAATAAGTAGGATAGACTAGTATTATAGGGACCTAACTTTCCCCTCTCCTTCAAAAAAGTGCTTTGTATTGAATGTTAGAGTAGTTATGGATGCTTTTCAGACAAAATTATCCTCCTCCCATATAGAATCTTTAGTGGGCTCTAGCTTCTTCCAAGTTTAATGAGATACGGCCGAAATTGATTGATTCTATAACCGTTGGGTTCTTGTTTCCATGACTAATTTTTGGCTCCAATATTATTTTTCCTTTTCTCATTAATCCTCCGGAAATATTATTTAAATCTGAAAGCTTTTCACCACAACCTCCTTTAAGCATGAAACATGGAAAACTCATGTGTGTACTGGAAGATGCTATGAAACTCCAATTTCGTAGTGCCAGTGACTAATACATCCTAAAACACCTTGTAGGAACCATAAATATGTAAAGGTAATTTATTATCCATCTGCATTTCTTGAGGGAAAATTTTTGAATGTGTTGTAGCCATAAAATACCAAGTGGTCTATGCATGGCCGCAATGTGAAATAAATGGATCTCATTTTTGTTGGCAAAGAGTGAAGCAGTGTTATACCACCATCTCAACCGAGAAGTAACCACTTGATCCATTGTGTTTATTTATCAGATACAAAGAAAAGACATCCTTCCTAAAAATGTGCTCACTGAGGTTAGTTTTCCCACAAGATTGAGGAATATAGGATATCCTTCCAAACATTTGTTCACTAGAAGTTAGTTTTTCCATAATATTGAGGATGATAAGATGAGGTATGAGCTAATTGAGTACCAAGACAAGGAAAATAATCTCACCTCCAAAAATTTCTAGTGAAATTTGGATCTTCCGTCACTTACACAATCTTTGGGTTTCCATATACCTTTTCAATTGTTTCCATAAATGTAAGTAGAAATTGTATTGCCTTTAAAAGGATGAGATAATGCACAAACGTGTGCATACTTGGTAGGTCTATCAACTACCACCATGATTCACTCTTTTCTTTGGACGTGGGTAAAACTATGATAAGTCTCATTGAGATCCTCCCCAACGTCAACTTCAAACGCTAAATTTTGTAATAGACTCGAGGTGCTCTAATTTTCTTCTCAATTTTATTTTGATGGAAAATCAAACATTCTCGCCACAAACTTTTTGAACATCATAGCTTTACAGGCCATCCAAAAAGAACTATCATTCTTGAACCTCGTGTGTTTGAGTAAAATCGTGAGTGCTCCTCCTAAAAGGAGAGTAGTGCACTCTGCAAAAATAATATTTTCTTTGAGTCGAATTTACATGTGTATAATCATACTTATACCATAATGGGTCATTTTTCAATATAAATGTATACAGATGTACTTGGGATCTCTGTTGAAACTTTTAAACATGAGTGTCCACACCCATTCACAATTTGTCCATTGCTCCCTGTTTCCGCTTATCTAGTTAGGTTGCATACCGTAAGGAATTGTAGAAATTTAAGGTTTAAATGTGTACTGCACAAATTTTAAATATCATAAGAGAAATCCGTCAATTCTTCATCAATCCTCCTTTTGCTTATAATTCAGACATGATTAATTCTAAGACTTTGGAAATTATGGAGTTAAGGTGAGATAGTTTCTTCATTTGATGCATCACATGAGATATTTATTAACAAATGTTTTAAAAACAATAAATGATGTCCATCATTATGCTATTCCAACATATTGATCGATAAATATCCCATGGATACATTCCAAAAACACATCTCATATATACCGTATTGTGCAACCACATATGCAGAAGAAAAAGACACATCAATGACTTGAAAAATTAGTCTCTTCGAGGGATCTCTTTCGACGTCACACAAATGAACAATTATTGGATGATACAAATGAAAAGACCTCATTAGTATATAGGCGTACCAAGGTCACAATATAACTCGAAAGCCTACATATGATGGTGGTGATGAATAAGGGCACAACAAAAACAATAGCGTAGTTTTTCATAGGCCAAGCAACAATAACGCTACCGAGGCTACATGGAAACAAAATAAAAATAAGATGTATAGCCTTTAAAAATAACAGGTCAGCAGGATGATACACTAGTATTATAGGGACATAACTTTCTCCCCTCTCAGTGCTGTCCTAAACTGTGGAGTAGTTATGGATGCTTTTGTATAAAAATACCATCCTCCCATATAGAATCTTTAGCGAGAAAGTTTCTTCTAGCTAATGAGATACGTTGAAATTGATCGATTTTGGTAATCGTTGGGTTCTTGTTTCTACGACTCGGATTTTTAGCTGCTAATATGATTTTTCCTTCTCTTGTCAACCTTTGGAAATATTATTTAAATTCAGATATTTCTCACCAATAATCTCTCTGCACAGCATGAAATATGGATGTAGAACCTTGAAACATGAAGGAAACTCCAATTTGTATGCCATCGTACCAATATTTTCGCAGAACACCTTATAAGAACCATAAGTACTTGCGGTAATTTATGTCATCCGTATTATGTCTCTTGAGACATGAAAGGGTTACAGCCGTAAAAACACCAAGTGGCCTACGTCAAAAATTATTTTACAAAGGATAAGTTGATATGTTTGTGGTTTCGTTCTATTTTGTGCCATAGTGACTTTGAGAGTTGGATAACTAGTTTTTACTCTCGATGTGATATTCCAATCGCTTTTAACGTAGACTTTCTTGATGTGATGAATGATGGATGATAGAAATAATGTGCAATAAATGGACTCATTTTTGTTTTAGTATGGAAGGAAGTGTTATACCACCATTCAACGCAGAGGTAACCACTCGTATCCATTATGTTTGTTTATTAGATACACAGAGAGAGATATCCTTCCAAACATTTGTTCACTCATATTAGTTTTTCCGTAAGATTGAGGATGATAAGATGCGCTATGAGCTAATTGGGTACCAAGACAAGAACAATTCACTCCAAAAATTTCTAGTGAAAATCAGTATCTCTTCACACTTACAATAATCTTTGCTTTCCCGATAGCTTTTCACTGTTTCCATATGATGCGTAGCAATTGTAAATTCTACTTTTAAAAGCAAGAAGGAGATAATTCAAAAATGTGTGCATACTTGGTAGGTCTATCAACTACCACCATGATTCCACTCTTTTCTTTGGACGTAAACCTTAAGGATAAACATATTTGACATCTCCTCCCAAAGAAAACCTCGAATCATTAAATTTGTAATAGAGTTGAGGTCTTAATTGTCTCAATTTTATTTTGATGGAAAACCAAACATTCTCGTCACAAACTTCGAATATTATATTTAAGGCCATCCCAAAACAATTCCTTCTTTGACGTGGCATTTTTATGAGCACCGTGAGTGCCCTCCTAAAGGACATGAAAAATACAACACCTTCTATGGGTTTCAGAGAGATCAAACTCAATGTATTCTTACCCAACTCTTTCATGCAACTTCCGAACATGTGTATCCAGAGAATATGAAAATACTTGAAAAATATACAAGAAACTAAAATTTTGTCAAAGCGTATCTTGAAATACTTCAATTGGGATTAGTTAAAAATATTTACAAAGATGAAAGGTCTTGGCATCAAAATACAACACCTTTCTTATTACAAATCGTAAATTATATAGAAATTACAAATTTAAATTGTTCCTATCCTCAGTATGAGCTCAATTCTATGAAATAAAATAAAAATAAAAACAATCTCTCGAATTATTGCAAGTAGTAACCGGAACAGTACCCTTCAAATTCGGATTTAATTATAGTTGTTTAGTAATTCTTCCCTCTTCCCATTTGGATCCGATCCTTTCGATCGATGATATTGTATCTAAATATGGAAATAAGTTGACCTATTGCCCATTGTCCTCCTTGGAAACTGCAACTATTGGAATATTCTACAAAGTAAATTTTTCCCCATGGTTCGAATGCCGCAGTGATCCGTCTCAAAAACACCCATCGAATATTTTTAAATATGTAGTTGACCATTTTATTACCGACATTTTTTAAACTTTAAATAATCTCAACCGATGATTTTATGCCATTTAATCTAACATGCTATAACACCTTCCTTCCACCTCTCGAATTTCACTGTTTCGAAACTATCACTGCTTTCCATTGTTTACCTTACCAATATTTCTATGAACATCTTCACAACTTTTATACATAATCATTGTCATCAGCATTTTTTCTGCATATTATCTCTCAATTGTTAAAGTCGAAGACACCGTCGATATCCGGGTTATTACCAAACATAATACTACTTCTATCATATTTCTTGCTTGATGTTGTTGGTTCATACGCTTCCATCCTTTAGGGTTTCATCAACACAGGTCACACTTCTTAGATTCATTGCTTTGAAAATTCAAGACTCTGCACAAAAAACTAGAATTATGGTCATTGTCATAGTCAAGATAATGCACTCATGTTAAACATGATATCAATAAGTCACAACAAGTTTCATTGTCCAACATTATTGTCATAGAAAGGATCACTCTTACTTGTTCATTATTTAAATTCTAAAGATGTCTTGGCTTCATATTTTGGAATAGTCTCACAAATGCCCTTGGCTTTACCATTGTTGTAGATGACTTCGAATAGTGTTCAACTTAGTGAAGACTTGCAATCATCCTTGGCTTCAATACACAACTTCACTTTTCTAGTCAATAAGGATATCATTTTCATGTGCCTTTGTATTTTATTACAGATTACAGGGTCAAACTTCCTCCATACTCTGTCATGGATTACTTCCATCAACAAGATCATTATATCAATCCCATTAACACTTAGAATTTATTTCCACATGGTTATTGTTAAAAATTACTTGAGAAATAATTTTTAGGGCATTCTTCCAAGGAGATCTTTGTTTATAATTAGGTATGGGGTAAATTCACTGTTCCGATGAATCTCAGAGAAGAGGAGATGAACATTTTGTACACAAGTGACATGATATAGCCCTCACATATTGCAAGCTTAGTTTGAGGCTTGATTGTCTCAGCATTACCAACTAACATGCTAGAACCATCAGGAGGGATGAGAATCATTTTACCCATTAGAACTTGTGGTACTAATGATGGCCCTACTCCATTTCTTCTATTATGTATGTAAGCCCTAGGTAGGCGAGGATGATACTAATGTCATATGGTAACAATTCCAACCTTAAAGTCTTGGCAAGGCCTTTAACTGTAAATTTATTTGCTGTGTAGACATTATACCATAAATAAAAAACATATATTCTTAAGATCCAATTAAAACAATGGATCTTGGGTGTTCCTTGTTGTGTTCCTTTATCAAGGGCAGAGCTGAATAGACTGGGTAAACCATTCCATTGATATTATTTCGGATTACCAAGTCCAAATATTCAACATTTTAATTCTCTAGTTGTCCATTTTGTAGAAAACGACACTAAATATATACCTTACAAACAACTACAAAAATTTCTTTATTGGCTCACAATTTTTGCAAACAATTCCACCATTAACTAAATTGTGACCATCTTGCAAATACCCAGGTCTCAGAATCGGAAAATTCATATTCTTTTTCCCACAAAATGAGCTCAAAAATAACCTACTGAAAACACTCTATTTTTCCTTCTTTTATAGCTTTCTCTTTGGCTTTAAGTTCCTTCACTCTCCCCTCTATGTCACTTGAGACAAACAAAACCTCAAATTTTACACCTTTTTTCATAAACTTATTGTAAATCTCCAAATTATAAGGTGTGAAATTTCTAGATAAACCATACCAGTAATCAGAAAAATACATGCCCACTATTTTTCCAATGAGCTCAGATACCATGCACATAATATCCAACTGATTAAACTGTGATAATGCTAGGGAGTTTAAAACAACCATCCTGGAAGTTGGTCATTTCCAATTATAATTTCAAGATGAGAGTTGATGTTTTTTCTACTGCCACCATTTACTAGATTTAGATACTTGACTGGTAAAGATTGCACCATGCACCCATCCTATAAAATGCCCTCATAACTGACTCTACTCCAAATTTTATGGTTCATCCATCATTTGGGAAACATCTTTACAAAATTTTAAGGTATTATCACATACACCGACACTGACAGCCATAGACGGACCCGACCTTGAAGCCACCCACTGATTTCGGAGGGGGTCCATAACGGTAAGTAGTTTTTAAGCTGGGGGGTGTGAACTGCTCCCACTGAGGCCACGTAAGATTAATGTTTTTTTGATAAAATAAATTATTTCAGACCCCCATCCTCCATTAAATGTCGAAAATCTTGAGGGGGTCTGAAATAGATATGTGACTTTGATTTTGCATGCTACTCTCATCATCATAGAAACCTGTATACACTTTATCATGAGCCAAATACATTTCATTCACTATTTCTTATTACATTTTTATGATTTCTTTATTTTGTGGCTTGTCACTTGGAAGAGTTTGTATACTTTAATGTCAAACTTAAAAATTGGGTGAGAAACCCAACATTTTCGTTTTCAAATAATTTTAAATTTTAAAAAATATAACTCTAATAAAAATATAATTTTAGATTTTGAATAAAATTACAGATTTAAAATTCAAAATAATTCAAAATTAGCCAAGAAACCATATTTCCATGAAATTTTATATATGTCCAAAGATTTGGCTGAAAGGTAAACTGGATAATTTATTTTTTTTAATTTTCAATGTACCAAAATATGTTACAACATCGGCTCCAATGGGGGTTGCTTCCCCTTGCGGGATGCATATAACTAGTAGACCAATTTCCTTAAGTATTAAGCATGAAGTCATACCATAAAGCTATGATCATCAACCATTTATCTGCCATCATATAAAAATATAACCAATCTACATAGATCAATCCTCTCATTTGAATGCCCTGCTACTTCACACTAAAAACCTGCAACTGTGAAATGCAACCATATGCCTGCACTAATTCAGATACTCTTTCCCACAAAAATCTGAAGATGAAAATTTCTAAAGACTGAAACTATAAGTTGATCTATCATATACTGTTTAAATCACACCATTCAATCCCACACACCTCTATCTAACTTAAATGAAAAGATTTACATTGTTAGGTGTAATCTTCTTTCCAATGTAATTAGGTGAGTAGTGGGTTTATTGACAAACCATGTTTCCAATAGCTAAAAATCTGAAATATATGTACAATATAGACATCAAATCCCATAAGAAACTTATACTCATAGGTGAAATTTAATAGTTGCATCCTCTGTGGAAATATTATATTTCTGATCATGGCTAGGAGGAAAATACATATACAGTTGACTGCAAGTATCAATGAACCTTGCATAGCATTAATGGCATATGAAATCTTAAAGCAATTGGATTAGTAATATAGTGGAATCACCATATGACAAAGTGGAGTCGCCACGTGAAAATAATGGAACCAATACAAATGCCTACTCCTTTCTCACCAGCAAGGAGTAGATCTAATCTTTATTGTTCTCTGGGGAAATATGTTTTCATTACTTTGATCATAGACGATGGCACCAAATGTTGTACCTATTTCTCGTAGGCAGTTCTTGGTTGTAGAAACTATGCCGAGAAACCAACTCAACCATTCTTTAGGTTCAAGCTGACCCTTGAACCATAGGGGGCTCCCTCAATAATTACGAGGCCTTGTTTAACGTTGTTCATTGTCACTGGAGATCAGCCTATGAAGCACAATGATCAGATTCACGATTTGATTTGGGTGGTTGCTGATGATTTCACAATTCCTCTTCATGAATAAATCCCTCCCTTCTAAGGTCCTTTCTCAAAATGTCAGCTTCCAACATGACAGTAGAACTTAGATTTTTAAATAATTTGAAAGAAGAATGTAAGTGGGTTCCTGATAATTAAGTTGTCAAACATAATACTTAATAAATCAGGCAGAATTGAATGCATGTAGAAAGCTTCTATAGCCAAACAAAGCACATTCAGGAGAATATAGAAATGGCGAAAAATAACTAGTTCAAAGAGGAGCTAACTTAGACAGACAATTCGATATACTAATCTCTTTAAACCATTATAAATTTGCAGGGGATTTCCGAGAGATTGAAACTCAATATATTCTTACCCAGCTCTTCTATGCAACTTTGAACATGCGCAGAACTAGAATATGAAAATACTGGAAAAACGTACAAGAAACACAAATTCTGTTAAAGGCAGAGCTTGAAATACTTCAATTAGATTGAGAAGTGAGAAAGATGAAAGGTTTTGGCATCAAAAGCCAACCCTCAATATGTACCAAATATGTAGAAATTACAAATTGAAACTATTCCTATCCTATAGGAGATCAATTCTATCAAATAAACTAAAAATAAAACAATCTCTGACTTGTTGCAGAAAATATAAACATTACCCTTCAAATTGGGATTTAATTTATAGTGTTGACTAATGCTTCTCCTTCATATCTGGATCTGATCCTCTAATTGATGATATTGTGTCTAAATATTTAAATAAGCTGACTGGTTGTTGATTGTCCTCCTTGGAAATATGAAATTGTTGAATATTCTACAAAGTAAGTTTTTCCCTATGAAGTTCCAATGCCGAAAGTTATATGTCTCAAACAACACCAATCCAATATTTTTAAATATGTAGTTGACCATTTTATTGTCGACATTTTGTTTCGAAATATTTAAATAATCTCGAACTGCTGATTTTATGCCATTTAATTCCAACTATTATAACACCTTCCTATGACCACTGAATTTCACTGTTCTGAAACTACCACAGCTTCCACAAATACCCACTCATATTGATATGAAGATCTACCACAACATTCAACATCATCATTGTCACTATTCAATTTTTCTATATTATCTCTGTCACTTGTTAAAGTCACAATATATTCTGCTCATCTGTGGGTTAATTCCAAGCATAATACTACTTCTATCATCTTTCTCACCTATTGTTGGTATCTCATCTGTTTCCCTCCTTTAGGGTTTCATGAACATAGGTCACACTTCTTAGATTCATTGCTTTGACAATTCAAGACTGTGCACAAAAAAATGGAATTATGGTAATTATCACAATCAAGATAATGCACTCATGTTAAACATGATCTCAATAAGTCACAATAAGCGTCGTTGTCCAACATTATTGTCATAGCAAGGATCATTGTTACTTGTTCATTCTTTAAATGCTACATATGTCTTGGCTTCATATGCTAGAACAATCTCACAAACTCCCTTGGATTTACCATTGTTGTAGATGTATTCGAACATTGTTCAACTTAGTGAAGACTTACTGTTAGCCTTGGCTTCAATACACAACTTCACTCGTCTAGTTAATAAGTCTATCTATTTCATGTGCCTTCGTCTTTTACTACATATTACATGGTAAAAATTCCTTCATACTCTGTCATGGATTACTTCTATCAATAAGATCATTGTATCAATCCCATCAATGCTTAGAAGTTATTTCCACATGGTTACTGCTACAAATTACTTGAGCAATAATTTTTAGGGAATTGTTACAAGAGATCTTTGTTTATAATTAGGTCTAGAGTAAATTCACTGTTCTGATGAATTTGAGAGAAGAGGACTTGAAACTTTTGTACACAAGTGACATGATATAGCCCTCACAAATTGCAAGCTTACGTTGAGGACTGGTTGTCTTACCATTACAAACTAGCATGCCAGCAACATCAAGAGGCATGAGCATCATTTTAGCCATTAGAGCTTGTGGTACGAATGATCGATCTGCTCCATTTCATGTATTATGCATGTAAATACTGGGTAGGTGAGGCTGATACTAATGTCATATGGTAACAATTCCAACCTTAAAGCCTCAGCAAGGCCTTTAACTATAAATTAAGTTGCTTTGTAGACACTATACCATAAAAAAAACACATATGCTTTGGAGCCAATGAAAACAGTGGATCTCGGATGTTCCTTGCTGCGTTCCTTTCTCAAAGGCGAAGTTGAATGGACTGGGTAAACCGTTCCATTGAGATTAGTTCGGATTACCAGGTCGAAATATTCAACATTTTCATTCTCTAGCTCTCCATTTGCATGAAACGACACTAAACATACTCCTTACAGAAAACTATCAAAATCTCTCAATTGGCTCACAACTTTCGAAAAAAATTCCAAGCTTAGTTAGAATGGGACCATCCTGCAAAAAACCCATGTCTTGGAATTGAGAAATTCATCTTCTTTTGCCCACAAAATGAGCCTGAAAATCACGTAATGAAAACATTGTGTTTTTTCTTCTTGTCTAGCTTTCTCTTCGGCTTGAAGTTCCTTCAATCTCTCCTCTGTGTCACTCGAGACAAACACAATCTCAAAGGCTATGCCCTTTTTCATAAGCTTATTGTAAATATTCAAATGTTGAGGTGTGAAATCTCAAGAGAAACCACACCAGTGATCAGAAAAATACATTCCCACTATTTTTCCAACGAGCTCAGCTACCACACACATAACATCAAACTATTGAACTGTGATAATTCTAGGCACTTTGCAAACAACCATCGTTGCACTTTGTCATTTCCAGATATAGTTTCAAGATGACTGTTGATGTTTTTTCTACTGCCACCATTTGTTGGATTTAGATAATCGACTAATAAATATTGCAACGTGCACCCATCCTATAGAATGCCCTCGCAACCGAGTCTACTCCAAATTGGATGGTTCAACCAGAATTCTGGAAACATCTTTACAAACTCTGCATAAGGTATTATCACATACACCGACACCGAAAACCATAGATAGACCCAGCCTTGAAGCCACCTGTAGATTTTGGAGGGGGTCTATAATGGTAAGTAGTTTTTAAGATGGGGGTGCAAACTGCTTCCACTGATGCCACGTAATACTAAAGTGTTTTTTTTTATCAAACAACTTATTTCAGACCCCCCTCCTCCATTAAATGTCGAAAATATTGAGGGGGGTCTAAAATAGATATGTGACTTTGATTTTGCATGCTGCTTTCATCACCGTTGAAACCTGCAGGCTCTTTACCCCTAGCCTAATGAATTTCATTCACTATTTCTTGTTATATTTTCATGATTTCTTTATCACGTCGCTTGGCACTTGGAAGAGTTTGTAGAATTTAATGTCAAGCGTAAAAATTCTGTGAGAAACCCAAAATTTTCTTTTCCAAATAATTTTAAATTTTAAATAAAATAATACTAATAAAAATATATTTTTATATTTTTAATAAACTTACATATTTAAAATTCAAAATCATTCAAAATTAGCCAAGCAACCATATTTCCATGAAATTTTATATATGTCCAAAGATTTAGCTAAAATGTAAACATGAAATTTTATATATGTCCAAAGATTTAGCTGAAAGGTAAACTTGCTAAAAAAAATTTGTTTAAAATTTGAAGTGTACCAAAATATGTTACAACACATACAATTATTTCTCCTCCAATAGTTTGAGCACCAATTCAACATGTTGAACACGATCCTTCCAAGACTTGTTGTAGGTTAGTATATCATCAAAAAATAATAACACAAATTTTCTAAGGAAAGGTTTGGAAATTGAATTCATCAAACCTTGAAATGTGGAAAGTGCATTAGTAAGGCCAAAATGCATGGAAAAAAATTGATAATGACCTTCATGAGCTCTAAATAATGTTTTCGGAATGTTTTCAGTCTTCATTTTAACTTGATGATATCTTGAATGAAGATCCAACTTGGTGAAGTAAATTTCTCCATGTAATTAATCCAACAATTCATTAATGACAAGAATGATAAATTTATCTTTAATAGTGAGCTTGCTGAGCTCCTTATTATCGCGAGACATATGCTATGATCCATACTTCTTTTGTACCAATACTAATAGAGCAGAGGAAGTACTTTGGGTAGGTTTAATTATACATGTCTCTAACATTTTTGCAACCATACGTTCAATCTCACTGTTTTAGGCATAGGGATATCTGTAAATTATGATGTTTGGAGGAACACTTATTGGAATCTAGAGAATATAATGATCATGATTACAAATATATGGAAGGCCTTTGGGAGTCCCAAATACCTTGGAATGATTGTCCAAGGTTCTTTGGAGATTTGGAGAAGGATATGATTTCAAATTTTGAACATCTAGTTTGCATAATTGTGAAATTATGCCTCGCTTTTCTTTCTTAAAAATCTTTTTCATGCCATTAGAGTTGATTATCCTCCCTAGTTTCTTTTTTATGCCCCTTAATTAATTTTCCTTTCCTTCCCAAGAAAATTTCAAGAAAATTTCTTGATAATTAAAGGCTATTGTCACCAAATTTTGTAACAATTGGACTCCTAATACAACATCAAAACTCAAACCACCCATTGGAATGGAAAGAATTAGACTATCCAATACCTATTACCCCATGGTTATATTGATATTATGACACTTCCCTCAGCAATATATAGACTATTCAATACATATTCCTCCAGTTAATATGTAAAAGTACCTAACCCGCGAGAGACCCACAAGAACCTCCTAAACCAAAAATAAATTTAAAAATTAACATAAATCCACTACAAGAAAAATATATTAAAAGACTGGCAAATGTCAACATAAGCTCATTGCATGGTCAAAAGAGCCTTCATCACCAAAATCGAACAACACCAAATATTTGTCGCTGAAAGCAGCAGGTTATATCATTTGTGTCAAGGTCCGTCACCAATAATGATTTATAATGAAGGATAGTGACCGTCACCATTTTATATGAGAAATGGTGAAAGACAATAGCCTTCGTCACCAAAAAACTAAACGTCACCAAAGGTCGCGTCGTCGAAAGTATGTGTTGTGGTGACATTAAAGGTCCGTCACGAATATTGATTATAATGACGGATAGTGACCGTCACCATTTCATATGAACAACAACGGCTTTTTGTGATGGACCTTTCATGGTCATTACTACTGATGCATATATATGGCGATGGTCATTGACCCTCACCATTTCATATTTGGTGAGGGTCAAAAAATGTCACCATAAGCTCATTGGTGAGGGTCAAAAAATGTCACAATAAGGTCATTGGTGATGGTCAACAGAGATTTTGTCACCATTCCATATGAATATCAGGGCACAATGGAATCGAACCACCAACCTCTTGCTTGTAAAGTAGGTGCTCTTCCATTCAGCTAGAACCCTTTAAAGAACTAGACTTTCAAAAATTAAACCTTGAAACTTTATAAATTCTAAATTATACAACTTTCGAGAAATTATAAAACTTTGTAAAGTCTTGGAAAATCTTTTACTAAACAAGTTAAAGAATATCTCTCAAAAGTGTTAGAAAGTGAAACCCACTTTCATAGGAAGAGGAATTTTACCCTATAATAGCATGCTCAATCATGAGGGGAGCAAGAAAAACAAATTTATTGTATTACAGGCCATTGAAACTCAATAATTTGCCACATGCTTCCAAATATTGCGTAGTGTTATTTTTATGAAATAAATATAACTAAACTTTATTATAGATTGACCAACTGTTTTCAACTTGATATGAACAAATATGTTGCTCTACACAAATTTCATAGATTAAATGTTCTACTTGATATTAAAAACCATGTTCTACTTCATAGTTATTTGGATTTGTAAATCATTATAGACATCTAACCATATCCAGAAAAAAATATAATAATTTATTGTATCACACACCACTGAAACCCAATAATTTTTCAAGGTTGTGATCTCTTCTATCCTAATATTTTTATGAAGCAATAAATAAAGTAGCAATAAAAGCTATTAAAACTACCCATGCCATTCTTTCACTCAGCTTGGCGTAAGCCTTCCCATCTTCTATTTTTTCACAAAGTTAAAAATTTCTATATTGAAAAAAGTCTGTATATTGAAAAAATTACAATTGTGATAAAATTAGATAAAGATTTTAGTTAATATAAAATTTAATATTTTAAAATTTTAAAATCAGAAATTTTTATATTTAAAAAAAACTATATAGTAAAATAATAAGTTTATAGTTGATAAAAATAATATGATATTATACATGACTGAATTTTCTCACAAATTGCAACGTAAGTGTGTTTTATATGCGTATATACATGAACTTCCTAGGCAGGAGGCTCGATTTTAGTTTGCATTTATCACCACCTGCATAGTATCTTTTATTCTCTTTATCGACAAAATCTATTAGGTTCGGGTGTTGCGAACCGAGAGGTGAATGGATGCTTACCTAGAAGAGAACCAAAAGTATGTGGAGGAGATTGCTCAACTTAGTGTGGCCAACACTATTAATATCCTTCATGGTATAAAAGAAAAGTACGAATATTCATCAAAGTCTATAGTATATTTGACAGAGCACTTGTGGTTACTACCCAATCGAAGCCAAGTAGATATAGTCAGCCGACATTTTCTAGACAAAGCAATTGATCCTGTGAGGCTAGTGTGAAAAGTGTAAGAGTTAACCAGAGAGTCGACCGAAAGCAATTGACGCCCTGAAAGTAAAAGGATCCAACCAGAATTGAAGGTGCATGCTCTCTCGACGTGGGAGAAAGATAAAGCCAATAAATCTTTTCTGTTGAGTTTCACAAGGGAGCTTTCATGATCAAGATTGATAAGTTAAGGCCGAGGACACCGAAATACCAAAAGTGAAAACGTAGATTAGATGAAACTCCGTTGACTAAAGAAAAAATGGGAGAAATTGGATGTTTACTTTGCAAGAGGCAAGGTATAGGATGGATTTGGGAACTTTAGTTTCGAAATTCTTCACCATGGTCCCTTCCGTAAACAGAGCTTGAAAATTACCACACAGCAGTTGGGCCGGGAGAAAATTTCATGTTGCTTGCAAAGTGGGACTCAAAGGTAATGGAGAGATCAGATTTGTCAACTGCATCCTCGTTACAAGAATTTGTCTGAATGAAATGGAGTTGCTGAGATAGGGTCTTTCACGTACAGGGTGTATGCATAAAAACGTTATTGGACAAGATGAGGACGGTTTTCAAGCAGTTGAGGAAGCTGCTCACACAAAATTTACATAGCTTTAAACTCGTTCTTACCTGATATTAACAACCATGTTATACTTCCCAGCTACTTCAACTTTGGACCAATACGTACATTGAACCATATCCAAAAAAATTTAGAATAATGTTTATTTGTATCGCACACCACTGAAACCCAATAATTTTTCAAGGCTGCGACCTATTCTATCCTAATATTGTTATGAAGTAATAAATAAAGTAGAAATAAAAAATATTAAAACTACCCATGTCGTTCTTCGGCTCAGCTCGGCATAAGCCTCCATGTCATCTAAATTTTCATGAAGTTAATAATTTTTATATTGAAAAAAGTTAGACTAAATTGTATATTGAAAAAATTACAATTGTGATAAAATTGGATAAATATTTTAGTGAATATAAAATTTAATATTTAAAAATTTTAAAAGAAAAAATTTGTATATTTAAAAAAAAAAAATATATATATATATATATATATATATCTATATATATGTATATATATATATATATAGTAAAATAATAATTTTATAGTTGCTAAAAATAGTATGATAAATAATTATTTATTTTCCTTACAATTTGGTAATAGTAAATGTGTTTTATATGAGATTTTTAGACCTAAGCCTCTTAGTAATGAGAGTGATTTAGTTTTATTCTATTGATTCTCTGTGGTCTGTATTTCTTTTATTCTCTTTATTGACAAAATCCATTAAGTTATGGGTGTTGGGCTTACTGAGGGGTTCATGGATGCTACTCTAGAAGAGCACCGGAAGTATGTGGATAAAGATGTTGAACCTTGTTTGGGCTACACTATTAATATCCTTCGTGGTATAAAATAAAAGTACGAAGATCATCATAGTCTAAGAATATTTGACAAAGAACTTATGGTTGCTGCTAAATTTTCAAGTCAGTATATTGTTGCGGGACATCTTCCAGATAAATAAATTGATCTAGTAGATGAGGCATGTGCAAATGTAAGAGTTCAACTAGATAGTCAACCTGAAGCAATTGACACCCTCGAAAGAAAAATGATTCAACTATAATTTGAGTTGTATTGCGTTCACCGGGAGAAAGATAAAGCCAGTAAATATTGTTGGGTTGAGGTTCACAAGGATATTCATGAATTTGATTATAAGTTGCAGCTGTTGAAACTGAAATACAAAATGAATAACAGGGATTAGATGAAATCCGATGGCTGAAGAAAAAACGTGAGAAATTGATGTTTACTTTGCAAGAAGCAAGGTGTGGGATGGAGTTGGAACGAATTGCAAATCTTCAATATGGTCCCCTTATAGAAATAGAGCTTGCAATTGCTACACAGGAGGTTGGGCTGGGAGAAAATCTCATGTTAACAGAAAGTGTGGGACCTGTGCATATTGCAGATATTGTGAGTTGTTGGACTGGTATCCCTATTACAAGACTTTGTTAGAATGAAAATGATAGACAGGCTGCATGAAAGAGTGATTGGACAAGATGAGGTGGTTCAAGTGGTTGAGGAATTTGTGTTAAAAAGGGCTATAAGACTTAGCAAGATACCTGTACAATCCATGTCTTTTTGCTAATTTGCACCATAGATACAAATTTTGGGTTCAAATTCAAATTTTGTACTATGCAAAATCAGGAAAATTCATCAGTACACATCTGAAATACTCTGCAAATGCCAATAGTAAAAGAAAGCATGAGTTGCAGCATAATTCATGTAAGCTATGGAGGAATTACATACATCTATAATAAAACAAGTACAAGGAAATAGTAGCTTTCTTTCTAAATATTAAGACTTAAGCATGACAATGTTGTTCCATTGAACTCATTGATGCTAGGAAGTTCAACAAACCCCTCCTGGGAGAAGAAGCTCACAAGTAAGAATAAAATGCATCATCTTCCTTCCTAGAGCCCCAGTTTCCATAAGAAGATGGGATGGGGAAGAGTAGCTAACTATTATAGCACCCAAATTGCTCAGGCATTTATATCATAATAAAATAAAATTATAAACTAGTCCCCATTAGAATCTGGTGAAACTAATCACGGCCTGCATATGAAAGTGTGAGATCGGTAATTTTAAGTTTTGTACAGAGTTTAAAAACTCATTTGAGAAAAAAACATGGTATTAGGCATAATACCCTCAAACAAGAGCCTCTAAATTATCCCACATATCCCACTTGAAATTCTTTTCTAACTGAACCAAATGGGATGTGAGCAAATAATTCAACGAAACTGAACTATAACAAATTTTTGAATTTTATCTTTTGATTTGTCCAAATTTTGTACTATTGTTTGGACTACCATCAACAGGGAAGAATTCTTATTACCATTCAAAATGTACTGGATCTCTCTTTTTGAGAGTTTTTATATAAATTAAAAAAAAAGTGCTTTCTTACCTAATATATGAAAGAAAACAAAAAAAATATATATTTGCATCTATAAAAATATCCCTTCAAAAGAGTTCATTGCAGGATTTGATTTGTGTCAAGATGAAACATGCATTTGGTGAATTGTATTACACAATTGGTCTGTATACTGTACAATTTTTTTTTTAATTCAATTTTAACATATAAATGTTAATATGAATTAATCACACAAGGTAATGAGAGCTAGTCTTTGCATTGGAGTGCCTGGAAAATTACGTGATAGTTTGCACACACCTTTCAGCTTATGAAAAGTGACATCAACAACTAAAAACAAATCTCATATAATTTTTATATGTATAAAACCTACCAAGCAATGAATATGCATACATACATTAGACATAACCACGAAAGGGAAACATCTGAGTAGTTTTCTAAGGTGTAGCATCAGAATTTGAAGATAAATTCATATGCACATCCAAAAAAGCCTTGTTGTACATCAATCCTTCCACAACTAACCAAGCATGAAAGGTTAAGAAGACCAAAATAAATATCCAGATCAAGTTAAAAACTCCCAATATTCCAACTTGAAAAGAAGGTGCAAAAATTATTATTACTAAGAATTCAGGTAACATAAACAGATATACACCATAGAAATAAACAATGCAGGTTGATCTGCACTAAAAAAAGAGAATAATTTAAAAAATCTGAAAGTTGAAATTTCTAAGAAATAAAGTGTTGTGTTTAGTTAGAGAACCAAAATATTAAAAAAATAGGAGATTTTTTAAAAGAATAATTAAATTCTATGACAAAAGCTACAACACAAAAAATCATGTTTTTAATACATCATTGTATTTACATAAAAAGAGAAAACATCAAAATGTTTTAAGTTTCAACACGTAAAAGAAAAAGAAACTAGAATCAAAACTCATCGTTTTCAGTTCGTGTAGGACGACGCACCACTTCTAGAATGTCATTGGGATAATAAAACCAGTTGGACTAACACCCCATGCCCACTTTGACCCAGTATCATCATCCTCCCACAAAATCTGAAATTACATAAAATCAGAGATTTACAAGGTTAGAGCTCAGTAAAAAAAATTCTAAGCAACAACAAGAAAAAAAATATTCACCCTTGCATAAAAATCACATAAATTCATTGCATGAAGTTTTCTTATCAATAATGCATTATAGATGTTAAATTTCAGAAGCTAAACGATAATAAAGTAAAACAAGAAAATTATGGAAATTAATTTCATAGAGGTTGTTTCTCAATAATGCATCTCAAGACTCAGACAGCCCACGGGGCATATCAAATAGATGGTGACAGGGTGTTGTTTTAAGGCATCCTGTGGTGAAAAGGTCACTGTTCTGAAATCGTGTGGAGAAAAATGTAGCCATCCTAAGGGCTTGTGTGGCACAGGGTAGGTGTGATCCATGGGTGATTTTGACGACTTAGATGTCCATGGGTCATGGTTACTCAAGAAGCCATAGGTTAGGTGTGCCATTCATCTTAGGACTCACATTACCTAACAAGCAAAAAATATAATGCATCTCAGATTTTAAACATTCACATTTCAAATGAAAATTCCATGTGAAATAAATACAAAAAAACTATTTAAACAAAGTAAAGGAAAAGCTACCAAAATAGTAAAAGTCAATAAAGATATAATAGACATAAATAGTTAAGGAGAAATGAGACATTAACATCTTAAAGCTATAAGGGGATGGACCTTAAAGCATCTACAACAATTGTTTATATTAGTGTGAGTGCACAATAGCACATAAATAAAGTCATTTTTGTATATCAAAGGCCCAAATGACACAAATTTAAAGAAAAACGTAAACAAAAGAACCAAAAATAAAACTGCCCAAAGGCTCTAAGCATGTCATACAACAATTACACCAAGTTTCTTAGCATAGGTAATGTTGATGCTATTTGGGCTTCTATGGTTATCAATTGAAAGAGAATGATTCAGATTATCCATAGTTTCATAAGAAAATTGTTGACATTTTGAATCCCAACTGGGATTCATATTGAGGACAAAATTGTGAATGCTATGAAAGAAGGACCAAATGAGTAATGTTATTTTGGCCAAGATAAGTGTATCCCAGACAAATCATATGCATCAAGCATCTGGCTACATAAATCCAAGAACAAGATTCTTGGAGAACATATCTTATAAGGCCTTGTGTATGCCCTTTTTCTCTATTGTCAGTGATTAGAGAGCCACCTAGGAGAAATTGAGAAACATACAAACAAAACGTTGAACTAGGGGTTTGATTATTCTGAAGCAAATAAGTTGATTTCTTAGGTTTCACTTCCTCTGAATCAAGTTCAATGTAACTACCATGGATGTAGAAAGAGTCTTTGCTCTAAGACTCTAATATTCTATTAACCCAGTTCAATATTCCACTTTAAAGACTCATTCAAGGATTACTGCACATACGACAAGATAAATGATATAATATAAATTTTAATACTAGGATAATAAAATATAGAAAATTAAGGCATTAGATGGTATACAATTTATTTTATGATAACAAAAGATTCAATGAGAAAAAGCCAAAACATGATGTCTTAATGTCAAAATAGATGTTTTCTTTCTCCAATTGGGCTTCTGTTGTCACACATTCCGCTTTAATAATCGTGTCATTGTGTAGATTAGTACTGATATTTGCTAGCTTACTCCTGGTACTCTGTCCTTTTAATGAAATAAGAGAAATGCAAGATTCATCATATTGTTCATTCTTAAGAAATTTATTGGGAATCCTCCTTGAAAGAAAAACCTAATTTTATACATGAATGAAGAGAAATGCAAGATTCATCGGATTTTTCATTATTAAGAAATTGATTGGGATCCTTGAAAGAAAAACCCAGTTTTATACACTTCTAGACAGGTGAAAGAACCCACATGCGTCATACAATTTTTATCAATACCTTATCATAGTAATGTTGTCTCACAAAATGTATCTTCTTTAATATTTTTAATAGTATTATCTATTGATCCAAATTATAAAAGAAATGTTTTTGCATTCATGTACTCACATGAGCTTCCACCCAACCCATGCAGGAAAAATGCTAACAACCCAAATTCTTCCTACTGCAAATATGCACTTCATGAAAGGACAAACACTTGTAGACATCATATAAAATGAATGGGGATAAAGTATCATGCATTCAACAATTTTTTCATTCTTATAAAAAATTAGTGGGAAAAGAACTTCTTGAGTCTTTCCTAACACATTGTCCCTAATCTCATAATGATCAAAAAAGTGTGAAAGAGTTATTATGTTGTCTCATTCTCCAAAAAAATTGAAACTCTCTACAAATAAATTGTTTAGACTCTTCCCATGGTTAAGGACAGGATAAAAAATCTTGAATTATCCAAATAGGAAAGTCAAACCATGCATCATACAAATATGGAAATATTCAGAAGTTTAACAACATGATCTATTATTTGAATGAAATATTTGAATTAAAATGCTATCAATGGGAGAGGGGATCAATAGGGGAGATAGAAGTAATGTAAAACACATATATGGTGACCTCAATAGGAGAGGAAAAATTCAAAGAACCAAATAAAAGGTATAAAATCAATAAAATTACCAGTCATATAAAACAAAATAGTAACCACTGCATAAAAGAGTAAATTTTTTGGGACTGGATCAGTTCAAATATGTAATTTACATGTTTTGAATAGAGAAAATAGTAATTTCATATTATTTCATTTCTACATAGCCATATCTCCTTGCCTCAAATTCAATACAAGTAATATGCAATCAGAAATATGTGTCAACTAGAGAGGATATTCTCTAGACAATCATTCCAACATTTCTCTCACCTCATAATTAAATGAGATTCCCATCTCATTATCAGCATGACAACCAAGATCATTCATGGATCCTCTTGAAGTAGAGTCTCTAAAAGCAAGAGACTATAAGTAGACTGAAGAAGATTGCAATCATCATCCCCCATGTGCTAATGGTCCTCACCTCGCACGCCAGCCATAAGGGCAATAGAAGTGCACATCTACTAGATAATGCGGGATGCATAAAATAGGCAAGATAGATGAGATACAATTGGGAAACGTTTCCTCAAACAGACTTTAAAGGATTTGGCTCTCAAAGACTCATCCTCCCCAGATGGGGTGGTCGAGAGGGAATAGCTGGAGAGGAGCATGACCACTGCCCCACCAAGAATAAACAAGAGTGGACATTGCACAACCCCTCCCCTATGATGCATATTTTCTTATCAGTATGGGATACTCCAGCCAACACAATCACCCATGAATTCAAGTGATCACAATAGCAGGAGTTTAATGTTGAAACAAATGGCCATTAATTCAAAGAGTGATCCCACTGGAAATAATTTACAATCCCCGCACTTGGAGTTATTCCCAAGACATTTCATCATGTGAATTAGTCATCACACATAGAGGAGGAGGTTTGGTCTTCTTCCAGAGTGTAAAGAACTAAATTATTAAGCACATATGTGGAGAAAATATTAATTAAAATACCCGCCTATCATGGCCAGAAACTCCCATTAAAAGAACATGATTACAATTGAAGATGAAAACCATGAATTATGACCAATTTGAAACTCTAAAGCCCTCTGATGCATGCATCTGAAGTTTGTACATTGCCCAAAATATCTAGCCCTGAAAATTTGACTATTAAAGATTAAACAGAGGCCCAATACAAATCAAAGAAAATAAAAATGCAAAATGATTTGAAACCATTAAAGAAAAAAAACTCCATGTCAGATTTTCATCCCAGAGGCAAAGCAACCCATGACCACGCTTAGCAGAATTCACCCAAAAATTCGTGTTCTCCGGGTAATATAAAATTTAAATATTAGACTATAACCAATTAGAAAACACAATTAAGAAACATCAATTGCTAGAAACACTTTACTAATGTAGAAAATGTTTATGTTGATATATAATAGTACTAATATTATTCAGAGAGTGGTTGGCCCAATACAAGGTCATCGTCCCTATTTGATTTTGAGAGTAAAAGATGAGATAGAGAACGTTGATAACTACCCAATCCAGTGCATTTTTAATAATTGACTAAAATTAAATGCGTAAATATATATCATGTCAACATAAACCAGCCAAATACAAAGGCAATAGAACTGGATACATTATGGGGTTTTCCAAGGGTTGCTGTTAGACAGAATCGAGATTTTCCCGGTGAAATTGGGGATCTGGACTACAATTCCTAGTAATTTTATCTAGCATAAATATTTGAGAAAATAAATGGTGTATACTACAAGTGAGCACAAATCATTCAGGTTGTGAAATATGTAATTCCCATTAATCCTTGAAATTGCAGTGGGGGAAATGGCTACTATGTAGAAGGAAGAGAATGGGCATCGGGACACTACAGAAGCAGAAGCATCGAGGGAAAGGGAAACAAAGACCATAAACCCCCTTCTAATCTTGCCATCGGGAGGTATTAGGATCGAGTCCCAGTCGTGAATTTGCATGCAATTGTGAAGAGAGGAAGAGGTGGATTAAGTTTTGAATTGTTTTTTAGCGTGAGGAGAAAAGAGATGGTTTATCTCTTTTTGGGCACCTGCGAATATATTTTATTGAACTATGTTATCAAGAAGTTGAACTAAACAATCCATTTGTTCATTCATCCCACTGCGATGAAACACACTTCTTCAGTTCTAGTGTCTCGCTGAATTCCAATAGGTTTAACCATGTAAACGATATGTGTAAAGTTCCATCCAAAACATATCAATGAAGATCTTTGGAGGCAAATGCAAACCATTTCATTTTAAAGAACATAGCATTGGAATGAAAATAGGACAACATGGGAATTTCTCAAGCCTAAATACTAGAAAAAAAATGCATAGGTTACAACCAAATGAATTTCTTTAACTATATTAGTTGAGCAGAGTCTCCCCTGCTTTCTCACGTGGGAGCTTGGGGATCTGAATAGAAAATATGCTGCTAGAAAAGAAACAAAAATAACTTAGTCAAGACTCCAAACATAAGAGTCAAAATGAAATTAAGAACAAACCTTTTATTCTGACCCAGATCAAAGGTTTATGCTTAACTAACAAATCCCTGATTCTAAACCAGAGAAGAGGTTTATGCTTACCTAGTTTCTTTGCTAGTAGTCCATGTTGCAGCAGTTCTTGCATAAGTTTTTGTTGTTTTTCTTCGTTTTATCTACATGTTCCATTTCTTTATTTTTAAATTCTTGGTACTTAGTCCTTTTATTTTTCCTATCTCTTTGGTTGTATTCCTTTCCCCGATTTGTTGTTAGATAAGCTAAGAAATTTCACATTGTAGTAATAGCACAAGAAATGATATAATCACTCATAAGCCTCTGTGTTATAATGTGTAAAGTGCTCCCATTTCCAACCGCAAAGAAGCACCCCACATTGGGGGAGCACCAAAGATGGTATGGCTAGTTCTATAAGGTGTTGCAGTTGTTCTAGGTGTTATAACAATGGCGCCTACTTCCTATTGTTATACAGGTTGAAGTTAGTTTCAAGTGTTTGTCAAACTTTTGAGGGGGGAAAGTTTGAGGTTTCCATACCTGCTACAAATATCCAGCTCTTATGCTCTGTCTTCCTAAGATATTTGTATTATCTTGTACTTTACCCATATCGGGATATACAAAAAAAAAAAAAAGTGTCCCTGGTCAAAAAAATATTTAGATAGCAGCCTTAGTCTGGATTTTTTACTGTTGATTAATTTTAGATTGATGCAAATACATGATTATTTGTTCTTTTTTTAGGTGGAATGAAAGAACATAATAGGATGAAATGGGGAAATAAATTATTTTTAGTTGAATTTTCTGTCTATGAGATTTGAAGAAAAAGGATGATGAAGGCAAGGGAATCACTAAGCGGTAAAGACATACCATGGATCGATTCTGCGTAATCGATTAGATGTTTTTTAGGCTAGAGGGTGAGAGAATCATTGGGTAGAAATGGGTAGACCATGGGTCGATTCCACGCAATCGGTTAGGTAGTTTCTAGGTCAACAAAGCCAGTAAAACCCTATGGGAAGTTATCAAGTCGAAGGAGCAGTGAAAGCCATGGGAAGAACAAGCTGAAGAAGTCATGGAGCTAGAATATATCAAAATCGTAATATGTAATTATGCAATTTACCTGAAGACTAAACGTAAATTATTAGACCCTAATCGCATGGATATCGCACTATTGTAGTAGGTGTTCCCCAAAGTAAAACCTGTGCCATGATTAGCTGATTGAGCACGTATTCTCCTCATGAATTCACCATTACGCTAACCCCTTTCTTCTTACGCAACTTCTACACCATGGTGGTCGCAGACTATGGTTAAGACGTAGCCTGATTCTTCTTCTATTGCAACCTTTGATTCGGGTCTCCCTCTACACTATAAGCTTCCCTCTTCTAAATTGTTGCTGTCATCCTCATAGTCGCGCCCCTCTATGCCTATTTATACACCAATCCCTGGGTCAAATTTATCAATGGATCCTCCCTCGAACATTGCTCCAGCAGTCCCTTCTCCTCATGATCTGATTTTGTTACTTTCTCCTGCATTTAAACCCTTCTCGACGCCGTATCATTCTTCCTAACAAATAGAGAAGGTCATGTCCCAGCACACCCCTCTTCTCCTAAACCCTTCATCCTATGCATCCTCCAGCAGAATTACCTCTAAAAAAACCTTCATCTATTCATTAAATGCTTCTCGATCTGCTCATAATTTTAATTCATTTGTCTCCTTCAATTTTATCAGCATGGCTACTTCTGACAGCCTTTGCGTGAATTCTCTTATTTACTCTAATCATTCTAATACCTCCAAGTCCTTTTATATAACCTTCAATTCAATTAATATTAATTCCTCTTTCTAAATTAGATTCTCCTCCCGTATTCCTAATTCCATTTCGCCTTCCCATAATTTAAACTCTCAATTAATTAACCCTCTTTCTACCTTTCCTAACTTCCCTAATAACAACTTTTCTAACAATAATTTTAACAAAAATTCCCCATTAGTAATAATTCTAGTTCTCCTTCCGATAATTCTAATAAATTTTCTAATTTTCCCTCCCCTCCTTCTAAGCCTACCCTTCCCAACCTTTTTTCTCCCCCCTTCCCCCTCAATCCCAACCCTCCCCTCCCCCCTCCTTCCTCTTTTAACGCCAAGTTGTTTAACCTCTCACTAGTATTTCTTGATGCCCCTTTATTAAGACTTCTTGAGAAAGGTTTTAAGTTTTCCCATGTTCCTCATCCCATACCCTATGAAGACAACATTTTCTCCATCAAATCTATCTCCCACTACCTCCCCTCCCATGCAGTTGAAGAGCTTCACCAAGAATGTGGTCGCATGTTACAGGTCAAAATACCTCCTCATCGGCTCAGAGGAGAAGACAAATATGGAAGGAATACAAATACCTAAATTAAACCTATTTCTGCCTAGGTAACGCCTCTCTATAACAAAAAAAGAGCATTATAATGCATGAGATTAGTGAATGTGTTGCGTTAGTGGCTAGGGCAACGCTCTGTTTACACTAGAGGGTAGCGTTACCCGTGTTTTAAGTTTGAAAAGGAAAAAAACGTGCGGAGAATGATTTGAATCTCCGGCTTTCCCTCACAAGAGAGTCAGTTCACCAAGGAAACTGCAAAGCACCAGTTCATTATTGGTCACTGCCATAAAAGACTAAACTCCCAAGGAGGAAAAAGCATAGATATTAAAGAAACATCTTAGTTTTTTCTATTCGAAACTAGTGGAAAGAGAAAGGCAACAACGACTTTCTCCCTCTCCTATAAAAAAGAGCTGAAGGCTCTTAGTTGACGGTCGAAGGATTGCTAATGTTCTGAATACTTATGAAGTAGAGAATAGTGTTATAGTGTGAAGGCCAAGATTCAAAGAGGTTCCAAGAGAGCTTGTTCACTAATACTTCACTACTTGAGAGAAAGAGAGATTGGAAGGCTGAGGAGGGCTTGGTACAACTGACGATTGTAATCCTACTTCTTTCAAAATCAATAGAATTGTATTTGTTTTGTCCATTCGATGATTAATATTGTCATTGTTGTTTGAATATTTGCATAGTATGATATGAATGGCTCAGATGGGTATAATTTAGATGCTCATTATATATTGGCTTAATTGATAGGATATATGTTGTGTTAGAAATTACACGAGTGTTTTGATTGATTACAGGACTAAGATTTGGAGCCGGTGAAGAAGGACTCTTATTTCGCTGCTTAGTTCTCTCCAAGAGACTCCAAGATCGTCAAAGAGGTAATTCGCTATCGCATTCCATCAAGTTGTTTTAAGTTAATATGAACATGTATATGGAATCTTTGCGAACTGTACAACTAATCTTACTGTCTACCTTGGGCACCGGAAAGCCCTGAGAGGGATATACGATAACCAACAACCCAAGCATTTTACCCTATAGCAGAATTGATGACTCCACTGGGGAATTTTCCCTGTATTTTTTGGACTATTTCTTTCCTCCTTTATTCTCTCCTCTGTTCACTAATCCTTCTGACCAGTACTTATTCCCAGTAGACATTTCAAAAGCTCACAGATTTCAATCTTGTTTCTGTTTGACCATTTGAAGAATTTTTCCCTAGCTAACGCTACCCCTGTAGGTTTTCCAGTGCATTATAACGCTGACTCTGCTTAAATACAGTGTGTTAGTCTCTGGATTAACGCTCTCTTTACTCAGAGACAATGCATTACTCAGCCAAAACTTGTTGTTCACTACTATGATTGTGTTTTAGCTGCAGAATTTTTTGGCCATGAGTATATCTCCTTGACTGAATCCCTGTGCTTCTTTACTAAGCTGGCATTTCTGTTTGTTTGCTCTTGTTTGAAAAGTTAGTGTCAAAAGCATTTAATTTTTAGAGAAGATTTTTTTTTTTTTTTTTTTCTGCATCTAGCTGAGTTAATTCTAAAATTTTCAGTTCATAGACTGTTAAGAAGAGGTAGATAGAAGTCTGAATCTTTAAAGTCGAACTATGTTATTTGAATGTTAGTGCATGGATGTTGAAAAGAAACCTCTCCTTGTAGAAATACTCTTCATCGAATTAAACATTTAGAGCATGTTTTGCATGGTTTCTTGAGTCAGAGTCTCATTACATTTCATACGTCCACTCCCCCTCTGCAAGACTAATAATCAAGTACACTAAGAATCAAGCGATAATAAAATCAATCACATTAATCTTTTTTGAGTTGACACAAACAGTAGTTCAGGCTAGGATCTTGGGTTAGGAACATTGAGAAAACCACCCAAGATCTCAAAAATTGAAACTAGAGTCATTAACGAGCGAAATCCTACTGCACTCATATTATTGTGACCGTTCCTTTACCGAAGCTCAGCGCGAGAAAACACTTGGATGCACAAGAAGGTAGCCTGCCTTCGACTGCATCTGGTGGGTGTATTATATATTGGCGTTCCATTCAGGGATGTCGAAACTAGATCGGGGATCTAGGTATTTTGCCCATATAGCACACTATCCTTGACTGTGGACCCCCCTGATGATGTCTGTGATTTGAGGTATCTTTAGTGGCCATACTTTTTAGGGACTTACATAAGGTGACTAGGACGGGCTATCTTGGTACCTGAAATAGATGGACCCACTCTATCTTCGGTCTTTAGGAGGGTACTTGTCTTCACGAGAGTGCTTACACCTATCGTCCGAGGTTCGGGCGAAGATATAGAGTGACCGTAACTGTACTTTCCACCAACCCTCTCTGTATACTATTGTGATACTGGATTTCATTACCAACAAATGGTATTACTCAAACAAGGAACCCTATTCTGGCTGCTTGCTGATTGATTTTAGAGAGTCCTTTTTTCATTTTTAGGTGTGTGCTTACTGTCATTGAGACTTCAAATCATTCTCTGCGCATTTTTTTCTTTTCAAACTTAAAACATGGGTAACACTTCCCTCTAGTGTAAACAGAGTGTTTCCCTAGCCACTAACGTGGCACATTCACTCATCTCATGCATTATAACGCTCTTGTTTGTCACCGTGGCATCCTCCGACCCACGCCGTCTATCCCGACGACAACAAGGTCTACCTCCTCTCACTATTGAGGAAGAACTAAACCTTGGTGAACCCATGCCTTCCATGGAAGAGCAGTCTCCTCTGACTAATCTTGATTTTCACATAGCCTCATATCATCCGGAATTTCCGGAGGACCCTTTCACTGAAGGGGTTGTACCTCATTACAATCCTCCACTCACTCATCCGTAGGGGCCTGTGATTATTCAGATTCCACCATGCCAAGATATGTCTTTGGCCGCACAAACATCCATTTCACCACCAGCATCCACAGGGTTGATGCCAATGGCAACCATCCCAGGTTCACCACCATCCTCCCCACTGGTGGTCAGTTCTATGCCATCACTGGGTAACCCCAGTAGTCAACATATACCTACTCCCAACCCTACGGTCATCAAAACTATCAGTAGCTTATCGAATCCTTAGGCATCTACTTCTACCGTAACCACGTTGGGACCCACGGTAGCTCCTCCCACGAGTATGACTACTTTGGTGCCTTTTAGCAACCCTTTCGGTTGGAACCCTCAGCTAAGTTCAAACCCCTTGGCCACTATACCAGGGTGCAGTGTTACCAGCACGTAGGTAGCAGGGAACATTTCACTTCCCCTGCAATCCTTAGGACAAATGGGACAACCTATTGTCAATACTTTTCCCTTAAGTGGTGAAAATATAGGTGTAGGGTCTATGTTGTTGCCAAACTATGCAAGTAGTAGCATGCCTCCATGTAACTCTATTGCATCCATTTGGACTAACCAACCCCAACCTCCATCTGGAATGGTAGGGAAATTTTATACTGGGGGCAACCAACTGGTTGACCCACAATACAATATGCCCTATGGACAGCAACATTATGTCCCTACTCCTCCACCTATAGGAATTTTTTATCAAAGTCCTACTTATCCTCCTGGTAACACATTGATGGGTGGACCCTATGGTCTAAGTAGTCAGCCCATACTGCCTTGGTTAGATTCAGGGGAAAATCCACAATTGCCATTTTTGGCAGCTTTGGACATTCCCAATATCCATAAACTGACTAATGACCCCATCAATCACAACCCGCTTTGGCCTCCAGTACCGCATAAGATTCCTTCTGACATCCCAAAGTTCAACGAGAAACAAGGGGACGACCCAACCGCACACATCAGTACCTTTCATCTATGGTCTATATCCAATTCCATGGTGGATGATAGTGTCCGGCTTCGACTGTTTCCCCGCACCCTTACAGGCAATGCCGCCAAGTGGTACATTGAATTTCCACGCGCCGCCATCAATACTTTTGGCGCTTTAGTGACAGAGTTCCTAAAGAACTTCCAATTACCAATTAGATTTGAAACTGGAATGGAATTGTTAACCTCGCTGCGCCAAGAGACTGCCACCCACATCTCCTATCATATTCATGAATGGAGACGTAGGAGGAGGCTAGTCAAAGCACCAATCCTGGATCATCTCTTAGCCAATTGGTTTTGCAAGTCTCTTTTACCCCACATCTCTAAAGACATTGGCCTTTCTGGTGTGGTTATAAAAGATCAATGTATTCATCGTGCCCAGCATTTGGATTTAATCTATTCAAAATTTGGCACGCTACACGATCTACTCCCCCATGCCCCTGGTAACCCAAATCCTCTGGCCACTCAGAAAATCGGAGCACATGTCGACGGTCTCGTTGGCACCGTCTTCGGTGTAGCCAAAAAACAGTCTCGAGGGAAAACCTCCCAACCATCTTTGGCTACCATTTCCCCTCACCAAACGACTACTCTTCCTACCGTTGAGGTCAATTCTGTGCAAACCTCATAAAAACCTAGCAGGAAAAATAAGAAGAACAAGAAAAACACGTCTTCTTCGGAAGAGCAGTTGGATAATCAGACTAACCCTAATTAGAAAAACACTGCCAAAAATGACAAAGGGAAGGATAAATCCATGAAATTTCGTTGCAAGATATGTGTGGAGGAACACTTGACATAAAAATTTCCTTGGCTGTAGGAATGCACCGATTTTATTGCCAATAAGGATTTTGGGCGAACACCTGCCGTTCTTCATAATCCTTTCCCAAATCAATAGCATCAACATCAACACATGGTTGACAATGCACCACAACCCCATCAACAGGGCAATGGTGGTTCGCATCCTTCCGGTGAAGGATCCTCTACCATTTATGGCATCGAAAGTGTTTAACTTCAAACTCGAGCCAAGATTTATGGAAATCCTTCCATAGATGCTCAAGAACCTGGAACTAGTTCAAATCCACCACCACCCAACGATTTATATATCGAACGACCTACTACTGAACCCCTGATTTGTCCCCCCAAAGGGACACTTCGACGCACAATTAATAACATCTCTGCACGTGAAGCCCAAAACTACAACATTGTAGAATATTTGGCGCAGGCACTGTCAGCCATGTCTTCTCTCAAACTATTACAAACCTATCCAGCACAAAGGAAAGCCTTGCTTTCAGCCATTGGTGGAATATACCCCCAGGATTCCATGCTAGCTATCTTTGATATGGGAAAGGATAAAGCTCACCTCTCACACCAACTCGCATTCCAGGTGCAGGTTGTGTCAAAAGGGAGACCAATCCATCGCACTATCATACACGAAGGTGCTTCGACCTGCATTATGTCACAGGCTTGCTGGCTCAATTTATGTTCTCCTACCCTCACCCCGCCATCGAATTACCTCAAAGCTTTCGATGGCCACACGTTCCTCCCAAAAGGATACCTTGCTAGCTTTCCCATCACCCTGAGTGGGAAAACGGTAAATGTGGACATTGAAGTCGTAGAGCGCCATCTAGACTATAATCTATTTCTTGGTCATAGTTGGTCTTATGCAATGACTACCATTGTGTCTTCGGTCTTCCGACTCATCCTATTTCCATTGGATGGGAAAATAGTCACAGTAGATTAGCTATCCTTTTGCACCCCTAATTATGCCACGTTACCAAGTAGCACTGTACCCATAATAGGAGGCTTCCCTGCCTCTTACGTGAGTATCGGTACCGGTCTTCTGAAGGCATCTTCCCTGCTGGGTTGTTTTCCTCTCCAGCCGCCATAGATACCAAACACGGTTGCAATGATATCAACCACTTTGGATGGCTCTATCGACCCATGGATCATTCTGGCACCTTCAGACATTGATTCCTACGGAGATCAGATGCTGCTCTCACCAAGAGAGTTGGCTTACCAAGCCATCCAAATAGCATGTGAACCCTCCACTGCTATGGTTTCGACCGAAGGTACAAACCTCCCACCCATCACGGTTCTCTCTAAGGATCTCCTCAATGAAATCTTGCCTATAGATGAAGCTATTTGAGAGATCCTGTCTCTAGAAGAACGACCTTGGGGAGAGTTTCACCAACGTGCTTCGATGATTGACTCAGAGACGATAAAAACAAAAATCCCATCTTTTGACCAACCTAAGATAATTCCCTCCCCTTATACGACTGTTCAACCTATCGATTCAGAAGGGAACATGGGTAATCTTTATAAGACAATGCTCATTGATATCTCGATCAAAACGGGTATCGTGGAAAATATTCAGATTGGAGCCAACTGCAATCCTAAGGAAATTGCGTGCTTCACATCCCTTTTCAAGGAATTTTGTGATGTGTTTGCTTGGTCTTATGATGAAATGCCCAGCATAGAACCTTCTATCGTCGAGCACAAAATCAAGATCTATGACAATGCTAAACTAGTTCGGCAACGACTTAGACCTGTCCACCCGCGCAAAGAAGCCGCCATAAAGATTGAGGTAGAAAAACTTTTAAACGCTAGTTTAACCTACCCCATTCCTTTAACAGAATGGGTTTCCAATCCGGTTCCCATTGATAAAAAAAAGGCAGCATTCGATTTTGCATCGACTATCGTGATCTGAACGCCGCTTGTAACAAAGAAAATTATCCTACACCGTTCATTGATCAAATTCTCGATGATTGTGCTAGATGCGAATATTTTTCCTTCATGGATGGATTCTCGGGCTATAACCAGATTGCCATTAAAAAAGACGACCAGCACAAAACTGCCTTCATCTGTCCTTGGGGCACATTTGCGTATCGAAAACTCCCATTCGGTCTGAAGAATGCTGGAGCAACTTTTCAGTGGGCTATGGACTACACTTTTCATGACATTCGACATATTGTACAGGCTTACTTGGATGACCTTCCGGCCCATTCCAAGAAACGACATGATCACCTAGCTCATCTAAAAGAAATTTTTTCTAGGTGCAGATTCTACAATATACATTTGAATCCTCATAAATGTGTATTTATGGTCGATTCTGAATGTATGTTAGGTTTCATTGTCTCCAAGCACGGGATTAGGGTTGATCCCGATAAGGTTAAGGCGATTTTTGAATTTCCGGCACCATAATCCATCCTTCAACTCCAACGTTTACAAGGGAAGGCAAAATTTTTTCATCGTTTCATCATTAAATATGCCGAGATGACGAAAGGATTTATGCGCTTATTGAAGAAAGGAACACTATATTTATGGGATGACCAAGCTCAACGGTCATTCGATGCTTTAAAACATGCACTTGTTTCAGCCCCACTCCTTAGTGCCCCCGATTACTCACGCGACTTCCTTCTCTACCTGGCAGCCTCACCGTCCTCACTTGTAATGGTTTTGGTTCAAGTACACAACGACGACAGTGAACATGTGATATACTATTTGTCCAAAGGTCTAATCGGACATGAATTACGTTATTCACATGTGGAGATACTTTCTCTGGTGGTAGTTTTTGCCGTCACCCGACTGCGACATTATATATTGCCGCGACAGACTACTGTTATTGCTTTAGAGAACCCCATGCGACATATCTTGTATAGACAAATCATTGTAGGAAAATATTCCAAATGGATTGTAATCCCCCAGCAATTTGATTTGGTCTTCACGGCTGCCAAAGCAAAGAAATCCCTCGTCTATGCCAAATTATTATCGGATCTTCCCCGAATCGACCCAACAGAAGTAGCTCATGATCCATTTCCTGATGAATCTATATACTTGGTCGATTCTTCGGACCCATGGTATGGAGAAATTTTGGTCTACCTACAAACCCAATGCTTTCTCCCAACTCTCACATCCGACGACCATCGTTGTATCCGCCCCCAATCAAAGCACTACCTTATGTTAAACGATACACTATATCGTCGTGGTGTTGATACTATTCTCCGACGTTGTCTCACTCTCGATGAGGCGGAAGGCGTTTTGAATGACGGCCACGCAGGGGCATGCGGTGGTCATCTTTCGGGCATAGCTACTACCCAAAAAATCTCGTGCGCAGGTTACTATTTGCCCACTTCGTTTAAAGACTGTATTGCAGCGGTCCAGAACTGCCATCCCTATCAAATTTTCACAAAGAAAATGTGCGCTCATCCTGCCCCCCTTTACTCGGTTATCTCCATTGGTCCTTTTGCTAAATGGGGAATTGACTTCGTCACCTGCAATCCCACTTCGGAAAATGGACACAACTACATCGTGGTTGCGATCAACCATTTTACGAAATGGGCACAAGCTCTTTAAACTGAAAAAGTAATCGAGTTTTCTCCGCGTGACTCGTTAAAATTTCACGGAGGGCACCGAGTTTTTCTTTGTTGGACTTGTTAAAATTTCATAAAGAGTATTGAGTTTACTCCGTCTCCTCGTACTCATAACAAAATGAGGTAGACGTCCATCGAACATAGATTTCTCACTTTTCCGGCTTCAATGGACTAACTCATGGAAAATGAATTGTTCGGGCTTACTATTATCCCTTTGCCGTGCCCGGTTATCAAGACATGACAAAGGTACCCCAATGGAGTTGTCTTTTATGATATTTTTCAGACTCTCTAAATATGAAAAATTCACCGATTTTTCTCGTCTAGACTCGTTAAACCTAATCAGACAAGGCGTGGAGTTGTCTTTTATGATATTTTTCAGACTCTCTAAACATGAAAAATTCACTGATTTTACTCATCTGGACTCGTTAAACCTAATCAGACGGGGCACAGAGTTGTCTTTTCAGACATTTTTCAGACTCTCTAAACATGAAAAATTCATCGAGTTTACTTGTTTGGACTCGTTAAACTTAATCAGACGGGGAAAAATTTGGACAACATGGATACTACCTCTATTAAATTTTCAGAAAAGGTCGATTTGGTAGAAAAATTCTTGAACATGGCACTTCCCAGAAAACTCTTTCGAAGTTAGCCGAACCCTACCATCTATGAGTATTAGCCTTCATTTCCCAGTTTCCCTGCACCAGTAAAATCATAACACACTCTTTGGTGTTCATCAAGCTTCAGCTGCCTAGTACCATACTAGAGTGCCTTCTATTGTTCAAGTAGATCTCGCTATCTACTGCTCATGTTATCAACCAAACCACTCATTATGCCAGAAATTTGTTTTCGTCCGACATCCCCATTTCCTCTTCATTATCTCGAATCATAAACAACATCAGTTGGTTTCCGTTTCATGTTGACTGATGTAGGACACCTCAGTGCCTACCTTTCAATAGATCTCTTCCTATCGACTTCAACATCTTATCTAGGAAGCTGATCCAGAAATCCAACAGTACCCGGATACTTGCAAACATCAGTGGTAGGTAGTCTTGTGTTTCATCAGGGGTCTTCATCATTAGCTCCTGGTTGAATGATTCTACAAGTGTTCGACTTCAACTCATTTTATTCACACTCGCTAGATTGTAATGTGCATCTTAGGGACCATCATCATTATCGGTGGCCGCCTTCACGTTTGTTAACAATTTTCATTATCAACTGGTAATTAGATGATTTCTCACATGTTCGATGACAACTCCTTCATTCACATGTTGAGAAATATGAAGTTTAAGTGAATCGACAGTCAAGACCTTGGGGCAAAGGTTACATCATTAAAGTTGTGTTTCCTTCCCCAAGATGTGATATTGTTTATGGAGACACCTTCTTCAGCCTGATCCTGTTATGCTAGACACTTCCACATTGTGCTTATCGGTGGACAGATTCTTCATATCTCTATTCTAGAGAAATCATTTTGTTTAAGCTACTGAGCATCGGAATGCCCAACTCAAGGCAGATACTATATTTTCTGACATATGTTGTTGTTTCAGGTTTTCCTCAATCTTTCAATCTCTTTATCTCTACACAAATTATAAAGTATTTCGGCCATCGTCTTCATCTCTGACCTCACACTTTAGGGGGCATATGTTACAGGTCAAAATACCTCCTCATCATCTAAGAGGAGAAGACAAATATGGAAGGAATACAAAGACCTAAATTAAACCTATTTCTGACAAGCTAACACCTCTCTATAACAAAACAAGAGCGTTATAACGCATGAGATTAGTGAAAGTGCCACGTTACTGGCTAGGGAAATGCTCTGTTTACACTAGAGGGCAGCGTTACCCGTGTTTTAAGTTTGAAAAGGAAAAAACGTGCGGAGAATGATTTGAATGTCCAGCTTTCCCTCACAAGAGTGTCAGTTCACAAAGGAAACTACAAAGCACCAATTCATTATTGGTCACTGCCATAAAAGATTGAACTCCCAAGGAGGAAAAAACATAGAGATTAAAGAAACATCTTATTTTTTTCGATTCCAAACTAGCGGAAAGAGAAAGGAAACAATGTCTTTCTCCCTCTGCTATAAAAATGAGTTGAAGGCTCTTAGTTGAGGGTCAAAGGATTGCTAATGTTCTGAATACTTGTGAAGTAGAGAATAGTGTTATAGTGTGAAGGCCAAGAGTCAAAGAGGTTCCAAGAGAGCTTGTTGACTAAGACTTCACTACTTGAGAGAGAGAGATTTCAAGGCTGAGGAGGGCTTGGTACAACCGACGGTTGTAATCCTCCTTCTTTCAAAATCAATAGAACTGTATTTGTTTTGTCCATTCGATGCTTAATATTGTCATTATTGTTTAAATATTTACATAGTATGATATGAATGGCTCATATGGGTATAATTTATATGTTCATTATATATTGGCTTAATTGATAGGATATATGTTGTGTTAGAAATTACACGAGTGCTTTGATTGATTGCAGGACTAAGATTTGGAGCCGGTGAAGAAGGACTCTTGTTTCGCTGCCTAGTGCTCTCCAAGAGACTCCAAGACCGTCAAAGAGGTAATTCTCTATCACATTCCATCAAGTTGTTCTAAGTTAATATGAACATTTATATGCCATCTTTGTTAACTGTACAACTAATCTTACTGTCTGCCTCGGGCACCAGAAAGCCCTGAGAGGGATATATGATAACCAACAACCCAAGAATTTTACCCTATAGCATCGTATTCTTTGAAACTACAAGCTCCCCAAGCCTAACCTCTCTAAGGAAGAATTTCTAGCCCTTTTTTAACTCAATTCCAACCTTACTATTCTGATATTTAAAGTCGATAAAGGTAACACCTTTGTGTTGACGGGAAAATTTGTCCGGCCAACAGTAGGGGATCTCCCCGGTAGAAAGTCCCAAATAGACCTTAAACCGTTTGGAGTAGGGATCCCGTCCGGGGTGTGGGTTCGGCTACCACTTAAGATGACTTCCCTTCGGTCTCAAAAGAATTTGTTTGAACCTGCGGACATACACTTATTCACATGATACAGAATACAAGATTGATATGTTAAACCCGAATCAAACACTATGCGTAGCAAGATTATAGATAAAGCACATACAACTCGAGAGATGTCATTAGCAACACATCTTTTGGGGGTAATGCTTATGAGGTAGTCTGATCACAAAAGAAATAGTTCTTTATGATAAGATAACCCTTTACTTTCTGAAAGATAAAACGAAATGCTAACAAAATAGTTCATTAACACTCATTAATAGAACAGATGATAAAATGAACATCATCGATACAACACAGGTAGCCATGACGCATAAATGATGACATAAAGAGTGCAGCTTCATTAATCATAAGATGTTCTGAAACTGTACAAGGAATACGCACAGTGTTCGCACAACAAAACACATCATAACCATCGGGTGTTTTAACAAGAATCTATATTCATATGCTCAAGTGTAGAATCTTTCAATACAATTGCATGTAGCTCTTGAAGCCTAAAAAGAAAAGCCTGGCGCGTTTAGGTGGAGTTTTACAGCACCAAACTTGCCCTTTGGGTTTCCAGACTTTTCATTTTCCCCGCTCAAGGCTGCTGAGTTGCCCTCGCGACTCGAACATCCCACCACCCGTCCGGTATGGGCGCCGACTTCACGACTGGCAGGTGGTGCGACCCGCGATCCGTCTTGTTGGTGCGATCATGACCTGGCACTGGTCCCAAGATCGTAACCTAGCTCTAACTGCTGCTCATGACTTGCTGCTACCGGGCTGTGGAGATGGACGCGCAATGTTGATGTTAGGGGCGTCAATCTGTTGCTCCTTGAGAAAATATTGCCATGTCCGGTACTCTGCCGCTATGGGGGAAACCAGAGGGACCTCCTCCTTCAATCGATGCATACATTCTAAAGCATTTGGTACTAAGGTTTCCCTTTTCTCTGAGATCTGATTTGAAAGCGAGGCAAGCTTGGTATAAATCTGCGCTGGAGTGGCAATAAACTAGCTCAGATGCTCTTGAGATGCTGAGGGCTCTGGATCAGCAGCGGCTTGCTTGATAGGCTACAAAAATGACTAGATGTCCTGGTCCACTTGTTCCCAGGTTTTATCTTCATCCAATGCCCCAAGCGATGGAATGTGGTGCAAAGTGTGCATCGAGTCGATACCGCTGATCAGGTGGTTGTACGAAGACATTACTTTGTCCAGATTCTTAGACAGTTTGTCTTTAGATTGTATCGCCATACGGAGTTGAACCTTAGCATCCTGTGTGTGAATCCAGTCCCTCTTAGGAAAATTTTCAGGTGCCTGAGGGTATTGTATTGTCTAGCCCATCATCCTGTCTAAGGCCTGTGAAGCCTCCCTGAGCTGCTCGTGCCTTTGCCTGGTTTCTGCTCGTGCTCTTACCAGTGGGGCGATTGTTTGTTTGATGGTGAACATTTCACCATACACCTGCCTCATGGTTACTTCCAACACCTCACACTCCTTCAAAATGGCCAGTGGGACTTCGTTTACCGGTGGAGTCTGGTTTCGAAGTTGTTGAACTTCTGCTTGCAACTCTGCTTTCTCCTGCTCTGCACTCTTCTCGCGCTGCTCAGCTGCTTGCAGTCTATTTTGTAGAGAGACTATTTCTCTACTCATTCTGGTTACATTCTCTTCCGTGGCTATGGCGAAAGCAGTACCCGTCGATGCTATCATTACAGGATTAGTCCTGGTATCAAGGACTATGTCTTTGCCTGTTGCAACTGTGGATGTGGCAGAGGGACTTTGCGCTAAAGACCTCCTCTTCTTCTTGCCTGATTTTGAAAGAGAATTGATCAATGTGAGTCCGGTGAGGCTGAATACATCCTCTTCCTACCCCGGGGATCTAACATCGTAAAGTTGTGCACGCTGTAGGATGTCGGGGATTTAATTTTTCGATATCTTCCAAAGATAACATCCTCCCCCTTTTCTTATGTTCTTTTTCTTCTTCTTTTTTCCGTTCAATTTCGCTCGCTCTATCTCGCATTTTCTGCTTTCACTGTGTTGAATTGTTTCGCTTTTCTTTTTTTGCGTCGTCCTTCCGCAATCATTTCACTTTTTCTTTATGTTTATCTTCTTTTTATCTGGGCTCGCTTATGTTCGTTTCGTCATGCTTGTGCCTCCTTTCCCTCTCTTTCTTTCCTGGCTTCCTTGGCCTATTTCTTCTTCTACGTTGTTGTTGCACTCTTTTGGCATGCTTCCTCATCCTCTTTTATCTTCTTTTCCCTTTCTTGTTGGGCTTTTTCTTCTGCTTCTTTCTTTTGGATGGATGGGGTAAGCCCTGTGTTGGTTTGAGATTTCTTAGGTAAAGAGGAAGAGGCACCTCCTAACTGATGACTTCTGTCTTCTAAGCTCTGATCATCTGGATCTTCTTGGACTATGTTTACTTCCGGAGCAAATTGTCTCTCGGCACTGTACCAGTTCCTTCTCTCGTCTTCTGCTGGGCGCTCGATATGCTGATACATCCATTTGAATTTAGCTTTTAGGTAGTGTTCTGGAACTATTCTATCCGGGTCATATGTTCGATGTTCAAGTGCTCCAAGCTGATAAATTTTCATTGCTTCTCCCTCTGCTGCTACTTCCCTGAAGTCTTTAACTGTGCATGCGCCAATGGTGAGGGGTAGCGTGGGCCACGGCTTCTTCTTACCTTTAGAGACGACGCTGGAGAAGCCTTGAGACATCTGGAAGCATACCTCCTGGAGGAGCATTTTGTCTATCACAAAGCGAGGCATAGCATGGGGTGCCCTGTAAGTTCCAAAGACTCGGATGAAGGTATACCCGGGGAAAGGGAACCAGTGTGCCACTTTGACTAGAGTCTCCTTGGCCCGCCAAGACATGCAGGGGGCGTCCTGGCCAAATAAGTGTCTATATAGAGAGGGAATAAACACCTGGGAGATCTGATCTATATCCTGTTTGTATTTTGACTCCCAAAATACCTTGAGTTGCAGGTGAATTGCACGTGACTGCTCGGAATCCCAGTTGTGTGCCCATCCATCGAAGTGTACTCTTGCGCAGACAGCATCTAGTAGGTAAGAGGCCATGTAAAATTCGGCAGGTGTTCCTTCATCCGGGGCCAGTGCTGCGTTCAGGTTAGTCTACATTGAAGTCATCAATATGCCTGCCCAGTTGAAACGGGTGCCATGTGTTGTTACGTACTCCATGATGGTAGCCCAACTACCGCTGAAAGTGGAGCAATCCGGGCGCCCGTAAAGCCTGCAAAGCATGGCGGCAACCAATTTATAAACCTTCCTCAGGCTAGCCACTGGGTATTCTTGGTCTTTCTTGACCTTGAACTTCTCGGGCTCTCCCACCATTGTCTAATAGTATCAACTATCGGAACAGCGTGGGAAACAGCCCATTCTGGAGTGAAAAGCTCATCTGGGCGAGGCAATGAGTAGTAGAGGTGAGCATCCGTGCCTACGAGCGTAGTGAAAGCCCTGCCTTCGCTGTCTCTAATCACATACTTCTTAGGATCTATCCTTTGTATGATCCAATCTATCACCTCAGGACATGGAAATATGGCTGGATGGGCTCCTGCCAGGTGTAGTTTGGACTTCTTAACCGCCAAGTATATTTCCTGGTCTGGGAGATCTTCTGGAAATTCTTCTTCCGGTATGGCGAACGCATGATACACCTGGTACCATCTCATACTGTCTTCTTTTGTAAAGGTACATAGTGTATCCCTGTATATTGGGGGTGGGGAAACCACTTCCAGCTCATCGATCTCTTCCACTACTTGCTTGTCCCTCCTCCGAGATAGCGGGGGTGCCATGTCGCTAGAATCTGATAAAACAGGAATGCACTCTATGTCTTCTTGAATTTCACCTGTCAAATTCATAAAGGAATCCCAAGATAAGAGCGACATGGTGATATAAAACCAGTTACAGTTTAGTGATGAAATTTAGCTGTGACACATGAACAACTGGGTTATTGGTTTACTGGGTCGTTGGGTCGCGGATTGCAAGAAAAGAGTTCAGGCGCGACCTTGCAACCTCGCGACCAGGTCGCTGGGTCACTGGGTCGCAGCTTACGAACACTGAGGAAAAATGTGACCTTGCGACCTAGCGACTAGGTCGCTGGGTCGCTAGGTCGCAACTCTTTGAAAATTTGGGATATGCGACCTTGCGACCTCGCGACTAGGTCGCTGGGTCGCAGGTTGCGATGATGCTTGCCCGGGGGGTTTTCGCGCGCGCGCGGCCGAAAGCTTCTTCCCTCCCTCCTCTTGAGAATTTAAAAGTTAGCTGGGTCCAGGCAGAGCTGAGGGATGGTTTTACGAGCAAGGGACAAGGCCATGAGGGTTTGAATCAGAAAAGTGGTGAGGTTTGGACATTTGTGGAGCAAACAGTTTCACAAAACACCAAAAAAATATAAAAGCTCAGGAAAATGGCAATTTAAAGGCCTAAGGGGACATGGGTTTGGTAAGAAATGGATCAAAATGGAAACAGCAGGAGGAAATGGCAACTTACCCGGGAAAATCGCGCCAGTCGAGCTGTCAGAGGCGTTTTCTTTCAAATCGTTGAATGTGTAAAATGCGACCTGGCGATCTCCCTTATATAGAAGGTTGCACGTGTGGGCAATTAATGCGGGTCGCTAGGTCGCAAATCGATAAATTCTATAGTTTTGCGACCTTGCGACCTTGCGACCTGGCGACCTGTGGTCGCGGGGTCGCAAGGTCGCTGGGTCGCACTTTTCATTAAAATCGGATAATTGCGACCTAGCGACCTAGCGACTTGGCGACCTGGGGTCGCTGGGTCGCAAGGTCACGGGGTCGCATTTTTCGTTAATTTTGGGGATTTGCGACCCTGCGACTTGGCGACCTGGCGACCTGGGGGTCGCAAGGTCGCGGTTTTCATCAATAATTTAACTTTGCGACTTGGCGACTTAATAGTTTCTCTTTAGTTTTAAGGGGCTCCAAAAATTTGAAATGGTGGTATTTTTTGGAGGGTGTTGTAGGGGCTACAACAAATGGCGATTCATTGGACGAACTCAGAGTCTCTGCTGATGGTTAGTCTTGGCGGGGGGAGGGAGGGGCCTATGCTTACTGTTTTCTTTTACCTTGTGGTTGACATCTTCTAACTTTTGGCACCTAGCTGGGTTGCTCAATCTGCTAGCCTGTTTGGGCGCCATTCAACCAAATTCATTTCTTCAGGTCTTCGGACTGGAAGGGGTGGAGAACTTCAGGCAGCTATAGGGTCTGGTATGATTATTTTGTCCTCATCGTGTTGCTCCGCTGCCAGCGAACCTCTCGGTCCCAGCGGAGTCACTGCCTAGGAATCGTGAACGTTGCTCTGCTGCCAGCGAGCCTGGTCAGTACCCCGGCGGAGTCGTTACATCACCTCTCTGCACAGGAAGCCTTTCTCAATCCTTTACCCTTTATTAGTCTACTATTGCACTTATTTTGAATGTGCCGGAGGCACTTATTTGAGATGTGCTCGTGGCACTTATTTGAGATGGCAATTTAGCCTGGGCGGATGAGGGATCTCGACTTATTTTGCTTGCAGAGAGGTTGTTCCTGGTCTGGCATGAGGGCTTTGGTTTTTCCCAGATACCCTGTCGTAGCCTAGAGTACCTCTTTTCCCTTCTGGTCTGGTTACCACTTATACTGCATTCTCTTTTGTGGACACCCTCTCAGACTGGCGAGATAAGCTTTCCTGCTTGATGACTTGAGCTCGGCAATATACTACCTTTAGGTGCGGAGAACAAGCAAGCTTTTGCCGCCTTTGAGTTTATCGAAAAAGGCTTTTCATCAGCGTAGAACCTGTTGCAGTATGCCAATTGCGTGGCTCTAACAAATCCTTCCTTAAATTTTATTTTTATATATTTATTTATTTATTTATTTATTTATTTTTATTTTTTGAAACAAAGGTGAAACAAGAAGCTATGGTACAAAATAAGATAGCCCTCTAAGGGCTGTTAAGTGAAATAGTGTTTGAGGTCATGCCCTTTTACCGGGAGGACCTCGACTCGTCCATCAAGGGTTTGCAATCTGAATGTGTGTGATCCTATCTCATTAATTTGGAAAGGGCCTGTCCAAAGTGCTTGGAACTTAGCATGCTTCCCCTTTTCCTCATGGGCTTTATCCCACTTAAGGACCAGGTCTCCTACTTCAAAATTTTTGTTCCCTGCGGACCTTTTATCAAACCATCTTTTGATTCGGCTCTGATGGATGGCAAACTTTTCCCCGGTCTTTTTCCTTTCTTCCTCCAACTTCAGCAAGGTATCGATTCGAGTCTGTAAGGTGGGACATGGGGTACCATGACATTCTTGGGACAGTTGGAGGGCCGGGAGAGATAGATGAGAAGGGAGAACAACTTCTTTTCCATACACGAGGAAAAATGGGGAGGTGCCTAAAGAGGACTTGGGAGTGATACGGTCAGCCCACAGTGCATTGTGAAGGGCATTGTGCCAGTTGCGCTGGTGGGATAGCAGAGTCTTCTTAATAATATGGATAAGGTTCTTGTTAGTGGACTCAGCTAATCCATTTCCCTGGGAATAGTAATTTCCAGAATGTTTCAGAATAATACCATTTTCCAGCGCAAAATAATATAATTTAAAAGACGAGAAATAAGTAGCATTATCGAAAACTAAAGAAGTTGGAACGCCAAACCTGGTAATGATGGAATGCGTGAGGAATTCTATTACCTCCTGATCATTGATTCGGCGTAAAGGCGTCGCTTTGACCCACCTAGTGAAGTAATTAGTAGCTGTAAGGATATACCGATGTTGTTTAGAAGAGTGAGGCGTGATTTCACCAATTACATCCAAACCCCACTGTTGGAAAGGTTCCTCTACTGCTACTGCGAGTAAGGGGGCAGCTGGCCGTGCTTCTCGGTTGGCGAACTTCTGGCATTGAATGCATTTCCGAACATATGCATGCACATCTCTAAAAAGAGTAGGCCAATAGTATCCTGCGCGCATTATCTTATGGGCAGTAGTGTCTCCAGCAAAATGACCTCCAGCTAGTCCATCATGCAGCTCAGTTAAGATGTTTCTGCGCTTCGTCAGTTTCCAAGCAGTGTAACAGGACCCCATCGTGGTGTTTCTTGAACAACTTACCTTGGATCAGTTGGTGAGATGCTGCTTTGAGTCTGATTGCGCGTTTCTGCCGGGCCGTAAGAGCAGGGTCCATGGTGCCTTGGGCCAAATATCTTGAAATGTCAGAATACCAAGAAGGGCTATTTTTCTAAGGCACATGGTCGCTCTGATACATGTCGATCTCTTGTTCCCAACATTCCTCTTCAATTTCATGAGCACTTGCAGCCTCTGCGGCCATTTGGCATAAGCCCTGTCCTTTAACGGTATGTGCCGGCTTAAACTCTAAATCGTACTCTTGCAAACAAGCCACCCAGTTGCCCCGCCTTTTGCCTAGCTCTTGCTGCACGAAAAGTGAGCGAACCGCTGGATGTGGCACAAAAACCATGACATGATTTTTCAAAATGTAGGGCCTAAAATGTTTTACCGCCTTGTAGACCGCATAAGCTTGTTTCTCGATTTCTGGGTAATTCAACTCAGCTCCTTGTAAACCAGTACTCATGAAAGAAATGGGCCGTTCATCGTTTTTATCATCTTTCTGCGTGAGGACAGCTGCAAGCGAGGAGTCTGAAGCAAAAGTGTACAGGATGAAACCTTTATCAAAATCTGGACTTTGGAGAGAAGGAGTTTCAGCTATAGCCCTTTTTATTTTATCGAAGGCCTCTCTCTCTGGGGAATTCCATTGGAATATAGCATTCTTTTTAATCATTCCCTGTAGTGGTCTGACTATCTGGGCGAAATCTGAGATGAATTTACGAACAAAATTGATTTTCCCCAGGAAGGATTGCATCGCTTTCTTGTTGCTTGGGGGAGGATTCTGAGCAATGGCTTTCGCCCGTTCCGGATCAACCACAATGCCTTGCTTAGTGATAATGTGGCCTAGCAAGTTTCCCTCTGCCACAGCGAAAACGCTCTTTTTAGGGTTGAGCGATATTCCGTACCTCCTGCACCTCTCGAAGATTTGCTTGAGGTGGCGTAAATGATCGCCCCTGCATTTTGAAAATACAGTGACGTCGTCCAAATAGACCACCACGCTCTGCCCTATTAAACCACGTAAGGCTATATCCATGGCTCGTTGGAAAGTTGCTCCCGCATTGATCAAGCCAAAGGGCATGCGTCTGAAAGCAAAGGTTCCCCATTTTGTCCGAAAGGTGGTTTTCAGTCTGTCTGGTTCAGCTACCAGCACCTGGTTATAGCCGGAGAAGTCGTCTAATAGGGAGAACATCTCAGACCCAGACACAGCTTGTAATATCTATTCCATGGGGGGCACCGGGTAGTTGTCTTTGTTTGAGGCCCGATTCAGATTACGGAAATCTACACACAAGCGAATCTCGCCAGACTTCTTTCGTACAGGTACCAAATTTGACACCCACGTGGAGTGATGAACTTTGAAAATAATGCGCGCATCCAGGAGCTTCTTAAGTTCCTTTAGAATCATTGGCTCCAATGCTGGATGCACTTTTCTGAGTTTCTGTTGGAAGGGTTTAACGCCTTCCCTCATGGGTATTACATGTTGAATGATATGGTTATCGTATGTACGTAGATCTTCATATGTCCAAGAAAATACATCGTGATACTTCCGGAATAACTGGGTGAAGGCTCGTGCCTCCTCATCACTACAGTCTTTGCCGAGGTTAACGAACTTTGGGTTCTCATCTGATCCCAAGTTCACTTGCCGATGTGCCAATATGGAACTTTGCACTTTGGTGTTCGGAGGCCTGCGGAATCGGCTTTGCAGATCAAAGAGCTTTTCTAGTGACACCACCACCTTGGGCATAATGTTCTCTTTGCGTTCATCATGCTCTCTCTGTAAAGCATGCTCGTGCTCTTCCTCGTCTATCGCCGCGTCCTTGAATACTTCAGCATTGCACATAAAGTCCAAAATCTGTTGATCATCGTTAAAAACGCGTAAATTAGAAATGTTTTCTGGCACAGAGGGTCTATATACAACTTCAATAGAAAAACCGTCCCTTAAGGGGGTAAATCTAGCAGCAGCATTAGCCAGAGTATCAGCTCTGCATTGTGCATCCTGAGGACAGATTTAATTCCAAATGCATCAAAACTAGAAATCAATCGCCATACCTCTTATTGATACGCCTTTAAATGTGGAGATAAACAGTGAATAGTGTTGCGTACCTGGCGGGTGATAATCTCGGAATCTCCAATGACCTGTAAGCATTTTACCTTCAAATCCAGTGCTTTCTTAAGTCCAAGGATTAATGCCTCGTACTCAGCAGAGTTGTTAGTGCACTGGAACTCTAACCGGCATGAGATTAAGTATTTACTCTTTTGTGGGTCAAGCAATATGCAACCAGCATCGGCTCCGTCATGGGTCTTGGAACCGTCATAATACAAGGTCCACATGTCACTTTCCGGCTCCTTCGGGGTAATAGGTAGGGGAGGGGTTTCGGTTGAGTGTGAGACAGAAGTGACTTGCTCCTCCGTGACAAGTGCTAGTTCAGATTGGACCTCGGGGCCTACAGAAGACTGAGGGGGTTGGTAGCATCCGAATAAGGCTTCCAGAAAACACATACCAAGTTCTTCTTGTGCGAAGCTGATGGGTTCATTAACGGCATCCAAATCAGTGACGGTGTGTTTCATATAAGGTTCACTTTCTACCCTGATTTGATTATTCTGCCCCTTGTAAGGAAGCCACAAGTGGGACCAGTCGGTGGCGAAATAACCTTGTAACTTGCTAGACTAGTCCCTACTAAGCAATAGGCCGTATACTTCCGGAATGTCGACAACCACAATGTCAATGCATTGATGGACCCTAGAGTCTGACGACAAGCGGATGATGACATTGTTCAACTCTCCTACGGCTGGTACTTGTGATCTGTCAAGTTGTATAATATTTGCGTCAGTTTTCTCCGGGCGAATGTTCAGCTTTTTATAGACGGATAGGGGCATGACGTTTGTTGAGGCACCGGAGTCAACTAGACAGTTGTGGACGTTGAAGTTAAAAATCTCGAAGGACAAAAGGAAAGGAGGTGTGGATCCTCTTGAGTTGGTATTGATGGCATTTACTATGGACTGTACATCTGGTCCGGCTTGCGCAGACGTGTTGCTCACAGTCTTCGTAGCTGAAGTATTTGCGAAAGCCTTAAGAATGAGCTCCTTTTGATTAGTAATGCGGGCCAGCTCATAGATAGAAATGTTTTCTCTTGTTTTCTTCATATCTTCAACAATGTTATAGCTGGACTCTGGTTGAGGGCTAGGCTCGGCGGAGGTCTTAGAGGATTCTGTCGGAAGTTTGCTCTTTTGACTCGCTCGGGTAGTGTTGTTGGGGTGCTTCTCCGGGACAGATTGTTTCCCGTTTCCTGGGGGCAGGATTTTCCTTAGGAAAGCCCTTTTCTTGTCTTCATAGGATTGCTCGGGAACAGGTCCTTTGCTCCTGAGGCTATAATTCCGCACAGGCTGATCTTTGGGAGCATCTGCCATGTTGATATCAATGGAGGTAAGGTTGTCCCCACCTTGGATTATGTCAAAAGCAAGGATAGAGGATCCTGGTTCTTCGTTTGAGGGCGGATCCTCATTGTGATCTAAAACATCATCCTCCGTCACATCCCCTGGAGTTTGTTCATCTAAAAGCTGATTAACTACTGCTGTCATGCTGCCAATCCATTGAGGGCACGTTTTTTTAGAGTGGGCAGCTTGGTGGAAAGAACAGAAGTTATCGTTCCCTATCTCTTCCACATTGAGAGCAGTATTTGTGTTAGACGGAGGTCTGTTAGTGTTGGGATTACTTTTTCTGAAGAAAGGTTTGGGTGGTTTAGGGCTATTTGTGGCTTTTGTGCCCTTTCTCCTTAGGTCAGTGACTTCATTCGTTAAATGCTTGAGCGTTTTTGCCATGCTTTCAAAATAAAATGCATCCCTATCCCTATCAGTGGTCTTAGGAGTGGAGGACTGACCTCTTTTTGTGTTAGGCTTGTGATCATCTCTCCCTTCATGATCGATGGCTCCTATCGAAAGCATGTCTTTTTCTACGGCAAGAGCAGCCTCATAATTAGCCGTAAGGGTAGCGCGGGCTTCACGTTTGACAAAAACGGCAATGTCCCTAGGTAGGGCTTTGGTATAGTAGTCAATGGTGATTGAGTCATCCAACGCTAGGTTGGGGGGAAATTTCTGCAGTATGGTAGCGAAGCGTTGGTTGAAGTCCTTAACCTTTTCCTTTTTATGACACTTGATGGTGCTCAATTCAGTGAGAAGCATGGAAGGAGTTTTATCTTCTGAAAACTTATGCAGGAACGTGCGACGAAATTGGTCCCATGAAGTGATAGAGGCACTAGGGAGAGAGCGGTACCATGTGGCTGCCTTGTTTTCGAGGGTATGAGGAAACAGTCGACATGCGACATCATCGGACTGGACTCTCATGATTTGCAGAGACAAATAGAAGCTGCTGATATGATCTTCAGCTAAGGTGCCCTTCTCAGGGTCGAACTTAGGGAGATGTTTCTCTGGATGTCTAGGCAGATCCTGGAGCGGGCCTAAAAGGTTTAATGGGGATTGAGCCATCCAGGCCAGGGGTTGCACTCTTCTCGCTCGCTGGTGTTGCCTAAACTGATGTTCAGATTCACCTTCCGAACCTGAGACCGATGCTTCTGACTCGTGACGGGAGTGTTCGTCTTGGTGTCTCCCACGGTGCAGAAAATCTCTAAGATATCCCAAGTTGTGTACAGGAGGCCTCATTGGGTTTGGGTGACGATTGCGAGCTTGGTTTCCTTGACCTCGGCCCCTATCTCCTCTACCTCCGGCCCCTCGGCCTCTATTTCCTTCTTCTTCATTTCTGCGAGCTCTATTCCTTCGGTCTACATTTCCTCGACCTATGTCTCCCTCACCACCCCCGGGTGGGGGGTGTGCCTGGTTGTTGTTTTGTTGAGTCTGGTTAGGCTGGGAGTCGAAGAAAGGCTCGGTGTCAGCAAATTCTTCGCCTTCTTGGAGAATCGGGTCATTTTCCTCAACAGCATTTGCGAGGTCTTCCAACATGAGATTTACGAGCTCGGGTATGGTACTCGCAAGGGCACCGTTTCGGGTGATGTTCTCGGGAGGAGTTCTAGTATGGGCAAGGTATTCCATGATTGGAGTAAACCGTAAGTTGTTGATAAGATCGCGGGCAGCTGGGCGCAAGGCTCTCAACTGTTCCCTAGTGATTTCAAAATATCGAGTCTCCCTCTCTGGAATATCTTCTAGAGGAGGAGGGATAGTTTCATTGTTTATGACCTCCCCTTGGGGAGTTTGTGATGGAAAGTTTGTTGTGTGCTGGGAGGCTGCCATTCAGCCCTCCTTCTAGCGCCAATTCTTTTGACGGGGAAATTTGTCCGGCCAACAGTAGGGGATCTCCCCGGTAGAAAGTCCCAATTAGACCTTGAACCGTTTGGAATAGGGATCCCGTCCGGGGTGTGGGTCCGGCTACCGCTTAAGATGACTTCCCTTCGGTCTCAAAAGAACCTGTTTGAACCTACGGACATACACTTATTCACATGATACAGAATACAGGATTGATGTATTAAACATGAATCAAACACTATGCGTAGCAAGATTATAGATAAAACACGTACACCTCAAGAGATGTCATTAGCAACACATCTTTTGGGGGGTAATGCTTATGAGGTAGTCTGATCACAAAAGAAATAGTTCTTTATGATAAGATAACCCTTTACTTCCTGAAAGATAAAACGAAATGCTAACAAAATAGTTCATTAACATTCATTAATAGAACAGATGATAAAATGAACATCATTGATACAACACAAGTAGCCATGACGCATAAATGATAACATTAAGCATCATTGATACAACACGGATAGCCATGACGCATAAATGATGACATGAAGAGTGCAGCTTCATTAATCATAGGATATTCTGAAACTGTACAAGGAATACACACAGTGTTCGCACAGCAAAACACATCATAACCATAGGGTGTTTTAACAAGAATCTATATTCATATGCTCAAGTGTAGAATCTTTCAATACAATTGCATGTAGCTCTTGAGTTTCCAAAAAAGAAAAGACCTGGTATAAGCTCCCGTAGGAGTATTTATAATGCCAAAACTGCCCGTTGGGTTTCCTTGACTGTTCACCTTTTTGACCGTTGGGTTACCTTGCGACCCATTCTTTCTGCGACCTGAGTGGTATGCGCGACCCGCGACCTGGGTAGGTGATGCGACCTGCGACCTGCCCTGTTGGAGCGACTTGCGACCTAGCTCTACTTGCTGCTCATGACTTGCTGCTGCCAGGACGCGAAATGTTAATGTCAGGGATGTCAACCTGTTACTCCTTGAGGAAATCCTGCCATGTCCGGTATTCTGCCGCTATGGGGGAAACCAGAGGTGCCTCCTCCCTCAATCGATGCACACATTCCAAAGCATTTGGTACTAAGGTTTCCCTTTTCTGCCCGATCTGATTTGAAAGCGAGGCAAGCTTGGTATAAATCCGTGCAGGAGTGGCAATAAATTGACTCAGATGTTCTTGAGATGCTGAGGGCTCTGGATCAGCAGCGGCTTGCTTGATAGGTTGCAAAAATGATTGGATGTCCTGGTCCACTTGTTCCCAGGTTCTCTCTTCGTCTAATGCCCCAAGCGATGGAATGTGGTGCAATGTATGCATTGAGTCGATACCACTAATCAGGTGGTTGTACGAGGACATTACTTTGTCCAGGTCTTTAGACAATTTGTCTCCAGATTGCATCGCCATGCGGAGTTGAACCTTTGCATCCTGCGTGTGAATCCAGTCCCTCTTAGGAAAATTTTGAGATGCCTGAGGGTACTGTATTGTCCAACCCATCATCTTGTCTAAAGCTTGTGAAGCCTCTCTGAGCTGCTCTTGTCTTTGCCTGGTTTCCGTTCGTGCTCTTGCCAGTGGAGCGACTGTTTGTTTGATGGTGAACATTTCACCATATACCTGTCTCATAGTCACTTCCAACACCTCACACTCCTTGAAAATGGCAAGCGAGATTTCATTTACTGGTAGAGCCTGGTTTCGAAGTTGCTGGACTTCTGCTTGCAGTTCTGCTTTCTCTTGCTCTGCTCTCTTCTCGCGTTGCTCAGCTGCGTGCAGTCTGTTTTGTAGAGATACTATTTCTCTACTCATTCAGGTTACATTCTCTTCCGTAGCCGCGGCGAAAGCAGTACCTGCTGACGCTATCATTACAGGATTAGTCCTGGTGTCAAGGACTATGTCTTTGCCTGTTGCCACTGTGGATGTGGCAGAAGGGATTTGCGCCAGTGACCTCCTCTTCTCTTGCCAGATTTTGAACGAAAACTGATCAAATGTGAGTTTGGTCAGGTCAAACACATCTTCTTCCTATACATGGGGCGATCTGACATCAGAGAGTTTTGTACGGCCCAGAGGTATATCAAGAGGAGTCACCTCAAGGTCGTCCAGCATGTCATCCTCCCTTTCCTCTGTGTTCTTTTCTTCTTCTTCCTTCCGCCAGCGTTCAGCTTCTGCTGCTGCTTCTATTTCGGCTCTCTTCTTCTGTTCAGCTGCAGCAGCCTGTTCGGCTTTCTTTTGGCGTTCAGCCTCTGCTTTGTCCAGCTCTGCCTTAAGTGCCCGTTCTGCTGCGGCTTGTGCCTCCTTGCCCTCTTTTTCTTTCCTAGCCTCTTTGGCCTGCTTCTTCTTTTGTGTTGCTGTTGTACTCTTTTGGCGTGCCTCCTCATCCTCTTTTAGCTTTTTCTCCCTTTCTTGCTGGGCTTTTGCCTCTGCTTCCTTTTGTTTGATGGATGGAATAGGACCTGTGTTGGTTCGAGATTTCTTGAGTACAGATGAAGAGGAACCTCCTAACTGACGACTTCTGTCTTCTAAGCTCTGATCATCTGGGTCTTCCTGGACCACGTCAGTTCCCGGAGCAAGTTGTCTTTCAGCATTATACCAGTTTCTTCTCTCATCTTCTGCCGGGCGCTCAAGATGCTGATAAGTCCACTTGAAATTGGCTCTCCGGCAGTGTTCAGGAACTATTTTCTCTGCGTCATATGTTCGGTGTTCAAGTGCCCCGAGCTGATAACTTCTCATTGCTTTTGCTTCTGCTGTTACTTCCCTGAAGTCTTTAACTGTGAATGCACCAATGGTGAGGGGTAGCGTGGGCCACGGCTTCTTTTTGCCTTTAGACAGGATGCTGGAGAATCCGTGTGACATTTGAAAGCATACCTCCTGAATAAGCATTTTTTCTGTCACGAAGCGAGGCATAGCATGTGGCGCCTTGTAAGTTCCAAAGACTCGGATGAAGGTGTATCCAGGGAAAGGGAACCAGTGTGCCACTTTAACTAGAGTCTCCTTGGCCCGCCACGACATGCAAGGGGCGTCTTGGCCAAATAAATGTCTGTACAGAGAGGGAATAAATACTTGGGAAATTTGGTCCATATCCTGTTTGTATTTGGACTCCCAAAATACCTTGAGTTGTAGATGAATTGCGCGCGACTGCTCGGAGTCCCAGTTGTGCGCCCATCCCTCAAAATCTACTCGGGCGCAAACCGCGTCTAGTAGGTAAGAGGCCATGTAAAATTCGGTAGGCATTCCTTCTTCCGGGGCCAATGCCGAGTTCAAGTTGGTCTGCATCGACGTCATCAGTATGCCGGCCCAGTTGAAACGGGTGCCATATGTTGTCACATACTCCATGATAGTAGCCCAATTGCCGCTGAAGGTGGAGCAATCTGGGCGCCCGTAAAGTCTGCAGAGCATGGCGGCAACCAATTTGTAAACCTTCCTCAGGCTTGCCACTGGGTACTCTTGGTCTTTCTTGACCTTGAACTTCTTGGGCTCCTCCCACCATTGTCTAATAGTATCAACTATTGGAACGGCGTGAGCAACAACCCATTCTGGAGAGAAATGCTCGTTTGGGCGAGGCAGTGAGTAATAATTGTGTGCATCCGAGCCTACCAGTGTAGCGAAAGCTCTGCCTTGGTGATCCTTGATCACAAAATTCTCGGGGTTTGTCTTTTGTATGATCCAGTCTATGATCTCTGGACATGGGAATATGGCTGGATGCGCCCCTGCCAGATGTAGTTTGGACCTCTTTACCGCCAAGTATACTTCCCGGTCTGGGAGATCTTCTGGAAATTCTTCTTCCGGTGTGGCGAACTCATGATAAATTTGGTACCATCTCATGTTGTCGTCTTTTGTAAAAGTACATAGTGTATCTCGGTATATTGGGGGTGGGGACACCACCTCCAGCTCATCAATCTCTTCCACTACTTTCTTGTCCTTCCTCCGAGATAACGGGGGTGCCATGTCACTAGAATCCGATAACACAGGTATGCACTCTATGTCTTCTTGAATTTCACCTGTCAAATTTATAAAGGAATCCCACGATAACAACAACATGGCGATAAAAACCAGTTACAATTTAGTGATAAAATTTAACTGTCACATGCAAAACTGGGCTACTGCGTCGCTGGGTCGCGGATTGCGAAAACAGAGTCCGGGCGCGACCTTGCGACCTCGCGACCAGGTCGCTGGGTCGCTAGGTCGCAGATCTCCGGAAAAATCGGAAAATGCGACCTAGCGACCTTGCGACTAAGTCGTTGGGTCGCAGGGTCGCAAATCCCAGAAAATGGAGAGAATGCGACTTTGCGACCTCGCGACTAGGTCGCTAGGTCACAAGTCGCAAACTGGCTTGCCGGGGGTTTTCGCGCGCGCGGCCTTGAAACTCCTTTTCTCCCTTCTCTTGGAATTTACAAGATGGCTGGGCCCAGGGGGAGCTGTGGCATGATTTCAAAAGCAAGGGATGGTGCCATGAAGGTGAATCAAACAAAATCAGAAAGGTTTGGACAATTATGCACACAACAGATTCATAAAACCCTCAAAAACATAAAAGCTCAGCCAAAAGACAATTTAAGGCCTCAAGGGGAGATGGGTTTGGTAAGAAAGTCACCGAAACGGAAACAGCAGGAAGAAATGGCAACTTACCCGGAAAAAACGCGCCAGTTGAGCTGTCAGAGGCGTTTTCTTACAAATCGCTGAATGTGTAAAATGCGACCTGCGACCTCCCTTTTATAGAAATTCGCACGTGCGAGCAATAAATGCAGGTCGCTGGGTCGCAAGTTGATTATTTTCGGAGTTTTGCGACCTTGCGACCTGACGACCTGGGGTCGCTGGGTCGCGCTTTTCATGCAAATTGAAAAATTGCGACCTGGCGACCTGGGGTCGCTGGGTCGCAGGGTCGCATTTTCCGTTAATTTTGGGGATTTGCGACTTAGCGACCTGGCGACCTGAGGTCGCTAGGTCGCAAGGTCGCTAGGTCGCGGTTTTCCTCAACTGTTTAATTTTGCGACTTGGCGACTTGGCGACTTAGCAATTTCTTTTTAGTTTTATGGGGCTCCAAAAAATTTGACATGGTGATTTTTTTGGAGGGTGTTGTAGGGGCTACAACACAATACAAAACCCGTTCGAGAGAAAAAGGGCATGCAAGGGGGTAAAAATGGCCCAACCTACCGAGGCTAGATTCCGAGAGTAACGACTTGCACCATCGGCATAACCGATATAGGTTGTGGACGGGAGGTCCTGCGGAATGGTGTTACAAGACAAAAAATGGGGGGAGAAGGAACAATGACGGCAGCATGAGTGTAGAGTAGACATCGAACAGCAACTGCAGGAGGGAGTGTGATGAGCAGGATGGCTATGACTCATATATGGACTAGAGGGTGGTATATGAGGGCTATAGGAGGTATAGCTGAGTCTCGGGCTGTGGAGGTCAACATAGACGCGGGTGGTATCATCCTGTGTATGGGAGGGAAAGATGAGGTCATGGGTGGAAAAGGATTCCAAGGGGGTATCCTGACGGGAAAAGAGGGGATGACTAGTGGAATGGAAACCACATGACGCGGCAAAGCTACCTAAATCATTTGTATAGGAAGAAAGGCTCACATATGGATCATCACGGGGAATGACAGAAGAACAGATAAACAAATGGTCAAATGATGTTGAGCCTAGGGTGGTCGCTGAAGGGGGAGTGAGCGAAACAATAGGGGAGGATTCAAAGGGAATTTTATCCAAGGGTCTCACAGAGGATGATAGGTAGAGAATGGTGGTAGTAGACTCCGTCATCTAGACATCAGGGGGGGGGATGTCAATGGGAGCGGGGGGATCCTCAAGCTGACCTGAAGCATACTGCGCAAGTATGGGAGAGGCAGACTAATTTTTTCAACCTCATACTCTCAAACTACATGTAAAGAGGCACGGTAATGCGTCAGGTGAGGAGAATGGTGGGAGTAATGGCCATGGACACCACACAAAGCACAAGGTTTGTTGGTGCGAATAATCTTTGGGTTCTTGGTTACGGATGAGGACAGAATAGAGGGGTCAGGGACCATAGACTCAGGGAACGCGAATTTGACCATGGGTTGAATACGGGGCAATTCAGGACAAGTATGGGTGGCATGACTGACGACATCACACAAGGCGCAAGGCTTTGCGGGTGGAGGAGGAGCTGGGTCAGTCGGGGTGGCCTTGTCTTTGAATGCCCCCTTGCGAGCTTTGCCTTTCTTTCCTGGAGCTGTCACCACAGGGGCAGGGTCCTGGGGAGGTGTTGGGGGCATGGTGGCAACGGAGGAAGTGAGGGAGACTGGTTTAACTAGTGTCAAAGCAAGATAAGGTTTGGGGTGACTAGGTGGGGTAGCAGCTGGAGGGTCAAGGTACCAGACGGGTTTGCCCAGGGTTAGGTTGGGGAGAGAGAGGGTGGCCATGACGAGGACCGTATAGACTCCGAGAGGGGGAGCCAAGAAAGGTATCTGACCAGTGGGATAATGACCAGGAGGGATGGCTCCGAGATGGTTGAGGCCTGGGGGAACTGACCTGGGAGGATAGAGGGGTTCAGGGATACCAGCTGTAGGAGAAGGGCCAGAAGGAGGAGGTCTGGCTGGCTAAGATGAATGGCTAGGAGCGGGTTGCGGTGGGCGAGTTTGAGTCTGAGGTTGCTGACTAGCCGAAGCGGGTCGCTTAAGGGCAACCCAAGACGATTGCATCATGCTAACATTCGATAAGCTGGGATCAGAGATAGGAGGAGGAGGGAGACCAGGGAAAGTTCCAAGCAAAGAGGAGTCTTTGTAGATGCCGGGAGAGACACTGGTCAAGGAATCGATGGTTTTCTTATTGGCTACGGAAGAGATGGTCATCTCAGGGGAGGTCTGAGACTTTGGCTCATGATAATTCAACTGGTCGATGGTGACTATCTTTCCATTGTGAGGAAAGGACATCTTGCGAAAAACCATGGATGGGATAGTAGACATGGCATAGGTGTAGCTTTGCCCCAAGAGAATGTTCTAATCTAGAGGGGCGTCGATGAATTCGATGTCGACGCAAACAGTCTTTCCCGCAAGAGTGATAGGACAATTACAGAAGAGGCCAATGGGCTGGGAGGCGTGGCCATCCCATGCTCGAAGGGTGATCGTGGAAGGGGCCAACTCAGGAGATCTGAGTTGCTTCCAAACGGAAGCGTACATCACACAGGTGGATGCCCCCTCATCAATTATATACCAAGAAACGTTAGCATTCCGAATTTTGACTGGGATTTGGAAGGCTACGGAAGCAGGAAGAGGAGGATGTTCTGATTGATGGGCGTCGAAAACAATCATTTGGTCATCAACAGGATCTACAGTGCCCATGGAAGATAGCAGAGCCTTCTTTTGGGAAGGGCACGACTAGAGGAGTTCCAATGTGGAAATGGCAGTAGGAGACTGTGCCAAATCATCTACTATGCTATACGAATGAGCAACTCGACCAGAAGCAGCATTTCGGCGTAATGGTCCCTTAGGAATCTTGGTATGAACCTCAAATTTGGGTTAAGGGATATGTAAGGGACCATTGGATGTCGAAAGAGGCTTGGTAGAACTTGAAGAAGGGGACTCGGAGACAGACTGAGTGGGAGGCTTGGGGTACTGGCGAGACCGAGTTTGAAGGTTAAGGTCGATGGATGGAGATGGATCAGAGTTCATCATGAGGATCTGGTAATCAGAGGAACCAGAAGGGGAAGGTTGAGTGGCGACCTATCTGTTAGGTGGTTGGGTAGCCACGAATCCTTGCTGGGGGAAAGGATCGGTAAACACAGCCGGTTGAGTAGTGGCCACATTAGGGGGAGCATGAGGGGAGGCATGTTGTCCTTGCAATGTGGCTTGAGACTCCCACATATGCCGCATCTGTGGTAGAAGGGGACAATCGTGAGTGTAATGACCGTAAACACCGCAACATGAACAAGGCTTATTTGTGCGAATAGGCCTGTCCGGCATGGGCTGAGTGCCCTGTTGCTGGTTAGTAGTGTTAGGGTCAGTACCTTGAGGATTGGGTCCACGAGTACTAGGGGCAGATTGATTTCGATTTCCTTTCCACCTTCTCTGAGAGGAAGGGGGATTAGTCGCGCCTTGCTGTGCAAATACTTGCCCTGGAGGGGGTTGTAGGTGCTGTTGCTGGGGTTGAGAAGGCAAGGGAGGTGGAAGTGCAAATGCTGGAGGAGCTGGAGCACCAGGCTGTGGATAAGGATAATGGTTAGGTTGGGAAACATTGAGGTAAGTAGGAGGTTGGGCAAAAGGATGAGGCATGCCGTATCCTAGATACACGCTACCTGGAGGGGGAAAAGTGCTAGAGGTGCTGGCCCCTCTTGGAGGGAGACCATAGCCCATAGGAGGCTGAGCATACGGATGAGAAAGGGCTCCAACGATACCGTCGGCGGAATGAGATGCCCCCAGGGCATTAGCGCCACCGGGCCTCGGGAGGTCAGGAAGGACGGTATAAACATAACTAGACTGAGTGTAGATCAGGTCATATTTCAAGGCTATTTGGAGGGCGGCTTCTTCGGTTTAAGGGAAATGGGAGGCAACATCTTTGCCAATGGGAGGTAAGAGAGTGTGAAGGAACCAGTCCATATAAACCCGATCTTTGAAGGTGGGAGCTCAACATAAGCTCCGTCTTCTCCGCCATTCCTGGACATGAGTGGAAAGGCGAGTCGAAGAGAATTGACGGAAAGACGTCAAAAGCTCTGTACCAGTGTCATATCAGAGAGGGAGCTGGAAATAAGATAAAAAGTCTTGGGCAATGGTCACAAAGGTGGTATGGGAAGAGGTGGCCTGGTCAACATACCATTTAGAAGCTTCGCCCGTAAGCGTGCGTTGGAACAACTGAAGACGGATGGAATCATCGGTAATGGAATTGGAGGAACACCACATGTGGAAAGATCGGACATGGTTGGTTGGATCTTCTCCAGCAAGGCCTTCTTTTAAACCCATAATTTTTGAGAGAAAAAGAAAAAGTGTGCTTCGTAACTGAAAATAAATCTGGAGAGAACAGTATATAATGCTGAAATAACAGAAAATTAATAGCTAACAATGCATCAATCTAACAGAAAAAGGTGGGTCTCTCAAAACTAGTCTAAAAGAGGGGAAAAAAAATCTAGTCAAAATAGACTGAAAAGAGGCCAATAGATCTAAGGTTGGGAGGGACAGGGATCTGAAGGAGAAAACTGCTGAAAAGAGGTGCAGAACACAGCCAAGAGGCAGAGGCAAGGTGGCTGTAAAAAAGGAGGAAATCAACAAAAAGAAGAAGGGACAAGGAGGAGGCCCTAAAGGTAGATCCAAACAAAACGAAAAAAGGTGGTTTGAAAGGGAGAAGAGCTGATTTAAAGGGATCTGAGAAGGAAGTAGCAGATCTGAAAAAGGGAAGGCTGAAACTCTGAAAAAACAGACACCTGAAACAGTTAAAACTCTTCCACCAAAAGTGGAGGCTACTGAAGCCCTAGGGGGCTATGTTCCCACTTAGATGAGCAAAACATATAAGAAATAGGTCTAAACGGGCTGAGACAGAGGCTGGAAAACCATGACAGAAGCTTCAGAAAAACTTAGAAAAGTTGCAGAAAAATAGCAGAAAAACTGGCAGGTCACAGGTTCTAATCTGTTTTCTGTGCAGGTCGCAAATAATGGGCTGAAAAGTGCGACCTATAGTCCAGGTCACAGTTTCTGGGCTGAAAAGTGCGACCTGAAGCTCCGGGTGTCCCGGCAGCAGATTTCCGAAAAAGTTGTCGTCTCAGTTGCGGCTGATGTCTGTCACCTGCGCAATAGGGCCAGAAACACGCGGAAGTTAGAAATTTTAATGTTTTAGGGTTTTATAGGTGAAAAACAACATAAAAATAGGAAAAACAAAAAGTTGAAAAGAAACCCTAGGGTCTGAAGTAGCTGGATATGCAGGAATATGAAAAATGATAGCGGTCGTAATTGAAAACCCGTGTGGAGTCGCCAGTTGTTAGTATGAATATTTTGTCGAAGTGTACGAAAAAAGACCACTTTAGCTACGCATAACTTATAGCCCTAACATCAAATATGGCTGCCAATATCTTCAGATCTGTAGTTAGTTGATCAAGAAAAGTGCTGCAAAAATCCAGATCTATGCATAAAGAGACATTAAGCAGTAAAAATAAGGTTTTGCTCCATACATCCAATAGACAAGACAAGAACAATATTTTGAAAGAATTTTTGTATTAAGGGCACCTGGGAGGAAAACAAGAAGGTGTTTCCAATTCTCCTCAATGGGATGGGTTCTTGGAAGTCCTCAGCACTTCAGATCTAGTATTTCTCTCTCTTGTTGGTGTGGAAAACCCAGACAAAGATAGAACTCAAAGGGAGCTCACACAGCAAATAATGGAAAATATGACAATGATAATGGCTCAAAGTCAGACCAAGAGTTTAGATCCAGAGTGATCTAATAGGCAAAAAAAGGTGAAGAATGATAGGAAAAACCCTCCTATTTATAACAAAATATTGGGTCATTCTAGATCTTGGTGCATGATTAAAATAACATTAACCAAATCTAGATCCACCTTTTATGGAATATTTTATTATATTTGTTGGAGGGAAAAAGTATTTGACTTAGGTCAAATCCCTTTATTTGTGAATAATAAATAAATAAATGATTTATTTATTATTTTAAGGAAGTGGTTGAAAGATAATCAAATAAATAATAATTTATTTAATTATTTATGGGTGATTTAGTCATATTTAACAAGGAATATTATTTAAATAAGATTTAAATAATTATTCCTAGAAAATAATAAGATAAATAGAGATTTATCTAATTAATTTCTTTGTTTTGGGTTAAACATGATGAGGAATAATAATTAAGTTATTGTTTAATTAATTATTCCATGAGGAAAATCAAACAAATATAGATTTGTTTAATATTTCCTTTTGGGGTTTCCTGTTTAGACCATAAACAACCTAATAAATGTATTTTATTAAGTTATTTTACATAGTGAAAGCAATTTTACTTAGGGTAAAATTGGTCTTACATGGTGTACTTGGGTCCATCTAATGATAGTAGGTTAGATGACCAAAAAATGGTGTAACAGTAAGTAAGAATTATATTTTCATACCATTCACACAATTATAATACTCTTTAGAGGATGAAAATGTGAAGTTGGGTTACACTTTTGTGAGAATCGGGGGCGGAAATATTTTTTCTACATCCGAACTCATTCTGCCATTTAGATTGATAACATACTGACGGCGTGGGAAAAAATATTTTTGGCCGGAGATGAGAAAACCAACAACAATAGTTCAGCCGAAATTTTAGTTCCACTGGACTATTAGTTTAGCTGAACTTTTAAAATAGTTCGACCGAACTCATATTTTATAATTATGTCACCCATGAACGGTTCTCATTTTCACGCGTCTCTGTTCGCATATTCTATTTTTCACTAGCTTCTGTTCTGATTTTCATTTCTGTTCGCATATTCTGTTTTTCGCAGGTTTCTGTTCTGATTTTCTGTGGCGTTGTTGTTGATTTGGCACCCGTGAATTGCTACTCAGGAGTTGCACCGAGAAAATTTCCAGGTAAGTAATTCAAAACATCCATTATATTAATTCAATATAAGTAAGCTTGTGATTGCTTAGATGGTTTAATTCAAAACAACCATTATATTAATTCAAAACATTTTATTACTCCATAATTTTTCGGTTGAAAAAAAAACCACCACTGTGTATTATTTTTATGCCCCATTTTCTTCTAGTAGCAATAATCATGGTTAAATGTATTATCTTTGGTTTTCCTCATGAACTGCTCTATTATTATTTTTTGCTGATCTTTGTTCCCTACCCTGACCACTCTTACTGCTCACCACTTTATCTGACATCTTACTCATTGGGTTTCATGGTGTACAATGTCAAGTCATAGAATATAATTTTGATATTAACATTTTAAACTTTTATCAATTAAAAATACAAAATTTATACATTACTTTAGTTTCTTGAACCAAAATAGACTTTATCATACTTACAAACTGAAAGGAAAAGGACTGGTTCACCCATTAGTAACATCTATGAATTACTTGCATTTCCAGATTCTTCCTCTAGCTTTTGAACATGAGCCTTCAATGTAAACACTAAATCCCTTGCAGGATCCTGAAGGGTACTGATAAGTCCTACTGCAGGACTCTGCAGTGAGCCCAAGATCTTGGCATAGATTTATGCCCTTGTAGGCATGGTTTCCAAGGCCTTAAACTCTTGGGGAGCATAAAACTTCCCTTCGAAAACGACCCTGATAAAATCATTCTCTTCAAGCTTCTGCTACTTATGAAAATTCCTGTAAGTTTTCAGAGCTGCTGAGATTTCTTGACACTATTCATTATCAACATTATTTTTATTTTCCTTTCTATCTCCAGCTATCTCTGCACCTATCAATTCTATAGAGTAAATAATTATAACTCTATTCTTCAAGTTACATTATGTCACCTCATACCTGGCACCTATTCTTTGCCTTCTATTCTAGGGAATTTTTGTAGATATATACATATTTGTTGGTTCTTTCTTTCTCTTTAGAACATAAATTGTTTTTTATTGTTTCTAGATGTATGTGAAAACTTCATTGTAGGGAATCAGTCTTAGTCTTAGACGATTCTATCAAAACAATAATTGTATGAAAGGCCATTTAGAGTCTATTGATGTTTTTTTCTTCATTTCCATTTGTAGTAGTTCAATGTATGAAGTTATTTTATATATCAGTACTAATGGTGTCTCTTTCAATGATATATGATGGTGAAATTTTTTGTTTCCCTCTTTTTCTTATTTTTTTATTGCATGTATCAAATTCCCCTGCAATATTATTATTTCTTTGATCTTTATTTCATTGTTTCCAGATTCTTCCTCTAGCTTCTGAACATAAGCCTTCAATGTAAACACTAAACCCCTTACAGGAGCCTGAAGGGTACTGATAAGTTCTACTGTAGGACTCTGCAGTGAGCCCAAGATCTTGGCATAGATTTATGCCCTTGTAGGCATGGTTTCCAAGGCCTTAAACTCTTGGGGAGCATAAAACTTCCCTTAAAAAATGGCCCCGGTAAAATCATTCTCTTCAAGCTTTTGCTGCTTCTGAAAATTCCTATAAGGTTTCAGAGCTGCCGGGATTTCTTGACACTATTCATTATCAACTTTATTTTTATTTTCCTTTCTATCTCCAGCTATCTCTGAACCTATCAATTCTATAGAGTAAAGAATTATAACTCTATTCTTAAAGTTACATTATGCCACCTCATACTTTGAACCCATTCTTTGCCTTCTATTCTAGGGATTTTTTGTAGATATATACATATTTGTTGGTTCTTTCTTTCTCTTTAGAACATAAATTGTTTTTTATTGTTTCTGGATGTATGTGAAAACTTCATTGTAGGGCATTAGTCTTAGTCTTAGAGGGTTCTGTCAAAAAAATAATTGTATGAAAGGCCATTTAGAGTCTATTGATGTTTGTTTCTTCATTTCCATTTGTAGTATTTCAATGTATGAAGTTATTCAATATATCAGTACTAGTGGTGTCTCTTTCAATGATAATCTGATGGTGAAATTTTTTGTTTCCCTCTTTTTCTTGTTTTTTTATTGCATGTATGAAATTTCCCTGCAATATTAGTATTTCTTTGAGTTTTGTTTCATTGTTTGCTTGAATTTATGCACTACCTTATTGACTATCATATGGATTTATATCTTTATTTTCCTTTTCCAAATGTCTTTTTTTTAATTATCTTCATGATCTACCCAAAAAATTGTGATAAATATAGTCCTATTGGAGTGGTATGAAGAATGTGCTGTTAATTCTTCTTCTGCAAATGAAGTTTATCTTTTATAAGACCTACAACCAATTTATACTTTAATACTTTAACCATTCACCATTTGTATACATTTAAATCTAGCATTCAAATATAGCATAGCATATATAAATTTTCTTTCATAATACAAAGCTAAAGGATTTAGAGGAAATAGTAGTGATGGAATGAAATGTAACATTGTAGTTTGATCCCATGTTGGCCTTTATATCATAGAAATTTTTTCATATTTACACAAATATCATAACTGATTAGTTATTAGACTACATATCTTCATATAGAACTTGCAAATAATATGGTGGAAATGTGGATCTCGTGACTCTTCATAATGTACAATGATTCATTCCATATTATTCATAGATCAAATGTCATTTAAATACAAGATTTATCATAATGTACAATGATTCATTCCATATTCACTTTTAGATTCATTCCATATTCATTTTTTGATTCAGGAGGAGCTTTTGAGAAAGTAATGATAATTCCAATAAAGAATGAGCTAGACTCATCTTCAACATCTATTAATTAGATATGAAAATTCATAATACTACTGTGTACATATGAGAATATTTATTTACATGTTTATATAAATTATATATACATATGTACTTTTTTTATATATAAATATTTTCATTAAAAAATGAACCTTTAAATTATGAACCTAGTTAATGTTGCTTCTTCATGAAGAAGACTACTTGATCTTGCAATTTGATGAGGGTCCTTTGTTATGCTTCTTGACTACTTCAAATTATTGACACAATCATATGCTTCTTTGATGATGGTCCTTTTTTATGCTTCTTAACTACTTCAAATTATTGACACAATCATATGCTTCTTGTTACTCTTTTTAATCATTCCTTATATCGTATTCTCCCCCTTAGATATTGTGTACTCTCCCACATAGATATTGCACTCAATTTCATATTCTCCGTAATATTCTAGGCTCTTCTTTTGAAGTCAAATAAGTGACAATAATTTACAAGAACTATCCTTTATTTGTTTCTCACATATATGAATAGATCCCATTTTATTTTTTATTCTTAAATCAAATGTCATTTAAATACAAGATCTATCATAATGTACAATGATTCATTCCATATTCATTTTTAGATTCAGGAGGAGCTTTTGAGAAAGTTTTGATAATGCCAATAAAGAATGAGCTAGACTCATCTTCAACATCTATTAATTAGATATGAAAATTTATAATACTACTGTGTACATTTGAGAATATTTATTTACATTTTTATATAAATTATATATACATATGTACTTTTTTTTCATAAATATTTTCGTTAAAAAATTAACCTTTAAATGATGAACCTAGTTAATGTTGTTTGTTCATGAAGAAGACTACTTGATCTTGCAATTTGATGATGGTCCTTTGTTATGATTCTTGACTACTTCAAATTATTGACACAATCATATGCTTCTTGTTACTCTTTTTATTCCTTCCTTATATTGAACTCTCCCCCTTAGATATTGTGTACTCTCCCACATAGATATTGCACTCAATTTCATATTCTCTGTAATATTCTAGGCTCTTCTTTTGAAGTCAAATAAGTGACAATAATTTACAAGAACTATCCCTAATTTGTTTCTCACATATATTAAGAGATACCATTTTCTTTTTTTATTCATAGATCAAATGTCATTTAAATACAAGATTTATCATAGTGTACAATGATTCATTCCATATTCATTTTTAGATTCAGGAGGAGCTTTTGAGAAAGTTATGATAATGCCAATAAAGAATGAGCTAGACTCATCATCAACATCTATTAATTAGATATGAGAATTTATAATACTACCGTGTACATTTGAGAATATTTATTTACATGTTTATATAAATTATATATACATATGTACTTTTTTTTCATAAATATTTTCATTAAAAAATGAACCTTTAAATGATGAACCTAGTTAATGTTGCTTCTTCATGAAGAAGACTACTTGATCTTGCAATTTGATGATGGTCCTTTGTTATGCTTCTTGACTACTTCAAATTATTGACACAATCATATGTTTCTTGTTACTCTTTTTAATCCTTCCTTATATTGTATTCTCCCCCTTAGATATTGTGTACTCTCCCACATAGATATTGCACTCAATTTCATATTCTCTGTAATATTCTAGGCTCTTCTTTTGAAGTCAAATAAGTGACAGTAATTTACAAGAACTATCCCTAATTTGTTTCTCACATATTCAAATGGTTCTCTAACAAGAGTCTTTGTGGGTATGTATTCCATATTCACTATTTTTTCAAAGCCTTGTTGTGTGAGGAAGTGGTACTTTATGATGATATGTTTAGTGATTGAAGGAAGTAGAATATTTTATTTTTGAAATTGTTGTTAAACTTGTATTGAAACACTTAATAGATCTGGGTTCACTAAAATTTACCTTAATATCTTGTAGAGCCCATTTCATCCAAAACACTTGTCTGCAAAAAGAAGTAACTACTATGTATTCCACTTCTACTCTAGATAGAGAAAGTAATGACTCTTTCTTGCTTAACCATGCAACCAAAGACTCTTCCAAGTAGAATTATACATTGTCCAAGTAATGATATTTCTTTCTTAAACATGTAACCAAAGACTCTTCTAAGTAGAATTATACATTGTCCACTTGTACTTTTCATGTCATCCACACAAGCCTAGTTGAATCTCTCTATGTTGTCAATGTAAATTTCTCACCTTTTGGGTACTATAGTCCATTGTTTGTAGTATCTTTCAAGTATCTTAATATTTGTTTGTTGGTAATAGATGACTCTGTTTAGTTGTTGATTGAAATATTCCAACTAATATAAATTCCAAAATTATATCTAGTCTAAACCTTGTTATGTATATCAAGCTTCCTATCATATAGATGTAAAGGTTATGATCAACATCACCTCATTCATCATCCATCATCTGCACACAACTTCCATCCAATTGATATGGATATTCACTTAGGTTTATAGTATTCCATTTCAAACTTCTCAGCATATCTCTTAGGTATTTATATTGAGAAATGGATATGCCTATTGAATTTTCTATAATTTATGGCTTGTAGCCATAGGTAAAAGATAAGTTCCCCAATAATTCACATCTCAAATTCAAATTTCATCTCTTCAACAAAATATTTTACTATATTTTACTAGATGATTTTTATTGATTCTAAACATAATATAATCCACATACACAAACACAATTATTAATTCATCACCATGAACCTTTATCCATACATTATTATTAGCCCCTTGAAACACATTTTTTTAAGGTACTTGTCTAGCTTAAAGAATACCATGCTGGTGGTGATTGTTTAAGTCCATATAGTTCCTTATTTATCCTAAAAACATATTTAGGATTATCTACGTCCTCCTTAAGTTATTTTTATTACCAAGTAGCTCTTCATTAAACTTTAAATCTATGCATTCCACAATCTTATGCACTCTTTTATTATAGTAAGGATATGCCTTACTTTTTGATAAATATCCCAAAAATATTCCCTCATGGGAACATCAAAGTTTCCTAAGTTTTCATCATTACTTCTCATATAGAATTTAGTTCTGAAAACCTTAAAATGTTTGATTGAAGTTTCCTTAATGTTCCACAATTCCTACTTTATAATAAGATACATCGACTTTTTCAATAGTAGTGATTTACGATTGAGACAAGTAAATCAATTTATATGGAAACACTGCTTATCTCTACTAATTTTTTCTCATGTAATCGTATCGACTTCTCATATTCACTATGCTCTAATTACATATTGAATTTACATATTGATAGGCCTAATAAGTGGTTACAAAAGATTCCAGAATATATTGAAACCAAAGTGATTTGATAAAAACACATTAGCCAATAAACAAACCATTGAAACCAAAAGTGATTTGATACAAAACATAGGTTTTATCCTTATATAGGTAATTGTTTCTAATAGATTCTTAATTTAAAATGAAAAATATTCAGTGTAAAACACATGCATTCTTATACACCCTTATGTCTACCTAAAGTAGTTTGAGTGATTCCAAGGGTCCTTTACACCCTTCTTAGGGTATAATTGGGAAATGTAGTGTTAACTTCTAAAATTTATATAGGCAGAGTTTGTAAAGGGCCAGGTAGCCTCTGGATCTCATATTTTATGAAAGGTGATATATACAGTAAATGCCCCTACAATCAATCTCTAGAATAGATCTAAATAGAAGTTTTTCATTTTCATGTCCATGGTCTCAAACAATGAGAGAGAAAAAAAAATCTTTTATATTCAACATGTAAAACAAAAATTAGCCATAAAAGTTTCCCATTGAAACCAAAAGTGATTTGATACAAAACATAGGTTTTAACCTAAGAGTAAATGCCCCTACAGTCAATCTCTGGAATAGGTCTAAATAGAAGTTTTTCATTTTCATATCCATGGTCTTAAACAATGAGAGAGAGAAAAAAACCTTTTATATTCAACATGTAAAATACAAATTAGCCATATCTCTCGAATAGATCTAAATAGAAGTTTTTCATTTTCATATCCATGGTCTCAAACAATGAGAGAGAGAAAAAACCTTTTATATTGAACATGTAAAACACAAATTAGCCATAAAAGTTTCCCATTGAAACCAAAAGTGATTTGATACAAAACATAGGTTTTAACCTGATATAGTTTAATTGTTTCAAATAGATTTTTAATAAAATGAAAAATATTCAATGTAAAAAACATAGTATTTGGAGACAAAAAGTAATTTGATACAAAACATATAGGTTTTAACCAAGTATATAGTTAATTGTTTTGAAAATAGATTCTTAAGAAAATGAAAAATATTCAATGTAAAACACATGCATTATTATGCATTCTTATACACCCTTATGTCTACATAAAGTAGTTTGAGTGATTCCACGGGTCCTCTACACCCTTCATAGGGTATAGTTGGGACAGGTAGTGTTAACTTCTGCAAGTTCTATAGGCAGAGTCTGTAAAGGGCCAGGGAGCCTCTGGATCTCATCTTTTATGAAAGGTGACATATCCAGTGAATTCCCCTACAGTCAATCTCTGGAATATATCTAAATAGAAGTTTTTCATTTTCATATCCATGGTCTCAAACAATGCGAGAGAGAAAAAACCTTTTATATTCAACATGTAAAACACAAATTAGCCATATCTCTGGAATATATCTAAATAGAAGTTTTTCATTTTCATATCCATCGTCTCAAACAATGAGAGAGAGAAAAAACCTTTTATATTGAACATGTAAAACAAAAATTAGCCATAAAAGTTTCCCATTGAAACCAAAAGTGATTTGATACAAAACATAGGTTTTAACCTTAGTAAATGCTCCTATAGTCAATCTATGGAATAGATCTAAATATAATTTTTTCATTTTCATATCCATGGTCTCAAACAATGAGAGAGAGAAAAAACCTTTTATATTCAACATGTAAAACAAAAATTAGCCATATCTTTGGAATAGATCTAAATTGAAGTTTTTCATTTTCATATCCATGGTCTCAAAAACTGAGAGAGAGAAAAAACCTTTCATATTCAACATGTAAAACACAAATTAGCCATAAAAGTTTCCCATTGAAACCAAAAGTGATTTGATACAAAACATAGGTCTTAACCTTAGTAAATTCCCCTATAGTCAATCTCTGGAATAGATCTAAATAGAATTTTTTCGTTTTCATATCCATGGTCTCAAACAATGAGAGAGAGAAAAAACCTTTTATATTCAACATGTAAAACACAAATTAGCCATATCTCTGGAACAAATCTAAATATAAGTTTTTCTTTTTCATATCCATGGTCTCAAACAATGAGAGAGAGAAAAAACCTTTTATATTGAACATGTAAAACACAAATTAGCCATAAAAACTCCTCGTTGAAACCAAAAGTTATTTGATACAAAACATAGGTTTTAACCTTATATAGTTTAATTGTTTCAAATATATTTTTAATAAAATGAAAAATATTCAATGTAAAAATAATAGTACATTTAGAGACAAAAAGTAATTTGATACAAAACATATAGGTTTTAACCAAGTATATAGTTAATTGTTTTGAAAATAGATTCTTAAGAAAATGAAAAACATTCAATGTAAAACACATGCATTCTTATACACCCTTATGTCTAAGTAAAGTATTTTGAGTGATTCCACAGGTCCTCTACACCCTTCATAGGGTATAGTTGGGACAGGTAGTGTTAACTTCTACAAGTTATATAGGCAGAGTCTGTATAGGGCCAGGTAGCCTCTAGATCTCATCTTTTATGAAAGGTGACATATCCAGTAAACACCCCTACAATCAATCTCTGGAATAGATCTAAATAGAAGTTTTTCATTTTCATATCCATGGTCTCAAACAATGAGAGAGAGAAAAAACCTATTATATTCAACATGTAAAACAAAAATTAGCCATAAAAGTTTCCCATTGAAACCAAAAGTGATTTGATACAAAACATAGGTTTTAACCTTATATATTTTAATTGTTCCAAATATATTTTTAATCAAATGAAAAATATTCAATGTAAAAACGTAGTATTTAGAAACAAAAAGTAATTTGATACAAAACATATAGGTTTTAACCAAGTATATAGTTAATTGTTTTGAAAATAGATTCTTATGAAAATGAAAAATATTCAATGTAAAACACATGCACATTAACATATAGGTTTAACCTTATATAGGTAATTGTTTCAAATAGATTTTTAATTTAAAATGAAAAATATTCAATGTAAAACAAATGCATTCTTATACACCCTTATGTCTACGTAAAGTAGTGGGAGTGATTCCACGGGTCCTCTACACCCTTCATAGGGTATAATTGGGACAGGTAGTGTTAACTTCTACAAGTACACTACCTTCTACAAGTTCTATAGGCAGAGTCTGTAAAAGGTCAGGTAGCCTCTGGATATCATCTTTTATGAAAGGTGAAATATCTAGTAAATTCCCCTACAGTCAATATCTGGAATAGATCTAAATAAAATTTCTTCATTTATCTCATGATCTTGTGTCATTACTCCCATGCATTTGCAATAAATGTCAATTTAATATATATTTTTATTGATTTTGTTTTTTTTTAATTTTCACGGATAAAAAAAACCATTAAATATGGTTGAAAAATGGAAATTATGCATAGAAGTTTCTTGCTATCTCAATCCAGGGAAAGCAATGATTACATATGTGCTTTCTAATATTGTGAATAGCAAAGTCGTCCAAAGGAAAATGAATATACTGGGAAGAACAACAAAAAACGAGGCATATTATATTGGATTGATAGAAGGCTTGGGAAAAACTATGGAGTATGGATCAAATGGAATTGTAGTTTTCACAAATTCTAAACTTGTGTGCAACCAAATGAATGGTGTGTGACAAGTTAAGAAGGAGAGGCTAAAAGAACTGCATGGAATAGTAAACAATATTGTTAGCCAATTTCAATTTTTTAGTATAAGACATTGTACAAATGTGAATAAGATGTCTGTTGATATATTGCGTGGGGCAATGCAAATTCAGGATTCATCTATCAAATATGAATTAATAGATGAATTAGAATTATATGGGGCAATGCCAATGCAATATTCATCTCTCAAAGATGAACTAGTTTTGAGACACTCTTCTTCAAAAATTCAATGTTCATCTCTCAAATATGAATTATTTTTGAGATGCTCTTCTTCAAAAATCAAGATTCATCTCTCAAAGATGAATCTGTGTTGAGACGCTCTCTTTCAAAATTTATTGATCGACATTGTAACATATCTTGGATATGTGTGTGTTCTGTACTTATAAATGCGTCTTTTTTAATGACCATGTGCTTTTTTCAATTATATACCAAGTGTGCTCCCACCACACCATGTAAAGCACAACTTGGTGAACTTCACATTTGCAACAAGTGGTGAACTTCACATTTTTATGAAATTAAAATGCGTGGAATTCAACAAATTTTTGTTTAAATGGAGTTTTACTTCTTTTTTAATGACAATTTGTTTTTTTCAATTGTATACCAAGTGTGCTCCCACCATGTAAAGCGCAATTTGGTGAACTTATCATTTTTTTTTTGCTTAAATTGAGTTTCACACATCAATTAGTGCTTTGAAAGTTGTGTTTTATATAATTTGTGTACACTAAATTACATTGATTTTCTAAAATTTATTTTGAATTTATTTAAATCAATCATTTAAAAAAATAATTGTAAATGCCCACTGTAGATATATATATCATGGAGGATGAACGACGAAGAAGATCAACATAATCCCATATCTCTACGAGAGGGCGGGATCAGAGTTCGACGAATGTTCATCGTATTTAAATATAATATTAAATCTCCATACATGTGTGTACATATGGAATTGACTTTTTATCAACTTTGTGAGTTAAATTAATTGTTAATAAGTTTCATTTTTTATTTTTTAGGAGCTAATAAGAGGAGAAGGGTCTATACTCCATCCATGGAGCATGCCCATGGTTCACCGGTCGTGGTATGGTTTGAACGCAATTTAATCAATGAATATGTAAGTGTGTATTTATATGTATGAATGTATTTTTCAATTTATTATAAATTCATATTTGTTTATGAAGCTTCTCTCCTCTCAAGAGGTTGGTGGTGGTTCAAATACCCTTAGAGGGCCATAAATAAGTGCTAGCAAGTTACGTGAAAGTGGTGATATTTATTCCCCCAGAGGCCAATCAATGACTGGTGGTGCTAGTTCTCACTAGGGTCATTCCGGTTATCAACAGTTTCAGGGTGGGGAAGATTCTAGCCAACCATGTCAAGGTTGCCATCAATTTCAATATTTTTTTCATTGAATTTGTACAAATTTGTCTACATGTGTTTTTTCTAATATAAAAAATTATATATATTGATGTAGAGGTTGAAAATGCTCCAAATGTTGGTCAAAAAATACACAAGGCAGAACACTACATTCAAAAAGAAGGTTCTCCACCCGCCACAACTTATCCAGCCGACATTTCTGATATACCATGGGAAAGAAACATGGCGCAATGCACCTTAGAAAGGTGTCAAAAACTTCATGCAAAATTGCAGAGAGATCTCGTGGCTTTGACTCTACCTGTTGAGAGTTGCCAAAGCCTCAAAATAGTTACACATTCTTTAGGCGAACTAGTAGCTATATACAAAAATCTTGGGTCAATGACTGATACATTTGTAGAAGTCATGAGAAAAATAAAGGAAACAGTAATGGGTCCCGATAAATGGGAGGATGTAAAACAAAGAGTTACGAAAGAAATGGCGAAGTCAATGTTTAATTTCAAAGAGGGGCCGAAAATAAAGATGCTGAAGGTGCAATATTTCAAGCACCCCAATATAGCTCACTATTTGTATGATAGGCACCTTGCGGCGTATGGAAGACTCCCATGGAATGACAAGGTTCCTCTTTATTTTGCAAAATTGTTTTATGCAAAATTATTTTTGGAAATGAAACCCAATTACAATGACCTTCCGTCAGAATTTTTTGGTCTTGGGAAAGGTCGATTGTGTGACTGTAGGGGCGCTAGGCGTGATGTTGAGTTGCCTCGCCCTGAGCCACCATTGGTGAGTCGACCTTTTCGGGTCGAAAATTTGTGGTCAGAGATGGATGCCACTTCTCAAATTGGTCGAGAAGCAAGGGATGCCATCATCGAAAATGTTCACAATGGATTGGGTGGAGTCGATGTTTGTCTAAGTCGACAAAGAGCACGTGAGAATGTAGAAGAGATTGATAACATGAGTGTTGAAGATCTCAAAATATATGAAAAGTATTGTCGCAATGGTTGGAAAGACCTAATTCTTCATGAGGAAGAGGGCATGGGAACGGTATGTGTTAATGGTTAGGGTTAAATTATTTTAACACATACATGTACAATTTGTAATAAATACACATGTATATGTATATATTTATTTGTATGTACATTAATCTAACAAAAATGTATCATTATATGTTAAAACACCATTTGCAGTTGTCACGCATGATGAATGACGAAAATGTTAATATCACATTCAGGGCCTCTGGTTCAAACAATCAAGATGGGTCTCACCATCAAGATATGTTGACAAATGTTAGTGTTTTTTAAGTGATATTTTTAAAATAAATAATTGTGCACATATGTACATGTACATATATAATAATAAAATGTTTTAAGAGATTTTGATTCCATCCGATGTTTTTGGGATGGCGGTACCTTCTTCTTCCTTGGGAGATGTACTTCTACTTCCTTAGGAGATGTGCCAAATCCACAACAAGTATGGACAATTTTTCACTTTTAAAATTTATGTTTAAGTTATATATATTCCACCTCAAAAATTTCCATTAAAAATTGAGATATATATCTATATCTTGAGTTATTTTAAATTTTTTGAATTTTAGGTTTTTGGAGATTTTCTTTTGGAGCCTCTCTTAGGAGATGTCCCAAATTCACCTGCAGAAGTATTCAATTTTTCACTTTTAAATATATATGTTTTTTTTTTAAGTTTTAATTTATAAATTGAAGTTTAAAATTTTTATTATAACTTGGGATCTTGATCTCGAGTTATTTTATACTTTTAAAATTTTGAATTTTAGGTTTCTATAGAAGATTTCTTTAATCCACAGACTCTAGCGACGGAGATAGGAACATCCACACCATTTCAAACATTTGAACAAGTTGTCTAACTTTTTTTTTTAATATTATTGAAAATAAGTTTATATATACATGCATTTTCATCTGAATTTTTTTAATATATATATATATATATATATATATATATATATATATAACTGTACATGTATATTGTACAATTCATTGTTGGAGATGTTCCCATAGGGGAAGTTGTAGCAGGCAATCAACAAATGGAGAGGGAACCTCATGAGGTATTGCATGATTTTTTTTTTATATTTTTTTTTTAACATGAAGTTCTATATATTCTCACTCATTTTTAAACTATCAAATTTTAATGTTTGTACGTGCATTGTGTTCAGATTCCTCATGCTTCGCAAGATAGCTCACAGATTGAGACTTTGCTAGGAAAGACACTACATCCATTTGTATTTGATGGACATGATTTGTAGATTTGATTGAGATTTCTAGTCTTAAATTTACTTTTTTATATATTATCTAGATGCACAGTCATATATATATAACTTGATACTTGATACTTGTGAGATCTACAATTTTTGGACATATTTTATTGTGTTAATATAATTTGTTTTGTTTTTGAAAGTTAAGTTTTGGATGGTTGAAGTACTTTTGGCATGTGAATGTGAAGTAATGTTGTTATATAATTTGTTTGGTTTTTAAAACTTAAGTTTTGGATAGTTGAACTACTAGTAATGTTGTGATCTATAAATTAATGTTTTTCTTTTGAACTACATTTGGCATGTGAAGTAATGATGTGTTATAATTTGTTTTTTTTTTTTTTTAACTTAAGTTTTGGATGCTTGAAGTACATTTGGCATGTGAAGTAATGATGTGTTATAATTTGTTTTTTTTTAAACTTAAGTTTTGGATGCTTGAAGTACATTTGGCATGTGAAGTAATGTTAAATGTTTTTATTGGACAATTGAACTACAATTGGCATGGCATGTGAAGTAATGTTGTGATATAATCAAAAGAGTTTTTAAAACTCAAGTTTTGGATGAGGACGAAGTACATTTGGCATGTGAAGTAATGTTGTGATCTATAATTTTTGTTAAATTAAAGGTTAAGTTTTTGGATGGTTTCAATCTACATTTGGCATGTGACATAATGTTAAATGTTTTTATTGAATAGTTGAACTATAATTGGCATGGCATGTGAAGTAATGTTGTGATATAATCAAAAAGTTTTTTAAACTCAAGTTTTGGATGGTTTCAATCTACATTTGGCATGTGATATAACGTTAAATGTTTTTATTGGATAGTTGAACTACAATTGGCATGAATGTGAAGTAATGTTGTGATATAATCAAAAAGTTTTTTAAAACTCAAGTTTTGGATAGTTGAACTACAATTGGCATGGCATATGAAGTAATGTTGTGATCTATAATTTTTTGTTAAATTAAAAGTTAAGTTTTGGATGATTGATCTACATTTGGCATGTGATATAATGTTAAATGTTTTTATTGGATAGTTGAACTACAATTGGCATGACATGTGAAGTACTGTTTTGATATAATCAAAAAGTTTTTAAAACTCAAGTTTTGGATGGTTGAAGTACATTTGGCATGTGAAGTAATGTTGTGATCTATAATTTTTTGTTAAATTAAAAAAATTTAAGTTTTGGATGGTTGATCTACATTTGGCATGTGATATAATGTTAAATGTTTTTATTGGATAGTTGAACTACAATTGGCATGACATGTGAAGTAATGTTTTGATATAATCAAAAAGTTTTTAAAACTCAAGTTTTGGATGGTTGAAGTACATTTGGCATCTTAAGATTGCTTTTGATCTCTACATACTCTTCTCTTGTTTGAGTGAAAAAATTTCCAATGGGAAGAACATAGCTTTTCAATGCAACTAACTATATCAATTGAGCTCTAATTGAAAAAAGAGTAAAGAAAAGTTAACATGCCAACAAAACATGTCAGCAAAATAACATATTTTGAAGAGAATCCTTAATATGATTTAGTTATTCCAATAAAAATAACAACCAAGGATGTTATTTTGTTGGCTTTTGTTTTTTTTTTTACATTTTTTTCAAATAGTGCTCAATTGATATGGTTAGTTGGATTGAAAAGCTATGTTATTTTCATTGGATTTTTTTTTCATTCAAACAATAGTATGTAGAGATAAAAAAACTATCTTAAGATTACTTTCAAGTACAATCAAGTGTTCCAAACATTTTACCATGTGATGATACCTTCATTGACCTCTAAAAAGTAGTTCATGGGCTATATGTTCTGCCTCCTTCCCATATAAATCCCTTTAATTTTGATTGGAAATATAAGAAGTAGATATATTTTTGTTGAATTGGGGTCAATGTCATTAATGCACTCAACTAGGTAGCCTTGTTGATTTATAAATTGGTAAATTGATGGCATTTAGTTAATTGCATTCTAGAACACACACACACACACACACACACACACACACACACATATATATATATATACATCCAATATGTGCAACATTTTTCATCAATGCACATAGAACATATCCGACCATAGGACAAACAAATTTTGTACTAGGTTTTCAATCAGGAAAAGAGATGTGGGTCAGATCCCACCAAAAGTCGGAGAAGTGCTCTGAGTCTCTTGTCTGAAAGGAATATTCATACAAAACTATACTGTGGATGATTTATTTACATTGTGGATACTTTTTACCAGAAAATCCCATAAGAAAAACTGGGCACATTCAGTTCGTGTATATATCCAGTACGTGCAACATTTTTCATCAATGCATATAGAAAAACTACTTTTAGTTAATTGCATTCTAGAACATATATATTGAGTACATGAAACATTTTTCATCAATGCACATAGTAAAACTACTTGAATAGTTAATTGCATTCTAGAACATATACATATATATCCAATATGTATGCAACATTTTTCATCAATGCATGTATAAAAAAGCTACTTTCAGTTGATACTAGAGTGTGCATGTACCAAAACAATTTGTACATGTGCAAACACTTGCACAGATAACATAACAAGGCAGCTAAATTTTTAATTGAGTACTGGAAGTTCTAGAACATATAATCCAAAGAGAATAAATTGTTGGGTAGTTCAATCAAAAAAATTCCAATGGAATGCCATCTTCAATAATCCGTTCATGATCGGATTTTGACATTTTCCATTTCTTAATATTTGTTTTTTTCTTTGATTGAACCTCGATCAACTTTATGCGTGTTGCACACACCAAGTGACTATATTGACAACTTATGAAATCAAGTTCATAGTCTTCAAAGTAAACAAAATTCCCACTTTGATTAGTTTGTCTGAAAAAATAACCTTTCAGTATAATAGATCCTCTTTCATATGGAAATCCGTGATCATTATAGTCTTCTAATAATTTCATTTTTCATTCAGTGCAACGCATCAAATAATACTTCACATTTTCATCGTTGTCAGTAGGTGCAATTACAACAAAAACATCTCTTGCACAATAAAACAAACTTAACAAAATTATACATATTCAAATTTATTTCTAGATCTTTATCATTAGAAAGCAATTCAAATGTTACCTTCTCTAACAAGATCAGAAACTCGATCACCATCGGATGATATTGTAGTCTCCTCTGATTTCATTTCTTCAAACATTGCAACGAACATTTTTCCCTTTGTATTTAGCTCTGTATGTTTCCAATCTTTTACATACATTTTGTTTTCACAAACGTCATTGGATTTTGTGTTGTCTATGCAAACATGAAAAAAACAAGAATATTTTCTTTTATCCAATGCAAACACATTTTTGGATGACTTTATTTTAATTGAATGTAATTTTCAAGTCCCTTTTATTGTTTCAATGTCATTTCCATTTGATCTATCTACGTCTTTGATCCCAATATGCCAAAAAAACATTTATATGGAAAATTTAAAGAAGAATGTAAATATGATATCAAAATACAATCAAAGATAATCATTGTGATAAATGTACACTGTTTAAAATTAGATATCCAATAAAAATTAAATTGAATGTACCTTCGCACTTCCCTTGATCGGTTAGTCTCATGGCTTAGAGCAGTGATGCACCATTGAACAACTTCTTTCGCGTCCACAAGTCGGCTTGCAGAGGGGTTCATTTGATATCTTCGAAGTGCTCATTTTATGCATGCCCCTGCATCGTCATGTTCTCCTTTTCCATGGCCAGTCTCAAAGAAATTCCAACAATGTTTAATGCAAGTTTTCTTATGAAGACAACACAACCAAAAGAATGATTGTGTAGATTTGAATTGATTTGCACATCCATTTTACCATATCCAATGTTCATTGAATGTTATTCCATGATTTTTCAAGGAATCATAATTTTTTCCAAAACAATGTTGTACAAAATATGTATCATGTGTACGATCGTCACTGATATAAAAGTGATATTATTTAATAATATGTCGATTTTCACTGATGATTTATATATGATCGATGTTTTGTTCAACATGTTTATATAGAGTATGGACAAGCATGGAGACTTGGTCAGAATGATAGTATTCACTCTGAATTTCTTTTTGTGTAACAAATGTGTAGTTTTCTGCAAAATAAATTACTGACAAAATGGTCCCTGGTGGAAAAAATTGACAGGATTTTTTGAATTTCAAGTCTTGCCATCGAGCTCTATGGGAATTCTTGGTGTATTTGTAAATTCATGCCTCAAACTTTCTCAAAAATGCTATCACAAAAATTTCTTCTTCTCGTAATTCAATTCTTTTAACACTATTTGCACCTTGAAACGGTGTATGGATATATTCATATCTCTTCCATTTCACTTTCATGTTGGACAATAATTGATCATTTATATCAGTACAATATTTGTTTTGAAATTTTGTCAAATTTCCACAACCATAGAATTTTTTACTACCAACACATTTCTTTTCGTAAAATAGTTCATCGCTTTCTCTTTCACATAGAATTTGAGATATGAAATCATGGATAGTGGAAGGAGGAGGTGAATCCTTCCAAAATTTTCTACCAAAATCAAGGAATGTGTCATAACATAACTCAAATTCCACATGATAATGGAAACAACAAGTGTCACGTAAGGTGATAGGTTTTACATACCATGGTTTTTGTTGAACAAAAGCACTGATTGAAACATGAATATCATGATTCTCTTCTTTGAACTTGTTGAACAACTCTATCTGAGTGGTTTCCAAGAAATGTTTTTCATGTTCTTCATACTGATTTTGTGTTATTCTTCTTCACATCACATGCCTTGCAGTTGGCGAAACACGCGAATTGTTTTTCCAATATTCATATATTATTTTTTAAACATTTTCTCCAAGTCTATCTTTGTATGGTTTCCTACAAATAGCTCTCCAATAAGCAAGTTCATCATTTAAATCTATTTGTAGCCGAAAATTCCGATGTTTGTGCAAAGTTTTTCGCGATGTTCCTAATTCTCGTGCCATAGATTTTACCAAGCGATTCTCTTTAGTACTTGGTGAAACCACTACCATATGTATTGCTCTACGTACAACTGAAACATTTTTCTGTCTAGATCTTCTAATTGAATTTAAAGCACTATTTATGTTTTGTATCACATTTTCCTTCATTTTTTTTTATCTTTGGTTGATTTTCGAATACCCAATAAAGTCATAGATTATTTTAATTTCCTTAATGATAGGAGACCTTTCAGCATTTGGGCTTGAACTGTCACCTTTTCCTTTATGAAATACTTATAAAAAATGTGGTTAACACGATATCATATATAATGGTCAGCTTTTTTATCTCCATATGTGTGAGTGTCAACATTTTCTAACATATCATCGTCGACATTGATTTCATTTGTACATATTCGAATGAATAGTACATAATAAGTTTACATATTCAATAAATAACTAAATTAATAAATATATGTATAATTTCAATAATACGTGCATGTGTTCAACACACACACACACACACACACACACACACACACATATATACATACCTTGTGATTCAATTTCTTCACTTGAATTTCTTTCATCATTTTCACCATCTTCAATCATTGGTTCAATATCTCTTTCACTTTCTCTTTCAAAATTTTGTATCTCATCATCAATATTTTGAGGAATATCTCTCTCTGTTTACATTGCAAAATATTTTTCAAATTAGTTTAGAAAATAAAAATTAAGCTTCACATTTTACACTAGGAAAATTTTAAATATATCAAAATCATAATATTTAAATTTACATACCTGCTTCAACTTCTAGTTGATGTTGATTTTCCCCTTCAATATTTGAGAGTGCTTCTATATTTCTTTTGTGAGATTGTCTTGTCTCTTCTCTACGTTCCTCAAGGTCTCTTTTTCGATCATATTTTCTCGTACAATTCCTTCGATTTCCCATGATAATAGAGTATGAAGTTTAAAAATTTTCCTGCAAAAATTTAGACAAAAACTCAATTAAAAAAAAACATCACAAAATATTTAATTTAAAAAAAACTCATTTTAAATTTTTTTCAAAAAATGCGTACTCCAATCCAAAACACTTACTTTAAAAAGTTTGAGAAAAAAATGTCGTATAAAAATGAAACGAAGCTAAAAATAGTTCCTTCCAAGTCCTATAAAAAAATTTCATTTAAAAAGTTAGAAAAAAACTCATTTTAAAAAATCATTATAAAAGATTTACTTCAACCCAAAACAAGTACTTTAAAAAAATGTCACTTCAAAAAATGCCTCCAAAAAATGTCCATTAAAAATTAATTCCAACTTCATAAAAAATGCCACTTTAAAAATACTTCAAAAAATATCACTTTAAAAAATACTTCCAAAAAATGTCCTTTCGAAATTAAGCCCAAATCCATACCTTCAAAAATAATGAAAATTAAGCCCAAATCCATAATTTCAAAAAAATTGAAGCCCAAAAAACATCCAAAAAGTTGTATCACATACCTCCAAGAAATGTCTTTTGAATGTACCTCCAAGAAAAGTCTTCAAAAATGTTCTTTGAATGTACCTCCAAGAAAATTTCTTAAAGCCAAAAGAATTCTTTGCAAAATCAGACCAAATGTATGAAAATATGTGAAAATAATGAATGCCTCCAAGAAATGTCCTTTGAATGTACCTCCAAGAAAATTCCTTAAACTCAGACCAAGACCTTTGCAAAATCAGACCAAGACCTTTGTAAAATCAGACCAAATATTTGACCATTCATACCATTTAGGATCTTCATACATTTATTTCACTTTCTCATATTTCTTATGTTCATAAAATATAGAATACACATATATGTATATCAACCATGCAAAGTTTCTAGTTACGAGAAATTCCTTATGCTATTTTCATAGCTATCATGTTGTTGTCCATTTTATTCATGTGGATGCAACCAGTCCACCTAGTAATCCTATCATATTCTTTTACCTTCTACTATCATTTATCTTATGTGCATGACTTAGCTGAGGTCTTACACTTCCAGTTGGATTTTATTCAACTCTTCTACATAGATATTTTTCATTCCTATCCCACACCCAACAAACCACCAAGACCAAACCACAAAAGGAAAGAAGAGAAAAAATGAAAACAAAGAAAACCCATGATAGAAAATGCATAAGAAATACAAAGCAGCATGGACATGCTCAAACTCAAAAATCAAAACAACAAAATATAAAGTCAATATTAACAAAAAATACATGCAAAACATCCCCATAATTAATTGGCCCACAATAACTAAACCGTTTGAGTTCTAGTGTTTGGTGTATCCTTCACCAATATATACACAGAATTTTAGACTGGGTCTTTTCCAAAGTCTACATAAATATCAAATTCCAACATCCCTTGAAATAGTTCATGAAGGGACTTTTCAATATCTCAGAGAGCTTTAGGAGGATGCTCATCTCTTTCTGTGTTCCAGTTTGTTGGTTCATTTTCTTAGAATTTGCATGAACTACTCTTCTTATAGAAACATGAACTCCTATTCTTCTTCTTATTTCATTTTCTAATAGGGATATCTCTTCTCAAATGTTCCTCTCCACAATACTAGCACAAGGGTGGATTCCGTTTCTCTTTCGACTTAAAAGGTCTCTTTCTGGACGTCCCAACATGAAATTCTTCTACATCTCGAGAAGTTGATGCATGCCACAACAACCCTTGAATGTATGAAAATTTCTCTAGTGACATTTTACTCAACCTTGCCTACTCTTTTGCTTCCTAATGATCCTTTTATTTTCTACCTTATAGTTCTTCAACTCATCATTGAAGCTCTTAAAGGTTTCTACTCTATCATGGGAAATTTACCTTTCTTTTTCATGATGGACTTGGTGAATGATATGTTGTACCATGCTGCTATACATCCCTATATTTATTACTATAATTGGATCTTCTTATATGTTGTCATACAGAGATAACCACTAGTTATATCAGCATAAAAAAATTCACTTGTTACCTTTCCATGCTAACACCAAGCATGTTGATCTATTGTTTTTCACATATCTAGAACCCATGTCAATGACATATTCTAAGAATAAAAAGTGCACATTAGTATGTTTATATTCATATCTTCATTAGGTTTCAAATTAGAATTTCACAAAGATTAGTAGCCAAAACAACTACAAGATTAAAATTTGGCTAGAAAACAAACTAAAATATTGAAATCAGTTCACATTTTTGATATCAACATATGAATTCATCACACAATTACTAGTCAATTCTACAGTCAGTACATATTCCAAGAAATTAAAAGACCATACCATCATATTTATACCCATACCAGTCATCAAGTTTAAAATTATCATTTTACAAAAGAAAAAATAGCACCCATGACCTATGCAACTTTAAAAGCATATGTTGACCTTTATAATAGACAATATAAGAAGAATGAAAAGTTACTCATCAAAATGAATTTTTAAATATTTGTATGTAGGCCTCCTCAGGTTCAGTGTTGAACCTTAACTTTTCATTTCATATGTTCTCGATCCCATCCAATCCAAGTGTTGAAATTGGATGCTCAAATACCACTTTGTAATACTCCCTCCCACCTGCTTGAACTAATATCGATTGAATGGTAGGTGTTAATTTTAATTAACCCAATCTCTATTGTCTCATCATTGAAATGGGGTTACAAAATTTCTCATTTTCTCAAAATTAGTGGAACTAACTTTGGGTATCACCAATGTGTTTATCTCATCGAAATATTTCCAACAATATAAACTTTATCTCGATCCAATTCCTGGAAACCCCTACTTGGCACCCACATAGCAGCCTCATGGAAACCCCACCTCACACAGGTAGTTCCACGTCAACCTAGGTGCCAAGGTGACCAAGGCTACGGCCACGTGACACTTTCCACATTATCTAGACATTGGAACCCATGAGTGTAACCCTTCCATTGTAAATTCATTAATTTATGTTATAACCAGTTATATGAAGTTTGGCAGTCACACTAACTTATCCATCATAATTTGTCTCCTTTTTTGTCTCTGAGGATGAAGAATTTCTTATCTCACTACTGCACCACCATGGAACAATGCCCAGGCTTAAAATATCCCTTCGACACACTTGGTGTGATGCACTGTGAATTTGTGTGTTAAGAGAAGGACATATTTCCACCCCATGACTTTTGTCAACTGCAACACAATGCCCTTCATATATAGGAGAGACTACCAAATCCCCATAGGAAATCCAATCTCCACGATGACATGGATCTTGGCCACATCTTCTTCCCCATCTACACCATGCGGAACCCCACACCATGTGGCACCATAAACTACTACCACATAATAAGCATATTTTGTTGAACTAACATCCAGATGTGCCCATTATAACTTCCATGTGCCATTACCCCCCAAAAATCATGTCATCAACTTTTCGTTGTCACATATCAAGGTAACATCATCATTCCATGTGGTACCTACCATCTTGGCTTAATTTAGGGTCCCACCTAGGTTGCGCCCCTTTTTGCAATTTAATTATTTCCCTATTATCGTTTTTCATAGTTAGTTGCAGATTCCACGTTAATCGATGTATTCCGATCAACACACGTTAAGACCTTTCTCATACAACCATTTCCCATCTGCAAGAATAAAGATATTACTATCTCTTACCACCAAAGTTTCCTGTACCACGAAGGCCTATCTTCATTCCCTGAGACATACTTATTTCCAACTATTGATAGGAAGTATTTCTCATCGCACCTCGTGCCTTTCATCAGTAATGTTAAGTCTCCATAACGGCCAATGTACATGAATTGGCAAGGATGGAAAAACAAATATTAATGCTCATCATTGTAGTTAGGTGCTGAAAAGGTGATTACCACACGATTAGGACTAAGCCCCCAATATTTTCCAAATCCAATTTCATCTATTATGTCCATCAAAGACTCATCCGTCCTCATAACTCAGCCCAAGGTCTCTACAATATCTAGACTTGATGGTTCTAAGGAATCATGGCTGTTACTCAAACTTTTCTTACATTCAAGTGCTGCTCAACCAATTACTTGCCAAGAGCCATACATAGCCACAACACCTCACTGGGTTAACCTCATGCCTACTTAGAGGTTCTAGATCAAGCCAAGCCATGGCTAATAGTACTATGTGACTCAAGCACGATATCAATGTGTATACTATTCAGATTCAACAAGATGATAACCCTAGTGAAAATTAAGCACCTACACTAGGTGGGGCCCACAGGCTATTTTTAGGTGTATGTCTATTTTTAGAATGTTGAGAAAATTCTATTTATAGTGGGAGTCTATTTTTAGAATGGTGAGAAAATTCTATTTATAGATGAGATTATATTTTTAGATGCATGTGCGAAGTCTATTTATAGATCACATGTCTAAAAACAGAATGCATGTCAGTTATTATTGTCTCTTAATAATAATTGGACAAAAAATATTAATCTACTATCTTGAAGCACTTGATTTCAGTTAACTAAAGTGGAAAACTAGTTAGCTGAAGGAATTTCGAGTTCTAAGGTTGGTTGGTGGGACATGCAAGTGGAATTAGTTGTAATTGAGTGATTCAAAGTTGTAACATAGATGGATGTGTATTTATGTGAGTTGTAAAGTAGTTTAACTCAGTTAAGTGAGTTAAACACAGTTGTGCTACTCGTAACTAGTTATAAATAAAGATACTCTAGTAAGAGATTAGGGAATTAAATATTAAATTAATTCACATGGAGTGATATCAAATGAAATTGAAGATTTACTATTTTTAACTACATGCATGTCAGATCCAATGGAGACCCAGTTGAGAGATAGGTGAAAGGGAAAGTTTGACTATCAGTTTTGACATTAGTGGGTGAAATCATGCAACCACGCACACATTAGAGATTCCAATGAGGATTGCATAGTCAAGGCAAGGGTGTATCTTATTCATTCAGGGATTGTGATCAGCAGGGATTGCACAGTGGAGACAGGTTGTCAGGAGGCAGTAAATTGGCGCATGCATTTGCCAATTTTTGTATGAGAGTGTGAGATGATTGTTTATTATACTGAGAGCTCTTGGATTAGAGTTTTGTATGATATTTTTTCATGATCCATGATATATACATAATATATGATAGTGGGGTTTTTAGCTTTATGATTTCTCGGTAAAAACATCTGTGTTATGTGTGATTGATATTTCTTCATGTGTTTGCAATTGGCAATTAAATTTCCACAAATATTTTAGTAGAAGTATTTTGTATTTAACAATGGCATATAATTTTTAGATCATAAGAATCTAGGCAATAATTGTATTAAAATTTGTACATGGTATCACAGAAAATAAGATTGCAATATTGAAGCAGTAGTTGAGTTTGTTAGTGGAAATAATTCGAATTTGCTGCAAGAATTTCTTGGTGCAATAGTTGAGTAAACATCGAAATGGATTTCAATGTTTTGCAAATAGAGTATGCACTTGAGGGTAGCTTGAACTACATTTCATGGAAGTACAGGATGGAGGCGTTGCTTGAAGATAATGGCTTGAATGAATTCATTGACAATGATGTTCCTAAGCCCACTTCGATGAATGCTGCATTAATTGACGCATGGAAAAAGAAAGTAGAAAAGATGAGAAGGATTTTGTTGGAAGGTGTACGAGACCATATTATCTCAAGCCTTCATGGGAAGGCCACTCCATATGCTATGTGTAAGGCTTTGACGGATCTTTTCCAAAGCAACAACGACCATAGGAAATTGGCACTGAAGGATAAGCTCAGAAAGATCAAGATGGAGAAGGGCGAAAATATTCATAAGTATCTCACAAATTTTGTCCAATGTCGGGATGAAATGGGGAGTGTTGGAATCATGGTTGCTGATGATGATTTGGTGAGCTTGGCTCTCTTGGGAATTCCTAAGAGTTGGCACAATTATCATGACTGTCAACGGACAAGAAAAATTGTCGGACTGGGAATGACTGCGGTCGGATCTAGTGCAGGAGGAGTTCAGGCATAATGCCAGAGATGACTCTTCATCAAAGCATGATGATGAAGAGAATTGTGCTTTGGATGCGAAGGAAAGGAAAGGAAAGGGGAAGAAATTCCACTCAAAATATGAGTCTAAAGGCAAGAAGATGTATTTGTCCAAGGTGAAGTGTTTTCACTGTCATGAACATGGGCATCTCGCCACTAACTTCCCACAGAAAAAGAAGAACAAGAAGGCTGCTGGAGTTGCAGCTGGTGAGGCCCTTGCCTCACAATTTGAACTTGATTTCTCTTTGATCGCATGCTTGGTTTCAAGTGCAATGGGATTGGTGTGGTATCTTTATAGTGGTGCTTCCTTCCACATGATGGGAGATAAGGATCTCTTCTGTGACTTGGAGGAGAAATATCTCTAGATGCATGTAGAGATGGGCAACAATGGATGTTACAGTGTGACCGAAATTGGTACAATTACCTTTGAGAGGGAGTTAGGTAAACTATTTCAATTGAAATATTTTATGCATGTTACAGGTCTGAAGAAAAACTTGGTCTCAGTCGCGATGTTGGAGGACAGAGGCTATGATGTTGTTTTTAGCAATGGAAAATATTTATGTGACATAAAATAATGGGTCAAGCCAAGAGGATAGGGATTCGAGTCAAGAATCTCTATAAGCTGGAGGTAGAAGGCTATGCTACCATGATGGGCAAGGCGGAAAAAGTGGTGAGCCGGGATGAGGGATAATTATGGCACATGCGATTGGGCCATCTTCATCATGGAGCCTTGAAAGTCATGCAGCAAATATCTACTAGATTTCTAATGGGAACACTTTCTCAGTTAGATCAATGCAAGGGTTGCACCATGGGGAAGTATGTAAAGTCCACCTTTCATAAAAGGAGAACTGTGCTTCGGTGATTCTGGAGAGAGTTCACACAGACGTTTGTGGACCATTCCTAGTTGCTTCAACAAGAAAACACAAGTATTATGTTATTTTTGTTGATGAATTTTCTCATAAATGTTGGATCTTATTCATGCAGAAGAAGCATCAAACATTCTCAAAGTTCTATGAGTTTAAGGCATTGGTTGAGAAAGAGTCGGAGAAGCAAGTGAAGGCTTTGCGGAGTGATAATGGTGGAGAATAAATCTCAAACAAATTCAAAGACTTCTGTAGCAAAGAAGGAATTTGAAGAGAACTCATAGCGCCTCATAACCCACAGCAAAATGGGGTCGCGGAGAGGAAGAACAAAACAATCGTGGGTGCTACACGAGCAATGCTGCATGATCAGGGCCTACCAATGCATTTGTGGGTGGAAGCATGCAACACTGCAGTTTATGTGCAAAACGGTTGTCCTCATAAAGTACTTGGCATGAGTACACTTGAAGAAGCTTTTACTGGTAAGAAACTGGATGTTTCTCACTTTAAGATTTTTGGCTCATCTGTTTATGTGCATGTGACAGAGAACACTAGGAAGAAGCTGATGCCGACTGCTAAAGTTGGGATATTTGTGGGGCACACAGAAACACCCCATAATTATCATGTATATTTTCCAAATAGTCGAATGACTATGGTGCGATGGAATATAAAATTCAATGAGGAGAAAGCCATGAAGTTTTCGCTTGAGAGGGAGCTAGACTTGCATGCAGAGGAGGAAATTTTGGTTCCCAAAGATAAGTCTCTAAATGTGGATCAGCCACAGGAGGAGGTTCATGGAGTGGAGGCACTACAAGGAAAAGATCCTCTATCGGAGGTTATAAAGGAGGTTTTTAGTGTTATAAACTTGGCCAAAATTGTCAAAAAAACATTTTCTACAACATCCATTTAAGGTTACGGAGGTTTTGGCGGAGTTGTTAACGAAAATTCAACATGACTAAAAAAAATGGGCGGTCGGAGGTTATTACGGATGTTTTTTTCATTGGTGCACTACTCTGCCTTTAATGCACCGGTACATACATGCCGACGGTGCCCCCGGGCTGTCTCAGTCCAACGCACCGGGACGTTTAGGTGCAAAACCACGTCGGGCATAGTGTTGTTCATACAACGCACGGGGCCATTCTAATTGGTCTTGGGATTTTTGTGGTGCCCAGAGGTCATATCAATGCACCGGTGCACCATATCATAGAAAGGCACTGAGATTTATAATTGGTATCAGTATTCGTGCGGTGCCCATAGATCGTAAAAATGCACTGGTGCTTATAGATATGTAAATGCCCTGGTGCGTAGTATCACACAAATGCACCGATATTGATAACTGGTATCGATATTTATGCAGTGCCCATAGATCATACAATGACACCAATGCGTATAGACACATAAATGCACCAGTGTACAGTTACTGACACACACCGGTTTTCATGTTGTATTTTTTAGAAACATTGACCTGTGACGGTCCAATTATTGTGATTGTTTTAAATTCATTATTCATCAAAAGTCGACACATCTTATAAAAATATTCATATTAATTACATTTTTATTAATGCATTTTAATGTGATGTTTGGATTAATTTGTTATATCATATCATAATTATTGTGGTTTTTTAAAATTCATTTTTCATCAAAATTTGACACATATATATCTTATAACATTATTCATATGAATTAAATTTTTATTAGTGCATTTGAAAATGACAATGGAGAACACAATAGAATAAATTAAAACATATTTTTTGATTTTATATATATATATATATATATATATATATATATATATATATATATATATATATATATATATATAAGACAATCTTTATCCTACAAAATGGGACAGTTATTGGTATCCCTTTGTCTTTAAATTGGGACACTATGTCCATTACATTAAACAAAATGTCTGATTTAACAGACATACATATTTCAAAAAATAAAATGCCTTGCTTTGATATCCAAACATAGTGATCATCATTCTTCGCTTGAACTGCTGTCACTACTAGAGCTACTTCCATGACTTGGGTTATTTTCAGGAATGTTTTGTTCATGGCGTTGATTGTTTTCTTCTTCTTCACCTTCCATCTGCAAACATAAAAATAAACTGAAATGATTGTATATACGTTGGTGAGAATAATGAAAATTACAATATTAAATAATATACATCAATGTAAATAGAAAATAAAAATGATGTACCATAGCAACAATTGACTCATAAATTATACACATTCTTTCAAAACCATGTACCATGCCATCTTTCAAAATTTCATCTGTTGGCGCAGTTCCATACTTTGTTTCCTGCAAGTTTTATACCCCATAACAAATCATATATTTAATATAAATATGTTTTTGTTCTATTAATTATAGGCGGAGCTAAGTAAAACAAGATCGATATATGCTTACAAATTCCACAATTAAATTCTGATATGCCAACATATACTCACAACCCATATTTAACCCAATTTCAATCAATTCGTTTGATGGTTCTTCTTTGTATGTTAGCACATGTTTGAAGACATTCAATGATGATTTTTGTAAAACAACTTAAAAGATACAAAAATTAAATCTAGTTAAGTTGTTATAAAGAAGTAACAATTACTCACAAACTTAGAGATCAACCATTTTCTTCCTTGTTGTCCTGTTTTATGTGTTGAATGGGTTCCATTTTCTTTTCTTTTCTGCAAGAAAATTCTTGAAAATTAATATTTAATGCTAAATCGTTTATTTATTGTACCTAATGATCGAAAAATTCAATGATTACATATTACATTTGAAGCATGTTGTTGTTGTTGGAAAGAACATCTATACATTCGTTCCACTAGATCCCTCAAACTTTTGTAAAGTTTTTCCCCTTTCGTTAACTTCTAGCACCACTCCATATGAGCTAAGGAGCAATTGATTTTCATTTGCATGTTCTATTTTTTTTCTTTTCTTACAACACCATTCCTTTTCTGAGTTGTTGGTCCTTGTACAAAATTAAACAGATGTGAATTAGTAGACTGTTTGACACATGTTATCTAATAATTTTAAGTATATTATTAATGATAATTAAAAAATGAAACGCATATTGGATCGATAGTATTTTTTCATTCACCTCATTCATCCTTTTACAATTTTTCCATTAAACTTTTACGCTTTTCTGGTCCTAGATCAGAAATAATCATATCGAGCTTCATCATTTTGTGGCTCTGCATGATACATAGTAAACAATACATATTATTTAAACTTACATATAGTTCAAAAACAATAATTTTTATAAAGAATTTACAAACAACTTGTCTTTTTTTCTTTTCTTGATGTGTTAACAGTATTTCTGTTACTTGATATCTTGTTAGACATTTCTTTATCAATCTGAAACCTATACCATATCATTCATTAATATATTTATAAATAAATTCTCGACTTTTCAGGTAGAAAATAAGTCTAAAGACACCGGTGCGCCTTTCACGAGGTCCGCACCGCCGCCGGTGCATTGGGTATTGTAAAATTACCGTAAAAAATAGTGTAATAGACCTAATGGTGCCTGGGGTATTATAAATGCACCGCAAAAACGGTGTAATACACCGTACAATTCTTTCCTAGTTAAATGGAGCACCAGTGCCCTACTTCAGATTTGGCGCATAGACGTAGAAAAAATGTTTTCATATTTTTTACTACAGTGCTTTTGTGGTGTGCTGTATAATACAGAGCACCAGTGCAGTATAGTACGCAGGGTGCACCAATCAAGAAACATCCATTTTTTCAAAAATTCACACAATGGCTTAATGGATTGGGATCCGACTATGCAAGTCATCCTATGAGTTGGAGGCCAATCTAAAATAAAAAATACTAATTCTGAAATCACAGAAACAGGGAAAAGAAAGGGAAAAAACAAAAAATGAAGGGTTTAGGGTAAAAATGGATAAAATTGCAGAAAAAAGTAAAAAACTGCAGAAAAAAATTAAAAAAAAAATCAAATTTGATCACAAGATGGTTTCAAATTCTATGATACAAGGTTTGAATCACAAGAGGTTTGGTTTTTGATTGTCTGAATGCTTTTGTTCGAAAGTATTTCGCTGCTCACAGTGCCCTCTTGCTCTCTTGCTACTGGTCTGTCTCCTGCAAATATCTGGCTGAAACTTTTAGCAAAAGTAGTGAAATAATGAAAAGTGTTTAGTATTTAAAGAATTATTTTATGAAACTAGATTTTCGAAAATATTTTGCCGCCCATTTTTTAAATTTCCATTTTTTTTTCACTTAAAGAAAATAGAGTTGCATTTTTTTATTTGCATTTATTCGTTACCGGTGCGGAAGACTTGTGATACGCCGGTGCGTCTTATTTATACGATGCACCAGTGCATGTTAGGATGATAAATGCATCAGACTATATAAAGTTTTTTTTTTTTTTTGTATGTAAGATCATAATAAAATAATGATAATTATAAAGTACATGAATTTATTTTCATTATTTTCTAAACTTTATTATGTTACAAAAATTCATATTATTCTAGATTTGTTATTTTACAATTATTTGCAAATTTACAAATTTAAATATTTTATTAAAATCATTTCACATTAATACAATTAAAATTTTCACATTAATAGAATTAAAATTTTACAAATATTTTACATACAATTACAATTACAATTAAAATTACAATTACAATTTTACATCAATTTCACATACATGAATTACAATTAGAATTAGAATTAGAATTTTAATTTTACATACAGTTACATTTACAATTACAATCACAATTTTACAAATATTTTTGTTGGAATAGGGTCTCCTACAAGCTGCGAAACTGGTCCGATTTTGTATATTTTTAGTATAAGCTGCGAAACTGGTCCGATTTTGTATATTTTTTAGTATAATTAGTCTAGAGCAGGGGTTTTGGGGTGGGTCAAAGCCCTGAAAGCATTGTAATGGGTCAAAGGGTAGAACTATAGTCCGCAAACCATGGTTTGCGAACCATAGGAAAGATTAGGCTAAATTTTTATAAATAGAGGGACATTTTGAATTGTATGGGAGGAAGATTATGAGATCTTTATGCAAATTGTGGCTTAGTAGATCTGTTTGGGTTTTTGGGGAAAGGACTCTTGCTGGCTGTGTGCACAGAGCTCCCAAGTCCTGCTGTGTGCAGAACCTGTTGTTGTGTGCGCAGGTCGGGTTTGGATATTGTAAGAAGGAACTGAAGGATTAATGAATGAGAACAGTTTTTGAGTAACTGAATCTATGTGTACTGTTGATGCGAATCTTTGATAATTGTTGTGTTATGCATATTCTGTGTTAAGCTACGAAAGTACTGCGTTAAGTGTTTCTACTGCATTTGGGTCTATTATGTTATGTTTTATGTAATGCTGCACTAATGTTTTAGAAGTATATGATTTATTGAGCACAGTAAGTATAGTTAATCTTGCACACGTAGATGCGAAGGAGATCTATAGATCTGGTTCTGAGATAGGTGATCTGGTCATTATACAACCGAACGCAGTTCTTCTTGGCTTACCTATCCTCTCTCAGGGTGCGGAAACCTGGTTCCAGCACCCACCCATACTGCTTTGGGTGAGACATTGACCTGCGCAAGAAAGTCACTGTCGAAAGGGCCAGTAGTATAGGGGTTTGTTGGCAAACCTTAACCTCCGAACCTGGGTCAGGACCCCTCTAGCCAACAAATGGTTCCGTTGCCAGGACCGGGAGCATTTTGAGAGAGGGATCGGGTAATGACAAGAGAGTAATAGAAGCCTGAGAGGAAGGAAATTGAAGAGTGGTTCGAAAAGTAGATTCAAGAATTTGCGATAAAAGAGAATCATAGCATGAGGTTAACGACAGAAAAATGGAAAGACAGGTACATTCTTACGAAAATCTACGAAATTTTCTTTGTGACATTCACAATCGAGCTTCAGGAGTGGCTGGAAAGGCTCGTAGAGTTCCAGAAGTGTTGGAAGGACGAACGAGTCACCCAGTGCACTCTAGAGCTGATCCAGCAGCTAGAAAGGACTGATAATACCATCACTCACACAGTGGATCACTGGGTGGACAGTGTGCTAGGAGGGTTTGTAATAGAATTTTCCATTGATCAGTTCGTCTCCTACTTCGAAGTAGAGCGAAGATTCTTTAAAGGTTTATGGGGCAAGTTTCTGAAGACATTACCCCTGCTGATTATGATATTACTGTGCGAGAAGAGTATTTTGTGTAGTCATACCGAGTGAATGACTCTTGATCCAGATGACAACACGATACACAGTGATAAATACTATCGAACCAACCTTGAATGGGGAAGATCTGTCTATAGCCTTCTGCGAGAAACGGCTGCGCAGAGCCCCCCAGCTACACCGTCATCCAGGCCGCGCAAAGGTAAGAATTCACCCATACCACCACCTCCGTCGGACAGTGATATGGATGTGCACCTGAAACTACCTATCTTCAAGGGGGTAGGAGATGAGGATATGGACTGCTTTTGGTTTGTTGCAGATTCTGTATGGATTGCATAAAATGTGGCAAGTGATATGGTGAAGAAGGTGCAGCTATCCCTGGAATTTGAAGAAAGAGCTTTGGACTGGTATATGCGATACATGTCTCAGAAAGAGAATGCATCTATTCAAGATATTAAGGACGCTATGAAGAAACAGTTCTAAAAGCCAAAATCTTACTCTTAGTTAGTAGTAGATGTGAAGGACTTCAAGAAAGGAGCGTCTGAGTCTGTATGGGAGGCTGATTAGCGACCGAAGAGAGCAATCAGGGAAGGAGGATTTGAGTATGACGATCGAAAAAATATGGAATGGTTCATCGCTATGTTGTTGCCTCACCTGCACATACCAATGAGTCACCAAACCTTCGAGTCACAGGAAAAAGTTGTGGAAGTCGCTATGAAACTAGAAGCTGCGCCCGGAGAAGATAATTCATTGGGAGTACAGCAAATTCAGGAGCAGATCGGAGCTATGCACATAGAAATTCAAAACCTACGAAAAGAACGAGGAAAAGGAGCCAGCACAAATCTATGGTGCATACGATGTCGGGTATCTGGCCATACAGAGGATCAGTGCCCACTATTGACAGATTACATACAGGTAGGAGAACCTAACCTAGTGCATCTAGGCTCAAGCGGATCTGCATTATGGTGCGACGACTGCTGCATTACAGGGCTGCACGATATGAACCATTACCCCAACTAGGAACGTATGTCCCAGAACTGAAGAAACATTGGTGCAGGTTCTATCTGTCTGTAGGACACGATGAGCATAACTGTCGAAGTTATGATCTGATAATAGATCGAGGAAACTTGTATAGGGTACAATCAGACCCTACATCACCTAGATCTCCTGCGAACTTTGGTGGCTCTCTAGCAAGGAACAGGGGAGGAGGTCAGAGAGGAAGCGCAAGTTGAGGAGGCAAACAACTAATCTGCTATAATTGCAGAGAAGCAGGGAAATTTGCTAGGGACTGCCCAAATCCTACGTGGAAATCCTGTCGATATTGCAGACAGCTGGACCATGTGATCGAATATTACCCAATATTAATAGCAAAAATGCAAGAAAAGTAGCCCACCCCTACACAGAATGTGCAGGGAGTTAAAGTCGAGCTAAGGAACATGGACCCAAGTGTGAATCTCATAACACGCAGTGGGATGGCCACCCGAGGACCAAAGGAATAGGTTTCCATGGATCCTCTGACCCGTCAAGAAGGATCGAACATGAAAAAGGGACAAGAAACAATGGCCACAGCTGGCTAGGACTTCACTAAGGAAGAAGTAGCTACTGTGTAGGTACCAACACACCCCAAGATAGATGAGGGGGTCAAGCCCTTTCTGTAGGCATGTATGAAGCTACTACGTAACCCAAAGGCTATAGAGAACCTTCAGGCATTAATGAATAACTGCGCAGTGTGGACCGATCCAACTCCAGGGACCAAGGATGTACACAAACTATATAGGTATAGAAAACGCACTGAAAGAGAAATGCGGTTGACTGCGCAGATTGGTGGCTACGAGATGGATCAGGTTATTTTTGGACCTTGGATCAGATGCAAACATGTTACCTAAACAAACCTGGAAATGAATGGGAGAACCTAATTTGGAAGGGTCCACCATCCAGCTGTGCATGGCGAATCAACAGAAGATCATCCCTTTGGGAAGGTTGCCAAAAATCATGGTAGATATCGCAGGAGTAAAGGCCGAAGCTGACTTTGAGGTAATAGAAATTGTAGAAGATGAGGACCCCTACCCTGCGCTCCTAAGACTGGATTGGGCTATAGATATGGGGGGTGTTATCAATCTCAAAAAGTGAAGCATGGTGTTTGAAAATAATGGTACACAAGTAATAGTATCGTTGGATCCCGTAGAAGGTGCACGGTATACAGAGCCAGCGCGAGATGAGGAGGAAGTGGATCACATTTACAAGTTGACTACGCGGGATAAAGATTGGATTAACCCCACGGAAGAAGGAGTACTCTGCTGGGAAAAGGACAGTGAATGATTTTCCAAATCCGATGGGGAACTAGAGAATTAGTAAGGCCAGTTGCATTAGGTTTCGGCACTGTGATGTCTTTGGGTCACAAGGAACTTCCGCTGCATTTCCTCTGATGTAAGAGACCTACCCTACTTTTGGGATTCAGGTAACATTAAGGAATTTTTTCGGGCATTCAAAGTAGAAGTTCCCAAGGAATGCAAGCTATGGGCCCTTAAGCTAGCCTTGTGAGGAACACCTACGCGTTGGTGGGATACGCATGGGAAGCTATTCCGCGATTGGAAGGAATGTTGGGATAAGATGATCCTGTGATTTGAAGCTCTAGCTATGAGACGGATCAAAAATTTCCTTGGGTTAGAAGACCCATGCAAATATTTGCTTGCATGGGAAACGTAGTGGTGCAACAGAACCCCAAAAGAATGGGTCCACTTGTTTATCCATGCTCTGGGACTGCGTCCAGTTGCATCGTATTTTGATGAGGAGCTACATCAATGCACTCGCCATTGGGAGACTTTGCGGGATGAGTTTCTGCGAACATTTAGGGTGGTGGATGGCACTGGAGTGCTCGACGCAGCTCTGCAGAAGACTGACGCCTTGACTCAGGGTAGACCATGCCTATACATCGCATCCAAATCATGGGGAACACAGGTACCACACATGGTTGAATACTATAGCCTTAGCCCAATGGAAGGAAAGGATGATCCCTGAACTATTCCAAACTCAACACTGGATGGGATGTGCATGGTTGCCAAGTTTTTTAGGCTGCACCTGAATCGTATTACAACACACCCTACTTCAGATATAATTAAGGATGCACAAGCAGCATGGATGCTTCATCCGAGGTCAATAGATCCGTGGGAAAGCCATAGGGTGCGAACGATGACAGTCAGAACACTGAACTCTGGTAAAAAGGGAATATTACCGTTACAGAAAACATGCGGCTGGCAATTAATGAGAATATTTCTTGTGATTTTTTACCGTTTGCTTGATGGTAAGTTCCAAGTAAGATTAACCTTACCATTGGACAGCCACAATCACTATAAAGGAGAAAGGATAACTCCGACAAAGGTTCCATATCATGTAATATCCAAACACAGGACGATGTAGGATCCGGCCCGGATGGGCTTGAAGATCCATGAGGCTCTGTTACACAACTAGCTGAGATCCTTGTAGGCGACACGGTCGACTCGCGGGCCCAGTCCTGAACGAAAGGGCGACTAACAAGGATACTACATCCCAGGAATGCGACGGCATAGGGGCTACCAAAGGGGCCGGAAAATAAACACTGATACTTGAGAATATGACATAACGATCACGCTAACTGATGGTGATCTTGGGAAAATCACGGACGCACTTACTTTGGCTACATAGGATCAGTGGGCAGCCATAGAATCACAACAAAAGGTTGCAATCGATGCCATGAGGGTTGAGCTTCGAAACCTCTGTAAAAATACAGATACGCTGCACCCTACCAGCAGTACCAGGCTACCTGCAAACAAAAGCTGTCCTTATTCATTTCCTAGCACTATCCTGGTCGGTGCCCACCTTCCAGTGGATACGAGACTACAATTAGACTTGGCAAAGTTGCCCCGCGAGGTGTTACAGGGTTTCCACACCGCCATGCTTCAAGAGATCCATCATCGTGACCAGACCGTGCAGCAACAACTTGATGAGGCCGTGCTGATCATTTCACAATAGACCGCAGGCGTCTCCCTTGCTATCTCGCAGATGGCATAGCTCGAAAAAATGGTCCACTAGCTTGGCACAGAGGTCCTAGATGATCTCTTGGCTACAGCTTCGCTCTGGGCTACAATAGAAGGCTTGGTTGCAGCACTAAAGGCATCCAGAACCAAAATAAAGACCCTCAAGACCCAAATGGACTGGAAAATCACCGCATTACGGGCCCAATTACAGCCTGCCACGCCTTCGGAGGTACGAGCCCAGCGTGTTGCACTGGTAACAGAAGCTACAGACATCATTATGGGACAACTTACTTAGGGTACTCAGTTGCTCGAGTCGGCCATGCAACTCTGGACAGTGGTCCAATTCAACCTGGTTCTTCAAAACATCAAGCAGGACTTACGATAGAAGGAAGCTGCTTTCGATCAGATTGAAGCTACCTTGCCCTCCTTAGTCCCTGCATAGCATCTGGCACGTTTGAATACTACCAATGCACTCCGAGATATGATTGAGGATCTCCGACGAACTAAGCATGCCATCACAAAATGCTTGAAGCCATGGACCGATGCCACCCTCCAGCTATCATAGGATACCAATGGCACGATCAAGCGACTCAACCAGATATTAGAGCAGGTTACCACAGCTACTGAAGGACTGACCTCCTAGAAGCTTGTAGACATCATGCAGAGTGCTGCCACTCAGAGTCAAGAAGTATTTCCTCCACTGATCACAGCCATCAATTCCCTACGTGCGCAGGTAGGGACCGCACCACCATAGTGACTTGGGATGAGTCACAAGATTGTGTTGGGGTATTGTTGGAACAGGGTCTCCTACAAGCTGCGAAACTGGTCCGATTTTGTATATTTTTTAGTATAATTAGTCTAGCGCAGGGGTTTTGGGGTGGATCAAAGCCCTGAAAGCATTGTAATGGGTCAAAGGGTAGACCTAGATTCCGCAAACCACAATTTGCGGACCATAGGAAATATTAGGCTAGATTGTTATAAATAGAGGGAAATTTTGAATTTTAAGGGAGGAATATGATGAGATCTTGATGTGAATTGTGGCTTAGTAGATATTTTTGGGTTTTTGGGGAAAGGAATCCTACTGGCTATGTGCGCGGAGATCCCAAGTCCTACTGTGTGCGGACCCTGCTGCTATGTGCGCAGGTCGGGTTTGGGTATTGTAAGAAGGAACTGAAGGATTAATGAATGAGAATGATTGTTGAGTAACTGAATCTATGTGTACTGTTGAAGTGAATATTTGATAGCTGTTGTGTTATGCATATTATGTGTTAAGCTGCGAAAGTACTGCGTTAAGTGTTTCTACTGCATCTGGGCCTGTTCTATTATGTTTTATGTAGTGTTGCACTAATTTTTTAGAAGTATATGATTTTTTGAGCATAGTAAGTATAGTTGATCTTGCGCACATATATGCGAAGGAGATCTATAGATTTGGTTCTGAGATAGGCGATCTGGTCATTATACAACTAGACGCAGCTCTGCTTGGCTTACCTATCCTCTCTCAGGGTGTGGAAACTTGGTTCCAGTACCCACCCATACTGCTTTGGGTGAGACTTTGACCTGCGCAAGCAGGTCACTGCCGAAAGGGCCAGTAGTATAGGGGTTTGTTGGCAAACATTAACCTCCGAACTTGGGTCAAGACCCCCCGCGCCAACAATTTTACATACAATTCAATTAAAATTACAATTACAATTACAATTACAATTTTATAATTTTACATACAATTACATTTACAATTTTACATAATTACATTTACAATTACAATTACAATTTTACAAATATTTTACATACAATTCAGTTAAAATTACAATTACAAATACAATTACAATTTTGGAATTTTACATACAATTACATTTACAATTTTACATAATTACATTTACAATTACAATTACAATTTTACAAATATTTTACATACAATTCAATTAAAATTACAATTAAAAATATAATTACAATTTTAGAATTTTACATACAATTACATTTACAATTTTACATAGAATTACATTTACAATTACGATTACAATTTTATAAATATTTTACATACAATTCAATTAAAATTACAATTGTAATTTTAGAATTTTACATGCAATTACATTTACAATTTTACATAGAATTACATTTACAATTACAATTACAATTTTATAAATATTTTACATACAATTCAATTAATTTTACATACAATTACATTTACAATTACAATTTTACAATTTTTCATGTATACAATTACTATCATTCCAGAATAAATTAAATATTACAATTACAATTCAAATTTTACATTAATAAATTTTTTACATACAATTATAGTTTAAATTACAATAAGTACAAATACAAATACAATTTTACAATTTTACATACAATTAAAATTTAAATTACAATTACAATCACGACATAATATTTAATAAATATCATGGTCATTTAATATTAAATCAATTAATAAACATCATCACGATCATGATAACCATCATACAAACATCATATTCGACTAATAAACACATTCAAACATCAAATTAACATTATATATTAAGATCATCACAACACAAACATCAAATATACATCTCAATATGTCAAATAACTCATGCTATCACATATACACATCTATCTGCAAGCTAAACATTAAATGAACATATCTAACATGACCTAACGATATGCGCCACATCATGATGATCACCAACATGAAAATTAAGTACAACTGCAACATGAACATAAAATACATGGACCATATATATATATAATTGAATAATGTTAAAAATATTTAACTGTAATATAAATGTCATGGATCGGGTGCTGGTGGTAGTATAACAACATCAATAGCAGTACTACAAGTGGATGCCTGCTCAGTCAATAGTGCAGCCTCGATGGTTGATGGTCCAACTTGCTCATGATCATGACTAGTACTGATGGATGTAGCTGCAGGCTACTAACTGGACATGGCCGATGGTCCAGCCTCATCTCCATGATGACTGTTAGATGCTGCCAGTGGAGCATCATGCTCATCAGGTGCGCCGCGAGGTGAACGATCATGAGATGCATGTGAGTCACTGCTCGCGGACTGTTCATCATGTGACACGGCTCGACTATGCCTATAGCTACAGACAATCCTCCTCAGTTGCGTAACAGCTGTCGTAGCTCCTACGACATGCCGCATCAGGCCGTACATGTCACGTGGCATGCCTCTCCACATCCGTAACAACATATCATCGACCTGTATGTCTTTGTAATGAGCGGGCCTGATGCCCGCATCAACATTCAATGCACAGAGTTGGTTGGCCAAATCCATCCTATATCTGGTCTCAGGTCGACCATGCCTAGAAAAAGGTGGCACCGGTGCACCATGATGAGCAGGAGCATGTCTCTCTACTGCACCGACCTCATCCTCATCATAATCATGCTTGGCATCAGCTATATCCTGATCGTCATCATTAGGATCCACACCTAGATCATGTGGTGGACCCGACATCTCTTCGCCATCAAAAGAGCCAATGTCTGTAAAATATATACAAGTACACAACAATAATTAGACAATTACATTACACAATTTAATAAAAAAAAGTTAATTAAGAACATGTTAGAATAAATATAAATAAAACTAAAATATTACCTCTATCATCTGGCGGCTCATCAGCTGTGTAGAGGATGTTGGGACACCCTCGCCAATCTAAGCCAGCATAAGGACATGGGACCATAATGAAGGGATGTATCCCATCAACACTGGCTATTAAGTCCAGTGAATCATGTGATATCTTCACTGGAAACAAAGTGTCTTCGCTCTTGGGCATCATCTGCCCCCACATGTGCATCCGGGCCTCAAACATCGGCTTACGAGGCTGTCGAACAAAACTAGGTCTCATCTCTGGAAACCTCTCCAAAAATAAACAAAACAGCTCTAAACCAAAAGGGAAGTTGAACCTCCCTTGTGCATGAGCACAACATCTATCTATGGTCATACAAAACTGTCGCAAAAAAATGGCAAACCACCTGACAAGTCGTGGCTGCTGTACTAAAGAATAAACATAATATAAAAGCAAGAAACTAATGCGTTTCCCGTCATTGGTGTTATGAGAAATGGTCGAAATGATAAGGGAGAGGCACTGCACATCCTGTCTACCAAAAGAACCTATAACTGACCTCCAGGTACCTGAAACTCTGAAGGAGACAGTACATGTGCTCCAATGTATCTCTGGGAGTAAACTAATTGACTCCCTGCTACACAACCAGCTGGCACGTCTGGGAATGAGGGAAAATCTACCCCTCTCCTCGATAGTCCTGTAATAAAATAAATATCCTCCTCAGTGGGTGTGTACCACTAGTCAGGACCAACTTGGAAAGCCTGTCGGTGGGCATTCCACCTGTGGATAAGATATCTCAAGAACACACTGTGGGCCTTTAGGGAAGTAGCCTCCTCATAGAACTAGAGGAGGCCTACCTGCCTAAGGATCTCCTGGGTATCTGCAGTAATAGGGCGAGGGTATGCATCTCTCTCCCTCTCTCAGGCCTCCCATTGGTGAATCATGCCATACTATTCAGCTTGTTGTTGCTATTGTTCCTCCTCTTCTCTTTGAATCATTGTCATATTAAATAATTTTTATTTATTAAAACATACATGTATTTTTTAATATACATATATATATTTTTTTGAAAAAAAAAACAAACGGACAAGTCAGTGTGCCATAAAAACAGTCACGCACTGGTCGCGATGCATCTTAAGAATGTAGAGCACCAGTCCCAGTGCCCTTAATGAAATACAACACACCAGCCTCAGTGCATCTGTCTATTTTTCAAGCACCGTTAACTTCATCAAAGTTTAGAATAGTGGTGCGCTGAATGAAATATACGCCTCGACGTGTATAGTCATGTCAGCGCACTCACTTCATGACAATTACATAGTCGACGGTGCGGTATTTTACCTAGCCGCATCATTGACCCTATCGAAATCCAGAATGCGGTGCATTGACATACACTGGGGCGGATAATTCCGTCAACGCACCACACTGTGATTCCCGTGGTCAATGGTGCGCTTCGATAAATGAGTACACCACCTTTTATTTTATTTTTTTATTTTAAAATTTTTCGGGGCGCCTTTCAGTACCGCCCCAGAAACAGTGTGGATACCATTAGCACCCGTGGTGGTGCAGCCTGTAAATTTTATAGGCAGCACCACTAGCCGGTGTGAGCCGAACAGCTCTGGCACACCACGTGACAATTTTTTTTTCTTTTTTAATGGTTATTTTAAAGGTTATTTCAATTTCTAATTCACTAAAAGGCTTAATTATGGAAAACTAGAAAATTACCTGTATATTTCACCGTCAGGGAGGCATATTGGCTGTAAAATTTGCAAAAGAAAATTTTCCCACCATTTCTCAAAATGAAAGCTGGAGATTGGTGGCTAATGCAGAGTAGCAGTGCGTGCAATGGGTGCAATGATAGCACTGATGTCAGGGCGAATCAGACAAGGGGAAATGGCACCAGTGCTTGAGAGCTCTGGAGCACTAAGGAATGTGAAAAATGAAGTTTTTTTGTCATATTTTTTTTTTATTTAACCTTGTTCCAGTGTGCGGGGTTTTATAGGCACACCGGTACACTTACCTATAATCGCCCCGGGCTGTATCAAATTTGGCGTGTTGTTTATAATGCACCAGGGTGGTTCCCTAACATTGCACCGGGATGTTTCAGTTTCAACACGAAATTTTGATGATGTACCAGGGTGGAATATTCGTAAAGCACCGGTGTAGAATAGTCGTAAAGCACCAGTTTTTTGGCCTTAATTTTTTTTCTATGTAACGTTATTCTGGTGCATGCGGTTTATCGGTGCACCGGTTCTCTTGGATAAGATTGCACCAGCGTGTTTCTATTTTGGCGTGGTGTTTTATGATGCACCGGTGCAGAAGAGTGGTGAAGCACTAGTGCGTTACAGTAATAGGAGGCCTCGAATGTGTGTGTATGTCGCGCAGGCTGTCCGGTGTGCCAATGTCTCGTGCGCATCGGTGCGTTCTATGGTAGGGCACGCACTAGTAATTGAGAGCTCAGGAGCACTGGAAAACTGAAAAATCTGGGTTATTTTGCCATATTTTTTTTTTAATTTAACCCTTTACCAGTGCACTTTGTTTATAGGCGCACCGATTCTGTTTCTTACAAACGCAGCAGTCGGTTTGTGTTTTGGCGCAATGTATTATGATGCACCAGTGTGGTTTCTTTCTACTGCACTGGGTGGTTTCGGTTTTGGCATGGTGTTTTATAATGCACCAGCGTGGAAGATCTGTGACGCACCGGATGGGTGTGTATGGAGTGCACGGTGTCCGGTGTGCCAATGTTTTGGTTCGCACCGGTGCTTTCTCGATTCCAGAGCACCGGGGCGACGTGTAATGTTAAGCGCACCGAGAGGAAACCATCTGCAAAACCCTCCGCCCGCCAACCTCCTCTAGTAACCTCCACTAGAAACGGATGTATGGGGTATTTTTCTGTGGGGTTCCTCAAAAACATCCACTAGAGGGTCTTTTCCTTGTAGTGAGGAGTCCACTCACGCAGAGCTAAACATCAAAACTTGCAGAAGGCCTACCACAAAAGCTCAGAGGTTGAAACTTGATGCGACACAGAATGTAGGAGTCCCTAATTCACAGTGTAGACAAAGACAATCTCCTGACCGATTCACTGGATACATGGCTCTCATGATAAAATGTATTGTGAGTGAGCCATCTTCCTTTCAGGAAGCAGCACAGGAGCCGACATGGGTAGATGCAATGGTGGAGGAGTATGATTCCATTGTCAGAAACAATGCTTGGGAAATTGTTCGAAGGCCGGTTGATAAATCAGTGGTAGATTCAAGATGGATGTACTAGGTAAAGCAAGCTGCTGATGGAAGTGTTGAGAAGTATAACGCCAGATTTGTGGCCCGAGGGTTCTCACAGATCGAGGGGATTGATTATGAAGAAAAATTTGCACCTATCGCACAATATTCTTCCATAAGGACCATCCTTTCTCTCTCAGCGCAGATGGGTTGGCACATTCATCATATGGATGTGAAGACTGTGTTCCTTAATGGGATCATTGAGGAAGAAGTGTACATTGAGCATCTTGAAGGATTTGAGATATTCAACAGTGAGTCGCATGTGTGCAGACTTAAAATAGTGTTGCATGGGATGAAGCAAGCACCCCGTGCTTGGTACACTCGGATCGACAACTATTTCACTGGACTTGGCTTCACCAAGAGTGAGGTGTATGCAAACCTATACTAGATTGTGGTGGAGGGTAAGATTTTAATCATTGTTCTTTATGTTGATGATTTAATACTGACTAGTGATGAGCAGCTGATACACTCATGCAAGGAGGACCTTGCAAAGGAGTTCGAGATGAAGGATATGGGCCTCCTTCATTAGTTCCTTGGATTGGAAATATAGCAGCGAGATGGTGAAATTTTTGTGTCTCAAGGAAAGTATGCAAGGGAGATACTGGGTAAGTTTCACATGGAGGGTTGCAAAACCATGGATACTCCTCTTCCAGGAAACTGGAGGAAAGAGGACGCTACATCTGGAGAGGTAGTGGATGCTACTGTCTATTGACAGTTAGTGGGTTCGCTAATGTATTTAGTAAATACAAGACTAGACATATGCTATGCGGTGAACCAGCTTAGTCAAGCGTTGGTTAAACCTACCAAGCTCTTTTGGAAGACGGGCAAGCATGTCCTAAGATATCTCAGGGGCACATCTGAGTATGGCTTATAGTACAGATAGACGGATGAGGTGAAGCTGCATGGCTTCACAGATGCATATTTGGCGGGCAACCCAACGGATAGAAAAATCACATCAGGAGGGGTCTTCAGTATTGACATGATCTATCAAAATTACAAGATAAAATGCAACAGTTTTCACTCTCGCAAAGAGCAACAAAAAATGAAATGGAAGTTTTGAAGAAAGGCATGGAAGTGAAGATGGACAGTTTGAAGAAAGGCGTGGAAGCTAAGATGGATGACATGAAAGACAAAATGGAAAACATGAAGAGTGATCTAAAAGCATACATGGAAGGCTTGATGACAAGCTTAAAACCAAAAATGATTCCTAATGGCGGAAATATAGGAGAAGAACCTCCTGATGATAACAAAATAAATGTTAATTGTGATTTCATAAACTCGAATGTTGGCGGGAAGAACCACCATATTCCAAAAATGGATATGAGGAAGTTTGATGGAAAGGATCCTGTAACATGGATACTATAGATGGAGCAATATTTTGATCTCCATAACGTGCAAAACACACAAAAGGTACGCATTGTAACTTTACATTTAGAAAAAAATACATTTGTATGGTATCGATGGCTTTGCTCCCGTAAAAAAATTGTCACTTGGTCAATTTTTACGGAGGAAATGATAGCACATTATGAGGATACAAAGAGCAACACCTTCTTTAGCCAATTGATAAATCTCAAACAAAAGGAGTTCATGGGGCCATAATGTAATCCTAGTGGGCCACAATGTAATCCTAGCCGACCTAACAATAATAATTTAAGGGCACAATAATAACAATATGGGGGTTACAGGGGTACAATAATAACAACAAGGGGGGCTACACTAACATAATAAGGGGTTATACTATTAATATAGGGACTTAACATGCCCCTCTCTTTCAAACAAGTGTTGTCCTCAACGCTTGATTATTTCTTGATGCTTCCGTATAAAATTCTCATCCTCCCATGTGAAATATTCTACAGGAAAGTTCTTCCACTTGCTGAGATACTCTGAAATTGATCGTACTTTTCGAGTTCTTGTTTCTATGACTTTTTCATAACTTCTTTCGATGTCATGTTGATCTTCCCGTTGTTTCATTAGATTCTGCACCAAAGTTGGGTTATCCTTTGAGAGTTGGAGAACTTGTTGTTGATGCTCGATGTGATCTTCCACTAATTTATCATCCATATTTGCTATTATTTGATCCTTCAAACCATCCAACTTAGCCTCCATTTCTGCTTTTAAACCATCTATTTCATCTTCAATTTCTCTTCGTAATATTGAAACTTGTTGCACTTGGTATCGTAATTTTGATATCTCATACTGCAACTCTTCCTCTTCATGCGTCATAGAATAGATTTTTGAGGGATTAATGGGTATGGAATTATTTTTTGGATGCATAATAGAACCCATTACTGATAAATATTCTTCAATATTCCCTTGGAATCAATTCCACTTGATTCTTCAAACAAGACTTATGCAATTCGGAAAAAAACACACACCTTTTTCTTTCTTTGAGGAGATCGATATTGAAATTGAATTATCTATGTAATTGAAAATATTCAATATCTAAAACTCAGCCCTGTAGTAGCCCTCTGAAGCTTCTTTCAAATGCCACAGGTCTGACCTGATTTTGATTCTCCAAGACAAAGTTGTGTCCAATCTCCCACAATGACCTAATTCTGGACTGGTTCAGTAGAGAGAACTTGTACGACTTGCCACGTGTCACTATTTTGTCCTTTGTCTCTGAAATTGATAGCCAAGAAACTACAGGCCATGTAATTGCAACCACTTTTGACAGCACTCAAATCCAATCTTCAGAGAGAGAGTTATTGAACTTTTCCCACGATCACCTCTTTGAGATGAAATTCAGGAGCCTGAACAAGCACTACCTTCCACAGATCATATCTCCAAAAATATTGTGAACCAAGCTCTGAAATTTTTTGATGAATTTCCTCAGGATGTCATCTTCGCACCATATGAATTTCAGATTCTGAACCTTCGTAGAAAAAATTTTATAGCGCAAATGCCACGATGACCTGTTTAGGAGCCTGAAAAAATACCTGACTTCCACAGATCATATCTCCGAAATTATTGCGAAAAAAACTCTGAAATTTTTATACAAGCTTCCTCAGGATTTTTTCTTCGCACCCTAAAAATTTCAGCTTTTGAAACTTCGTAGAAAAAACGTTATAGCGAAAATTCCACGATGACCTGTTTGGAGCAGCGAAACCCTAGAATCCAAACCTATGATACCAAATGTCGTGTAACCAACTCCAAAAATAGAATAAAAGAGATATGAACACCTTATAAATAGGCCACTTTGAGGGGGCAACCTCCAATACATTGCATAAATGGACAATTCTTGGATGATACAATTTACAAAACCTCCTTTCTATATATAGGAGTTCATGGGGCCATAATGTAATCCTAGTGGGCCATAATGTAATCCTAGCCGACCTAACAATAATAATTTAAGGGCACAATAATAACAATATGGGGGTTACAGGGGTACAATAATAACAATAAGGGGGGCTACACTAACATAATAAGGGGCTATACTATTAATATAGGGACTTAACAGGATCTATAGTTGTTTCTTGGTACAACAGCAAACAGAGATCTATGGCACTCAGTTCAGCGGAAGCGGAATACATGGTAGCAAGTCAAGCTACATGTGAGGTTATATGGATGAGAGAGATCCTAGTTGGTTTGTTTGGTTCTCATTTAGATCCTACAGTGATTCATTGTGATAATCAGAGTTGCATTAAACTCTCGATTAATCCTGTATTTCATGATAGATCTAAGCATATAGATATCTGGTATCATCATATCAGAGATTGTGTGCAGTGGAAGATCATGTTGCTTCAGTACATTCCTACAAGGATTAGGATGTAGATATTCTGACGAAGGCGCTCACCAGGAGCAAATTCGAATACCATAGAGACAGGATCAGGGTGAAGGATAATCCCTTTCTTGTTGAGAGGGAGTGTTGAGATTCAACAAGATGATGATCCTAGTGAAAATTAAGCACCTACACTAGGTGGGGCCCATAGCCTATTATTAGGTGTATGTCTATTTTTAGAATGTTGAGAAAATTCCATTTATAGTGGGAATCTATTTTTAGAATGGTGAGAAAATTCTATTTATAGATGAGATTTTATTTTTAGATGCATGTGCAAAGTCTATTTATAGATCACATATCTAAAAATAGAATGCATTTCGGTTATTATTATCTCTTAATAATAATTGGACAATAAATATTAATCTTTTCTCTTGAAGCACTTGATTTCAGTTAACTGAAGTGATAAACTAGTTAGCTTAAGGAATTTCGAGTTCTAAGGTTGGTTGGTGGGACAAGCAAGTGGACTTAGATGTAACTGAGTGATTCGAAGTTGTAATAGAGTTGGATGTGTAGTTATGTGAGTTGTAAAGTAGTTTAACTCAGTTAAGTGAGTTAAACTCAGTTGTCCTAGTTGTAACTAAAGATACACTAGTGAGATATTAGTGAATTAAATATTAAATTAATTCACATGAAGTGATCTCACATGCAACTGAAGATTTACTATTGTTAACTACATGCATGTCAGATCCAGTGGAGACCCAATTGAGAGATAGGTGAAAGGGACAGTTTGACTATCAGTTGTGACATTAGTGGATGCACTCATGCAACCACAAACACATTGGAGATTCCAATGAGGATTGCGCAGTTAAGGAAAGGCAGTATCTCATTCATTCAGGGATTGTGATTAGCAGGGATTACGCAGTGGAGGCAGGCTATCAGGAGGCAGTAAATTGGAGCATGTATTTGCCAATTTTTGTATGACAGTGTGAGATGATTGTATATTGTACTAAGAGTTCTTGGATTAGAGTTTTGTATGAGATTGTTTCATTATCCATGATATATACATAATATATGATAGTGGGGTTTTTAGCTTTATGCTTTCCCGGTAAAAATATCTGTGTTATGTGTGATTGATTTTTCTTCATGTGTTTGCAATTGGCAATTAAATTTACACAAATATTTTAGTAGAAGGCTTATGTATTTAACAATCACATATAACTGTTAGATCAGGAGAATCCAAGCAATACATAATTGCATTAAAATTTATACATATACCACAAATGGATCCTAAACCATCCTATCAAGTCCACTATTATTATACTATGCATCGTAAAGATAATTAATAGTCATAATCAGTAAGATGTCCATAACTATGCTAAACAGTGATGATTTACATATTGTAGTAGTTAAATAAGTGCATTAAGAGACCATGCATACTCCTACAAATAGTTCTACCATATAGGAACACAAGTAAACACAAGAATTTTCCAACCTTTAAAACCATGAGAGCGTTCATTTCAACATCTCATTATAAAAAATAATAATAACACATTCCCTCATTAGCAATGTTTAACACGTTAGATGAAAAATATTAAACAACCATGCAGATTCATGAAAACAACTCATAATCATACAGAGGCCTCTAAAACCTTTTTGGCTAGGGAATTCCTTATATATAACACACAAAATGAATTACTAAAAATATCACCCATAGACCTAGTCATATCAGCGAGTTGCCTAAATTTACAAGATATAACGATAATTGATGCTCAAGATATTGCAGTTAATCATTAGTGATTGTAGATCAACAATCAAGAATATACCAAACAACTTACAATTAACTAAGAATACTTGTATGATTGTGTTGATTCAACTAGTTACTAAAGGAGGGACTTCCACTCTCCACCTAAAAGTAGGTCAGCAACATTGCACTCTTCCTTGTAGCTAACCAACCGCGAGTCGAATCCAGGATCTGAAGGAGATGCTTACAAACGGAAAGGGTTCACACCAATGAGTTGAACATGATTTCAGGAGAGGGAGTCCATTTTTCTACTACTTCGCTAGCTCAATAGTGAGCACTCAGTGGTCCATTCACTCACTGAAGTTCGCACAAACCTCAAGAGTTAGGTAAAGATCACACAAGCTATAAGGCATATAGTCACATAGATGGTTCACGAAATCACAAAGAACATGCTATCAATTCAATAGAAATGCATTAGGAACAAGGGAATATGACAACCCACATTAACCACTCCTAGCCTCCCAATGTCCGACACACCTTCTTGTTCTCCTCTCTTGCAGCTACTGGAACTTCAACCTCTTATTTTGTTCCTTTTCCTCCTATGCTCCCTTGTCGATCATGTCCCTTCACCTATCATAAGGTTTTCCATCTGTTATGCCACATCCTCCCTCTTCATGTGATGACACTGCTCCACTCCTTCACTTGTATAACGTTCAATGATGAGCTCTGACTACTTTTGTTCAGGTCGAGTCACATTGCATAATCACTTGTTAGATAATCGACCTTTGAGTATTCGAGCAACCTCGACGTTTTATATGTTGGCATGAGTTGTGGCTATTCAAGCAAGACAAGCTAGCATGCTTTAGGCATTTAATCGATGATAGGTAAACAAAGCAAGTCTCCCCTCATGCCAAGGATTTATAAGGCTATCCAAGCTCCGGTTGCGTTAATTAATTAGTAATCATTATCGTATGTTTAATCAAAGGTCTAGTCACTCATAATCCTTCCAGGTTAGTATTACATTCACAATCGTTCTCACTATAAGTAAAGATAGCAAGGCTAATACCACACACCACCAAACCACCAAACCTTATGTCCACAAGTGCACTCAACAACTTCAGTCTTTTAACTATAAAAATTCCTAACAAAAATAACTATTTAATTTTTTCAAAACAAAATTCAAGTCCTAAAGAAAAATTTCTAATTACGAAGATTCTTTTGTTAGCAGTTACATAGGATGTCACAGTTTCCAATCAATTTCGATGGGAAAATAATGTTTGCAAATCTCACATTTTTGTAAATCATGCATGTCTCGAATGGAATTAATACACTACTTAAACAGTCTGCTGAAAGAAGTTGTCAATTCAAATTATTTAAATCAATCCACTTTGTTTTGGTAAAACCTCGCAATACGGGGACCTGCGCGATTACAATGTTCAAACTCCATATGACGTTTGAGTTTTCAACCATTCTCATCGCCCCGTAAAGTCAGGAAAAGTTAACCTATCCTTTCAATTAACGGAGAGCCGTGGCCACATTGTGTACCACTGATTTGTCTCTTTCTCAACGTCATATATTCCATTTTTCTTTCGCTTTACTCCCCTTCGCAATCATTAGTTACATCTCATTGGAACCACCATGATTCATTAAATAAGGCTCGCCATGATACATGGGCCGCCCTGCGCGCCTATAAAAAAAGTGAATGTTTCTACGTTTGATCTAATCGTGTGGATCTATAGCAATCGGCTTGTCAACATAGCATCAGCTAGCCCATCTTTTTCCCTTAGTCTATTCAATCAATATTTCATCTTACAATCAATATTTCATCTTACAATCAATTTTTTTATCTCTTAGATTCGGATTTCGTTTAATATTTTATTCGTAACAATTAGCATCAAGTCCTCCTATTTAAGGTTTGATATTTTATCAGATAGCCACAGTATCTTCTGGCTTCGCTATTTCTTCGTGTTGCTTTCTGTAACAACAGTTTTATACTGGTAATATTGTTTTTCTATTATTCCTAGACTTCCATAGCCTTATTATATCATGAGTCGTGGTATTAGCAGTGGTGGGGGGCAGAGCTCTCTGGGTTATCTTTTCGGGTCACCTCAGCCTCCAAAACCTCATGCCACCCAAGAAAACCCTAAAACTACTCAACTTCTTCCCATGAACAACTATTCAGTGATAAATCCAGAATGCCCATCGTCAACAACGGCTAAAATTTCCAATAACTACCATCGGGCCAATGGCCCAAACAGTGGGAATTTCGTTACTGTAAGTGGTTTATTGCACGCGTTTTGTTTTCTCTTTCGTTTTCAGTAATGACTAGGGTTTAATATTTTTTTTTGTTCATGGCTTCTCATTCTGTATCCAGGAACGGCCTTCAACAAAAGTGCAGTCTGAGCCCGGAGGAGGATCATCGCTTGGGTATCTCTTTGGAGAGAAATAATGAGAAGAGTAGTTATATATATATAGGCAGAGTAATGTTGCGATATATATATCCAGAGAAATAATGAGAAGAGTAGTTATATATAGGCAGAGTAATGTTGTAATATATATATTATGATAGGGTAATAAAGATGGTAATTTTTTGGAATATTTCAGAATTTGAAAATTAAAAAAATAAATTTTATAACATTTTTTTAATCAATATATTCCTAAAATCTACTATCAACATATATAAAACACCAAAATATATAACTTATATTACTATCAACTATCAACATAATTTTCAGTGGTAATAAAGAATCTCTATTTCAGTTTTATGCAGCCAAAAGAACTGGGTTTCTAAACTGTAGTTTGTTGATGCGAAGGGTAATTTTTTTTCGTATAGTTCACTGTAATATGAACCGTTTCCTTGGTTTTCTAATATAAGACTGAAGAGTTATGTGGATGGAATTAAACTTTCATAAACCGTTTTGCGTTCTTGATATGAACGGATGTAAGATAAAGTCCTTCGCTGGTATCTCAGGTTTGATATCAATTGTTCTTATTGATCACATCTGCTGAACTTTGGGCGTGGTTTTTCTGTTATTACCGTCGGCTTTTGTGTGGAGAACAAATAACCAAGCATTGTGATATGTTGACTGTAATGATCTAACATAGGCTGGAGAAATATGCCAGCGAAATCTGTCCATGTTTATAATAGATGCAAGCTAATTTCAATTTATCCATTCTTTTAGGAAAGCAATTAACTGTGAGATGTTGGATGTTACCGAAAGTGATGTTTAAATGATAACCACGCCGTAGTCTAACTAGTCAGAGGAATCGCCCTGAAAATCATGAAAATTTTGATAAGATTTTCAGAAAATCCTGCAGGAATTTTTCTAAATCCATGTTATAACTATCAAAGTTTAATATTTTGGGTGTCCTACAAGTTTTTGATAGTGCTGAATCCATTTCCAATGTCAAAATCAGAATTCAAACACTGTTTCTGCAAGATTTTTTAAATTTTTTTGGCCCGGATTCCGGCCAATTTTGACCGTCCGGGCAATTCCTCCGGCTCGTTAGACGACTCCTTATACCACATATTTTTATATATTTAATAATATTTATTTGTATTCATTTTAATATAATTTATTAAACTATTTATTTAATTTTAAATTTATCATGGGTAAGAGGATTTAGAGATGTAAACTTTTTTTCAAATTTTACACATCAAAGATAAAGTGTTTTGTTTTTAATAATTCTTTAATAATGTTTATACTTAGTTTTAGCATTATTTTATTAAAATGTGATGTTTATACCTTTAATAAAATTTAGCTCTATTCATGTTAACATTAGTTTATTAAATAATGTGAGATTTAATAATTTTTTAACTTTATATTTAGTTAATATATATATGTTTATTTTAAAATTGGAAAGATTAAATCATTCCTTTAACATTATATTTATTAAGATTTATCTTAATTCTAGATTTACCACTATCATGAGGGATCAAAATTTATTTTTATTTTAAAAGAGGTTTGCACTTCAAGAGATTCTTTATACATCCTTAAATCTGAACTCGTTTATAAACGACTTTTGTCTAGCATTGTTTTGGGTTAATTTTAACTAAAATCTAGGAGAGATTTTTAAAAACTTGAATTTAAATTGTCTAATCTATAGAATTTGTGTGATAGAGAGTTCTTCACGGTGTTGAATCCATTTATGCATTCAAAAATGTATTTAAACAATAAAAAATCACAAATTTGTTTGAAATTGTACCACTAGATTCTAGTGAAAAAAAAATATTTCCTCTATAAGTTAGACTATATAATAATACCATTGGAAAAACCATGAGTTGTCAAAAAATGGAGCCCAAAAACAAATAGCCAACACTAAATTGACTATTTTACTTCACTTTATTTTTTAATTATTAATTTAATTTTTTATTTTTAATCTTGATAGAATATTCTAGAATATTTTTAGTAGTATACACAAATCTAAGTTTGAGATTTGTTTCCAAAATAGTTATGTGTTTCTTCCCTTTTAGTTAAATTCATTAAGTAAAAGCTATGATATGAACTTGAGTGTCATATGAAATGAGTTATGGATTTTGGGCATGTGGTATTGATAAGCCATAATATTAGCCCATGGTATTATAAGAAAGCCTATTTACAAATTAAGAATATCTAGAAAAAGTGGATGTGAATCTCCATGGCTTAGAATTTTGTCATATATATTTTTTAAATGTATATATGTTTAACTTATATATTAATTCTATTTAATAATAATAATAATAACAACAACAATAATAATAATAATTTTTATAAATTAAAAGCTTTATATTAATAAAAAAAAAAGACTTACATGGGTGACTCAGTGTGCACATAGGGTGAGACTCTTCTCTGCAAAATTTTCACTGTCACTAAACCCCAAGAAGATACACTTATGAAAATACATTAGAATCTCAGTGGAAGATGACATGGTTGACTCTTTAAAGAGACTTATTACCCAACAAATGCTAAATCCCACAAACAAACTCAACATCAAACACACATAAGAGCCCAACAACAATACTAATGACATAGCTCACAGAGGAAAGAATGACACTATCTCTCACCCACACATTCACCCAACAACCACTAGAATCATCGATTACACCTTTCCTAAAAAGAGACAAAGTCGTATGGGATTGACAGACCGCGACTCTCCATATATTGCTTTAATGGAAACTGCAAATTATGACCAGAGCCTCACATATCTGCCCTAGAGAAAACAAGGTCTTCCACTGAAAGGTAGACCACATGCCACCACTAGAAAATAAAAAAAGACGAAATTGGGAATATCACAGTCCAAAAAAGTGTGAGAAGAAACCCCACTACAACACAAGGTTGCAGCCAAAATACGTCATTGTTATCCATTTAAATTTTCAATGAATAACTATTGTGCTCAAGAAATTGTTTCTTCTTCCCCTGGTGCACTCAAGGTCCAACACCGAGACTGACAAATCCTCCAAAAACTCAGAATTTGAGAGGGAATTTCTATCCTCTCCTACTTTATTCTCTAACTCATTCAGAATTTGAGAGGGAATTTCTATCCTCTCCTACTTTATTCTCTAACTCATTGATTTCCTGTCGCATCTCTGATGGAATTTTTACCCACCACCTGTGGGTAGTGTATATATGAGAAACTATTTCTCCTAGATGGTCCTTATTCAGAAACAAACAACCCCTTGCAGCCACCATATAGATCGATGTGCCATTATCTCTACCACCTGAGCCAGTTATGTGATCCCTCACCCACTTGTTATGATTGTATGTGTTGAGTGTTTTAATAAGTGAATTAAAGCTCCTATTATTTAATTGTCAACCAGGAATTGTAAACACGATTTGTACCATGCTTTTGATTCATTTTGTGTCAGAGTATATAGGTTTCCTTAATAATGATTTCTTATTACAAAATGATGAACAAATCCTGTTGTCTAAGGCCTATTTAAATTGCAAACAAAGAATTTTAAAATGAAATTGAATTGCTTAGTCTATCAAACCACACTACTTTGCTTCAATTTATCTTTTCTGCAATCCAATCTTCTTATTTAAACTATACAACAATATTTTTGAAAAGAGGTAGAATCAATAATCACATCAAATGGTTCTAAAAACAAATACAAACTTCTATTTATCATGCTCATTGTGAGATCGATTAAAAATAGAATTCACATAAGCTATTATAGCATTTAAACTAGGGAATAACTTGACTTAAGAAATAACAAGACAATTTTGAGTCGGAAAATATAATTTTTCACACACACATTGTTAAGTTATCAACCTTAAACTTCTATACTGGGAATGGAAAACTCTTCTATGAAACCAAATAACTGAACTCAATTCTCGCTCCTTGCAAGGTCAGATATATGCTATTGTTTGAGTTTAATTAACATCTGCTACTAAATTAAATTAACCCCCTTCTAAAGGAAATCAAACTTAAGAAAATTACACTATTTCTAGCACTGCACTTAACTTGACTATTTCACCCAAATCAAATATTAATAGAACAAATCATACATCCTTAAAGAATTATTCACTCAATCCCCAAATAGAATGCAAATACTAAAGATGAATTACACCTCCAGGCAATGATGGAACAAGGATCTAATTATTTCGCCATCGGATTATTTCCTAGAGAAAATCATGAAGATTAACTAATCACTCAATTATTTTCAAGTTAAGCTACTTTACTTAATCGAAGAAATTTTGCTAAATAACTTCACTAGTCTGGAAAAAAATCACACAATCCTACTCAAAGCTTGACTATCAATTTCGAACTAGTCATGAAATCTTGTCTCTCTAATTGAATCACACTACCAACCTATACTTACTGAATGCACACTAGAAAACAAATACTACAACAATCACTCTTGGTCCTAATTGCATAAACGAAATGGAAATTCTTCAAGCACCCATAATTTGCGATCTGACATAAGAAAACACATGTTCTAACTATTTACCAAATAAAAGCTAAATTGTAGTTTAACCTATTTGATGCATTCAAAGGAGAATTGTCGCTATAAGATAATGCGTGTAATTGTTATAGACTCAGAAATCAACAGAGACTCAATTATTTTCCTGAGAGATAGGGTATAGCTCTGCACAATGGATTCACACAGTCATATGAGATTTGGAAATTCATCTACGCATATCCAACACTCTTTCGTTCATTACCAATGATGAATGCAAAAATAAAAACAATCATAAACACTCTAAGATTAAATAACATATATCACACAGCTGCTCAAAGAAACTGAATCTAATTCATGAATGACTGAAGGGAAATTAACATAACAAGATGACACACATTTAAATACCTATAATTCGACATAGAAGCTTGTTCCGAGATGATGGTGGGTTCGACCACACCTGGGTAATCTTAAAAATATTACAATAGAAGAAGTATTCTAATACATTCAAATTAAAGACTCACAATCAATCTAAAACTTGAAACAATCTGATCAAACCATAGCCATGCTCGATTAATTGAAACTCAGTCTTCAATTATAGAGAAAAGTATAAACATTACTTTGATAACTCAATGTTTTGCATACATGACTAAAAAATCGATTAACTAGTTTATTACAGAATTGGACCTTTTATAGGTAGTGAGGCAATTAAAAAATAGCCATAAGTCGATACATAGCAACTTAGAGGATCAACACGATCTGAACGATTTCACTCATCTTAGCATAATGGTTTTAGTGAAGGCCATCATTGGCATGGTCCTGCTACAATGATCATATGGAGTATCTTCTTCCTCTAGCTTGGCTTTGTCAATATGTCCATTGTGAAGTCTGATCTCTAGAAGTGAGGAAACCATATAAAGAGTCTATCAAGTATCTGTGTAGTTGAGTACATATTAGGAACCAAGCAGTTGAGTACGGAAATGGTAAGGCAGCCTTGTTGACAAGTATTCTTTCCATTTGTATTGGTCCTGACCATGCTGTTGCATCCTTCCACATCTATCCCATAATAATTAGTTAGCTCATTAGGAATTTAACTTAAATTACTCAAATTTTAATCAAAAAATAGTAAAAAGATACTAATGTAATGCATTTACCTCATTTAGGGTTTTAATGAGGTTTCAGGACAATGATATTGATAGGAGGATAAGTAAAAGAGTACTTTTGTGACAAAAGAGGGAAAAATGGGAGTGATAAATGGTAAAATTAGGGACAAAACGAGGCACCAAAATCCCCCCATGACAATTTGGATGAATGTCCTCATGCATATACTATATTTTTCCAAAAAAAGGAGTGCAAAATCAAAAGATCCCTAGTCGAAGACTAGTAGTATTGATCAGAACTTCTATTCCATGTTTCACAGGAGTAGAACACTTCTTGAATTGTAGGGCCAGTCCTTGTGCGCTTAGCTTCTTAGTGGGCATGAACCTAGAATCCATCCAATGCAATAACTATTGATAATTCTTTTCAGGTCATCATTACAGGCAAACAATGGAATATTGGTGTCCCCAAGTTTCTTATTGACTTCATTCACATAATCGAAAAAAGCCTTATATTTGTTGGCTTGTTCTTTGAGCTTACCAATTTTTTTTTGTAGCTTGACCAGTCATATCTTAAGGTTCTCCTCCTCATCATGAGTTGGAGTCTTTGCAGGTGCCATGGATTGTTGGGACGCACTACCTTTGAGTGCCTTGCTAATGCTTCTCCTCGGTGAAGAACCCTGCTAATGTGACTTAGTAACACTTCTACTCAATGATGGTTGGACAAGGAATGATGTCTCCAATTCATGAGCAATATCCATCGAAATGTCTACTCTAGATATGGCCATGGGTGCTTTTCTATAGGGAAACTCAAAATCAGGAGATGATGAAACATTCATGTGTTCGAAATTTTCAATCAGGGGCAGAGGGGGTCGGGCTTTGGCCATACTGTGAGTTCGACAACGACCTTGGGCATAGGTCTATGTTGTGAGGATTGAATTCTTATGGGTGGTGAAGAGGGCCTTTCTACATTTTTTTCTTGATTCAACGCCATCATTAACGTTGGGAGTCTTGGACTGAGGCTCATTTCCTTTTTCCTTCGCTATAGGGCTTAGCTCATGTTGGTTTTCCTCGAACCTATGCATTTCACCTTTTTTCTTCTTGTTCATGAGGTGATTTAAAGAAATCTCAGCCTCTTTATGTTTCAAAGAGGAGCCTGTGTCCTTAGGAGTTTTATCGGTTAGGGAAATAGGAGAGGCAGGGTCTGTAGAGTTGGTAGGAGGGATAGGGGTTTCTTGGGAACTCGGAATGAGGTTTCGATCTTTAGATTGAGGGATTAGCCCAATAAATGTTGTCACCCCTTGAATTGAGTTTCCTCCCCAGGAAATTTTTCGACTAAGAAAACCTCCTATGATTGCTTTTGCCTTCGCAATTCGGCAATGACGATGATCTTAATGAGGTTGTGGTGATACAAAGCTATCTCGGGCCTTCTACTTTTAGATTGCACACCCTTTCCCATCTCATGTAGACTCAACTTTAAGAAATGTGGGATTTTTATTCAGTTATTCTCAGTAGAATACGTCAAAAACCGAATATGATATAAAAAGACGAATACATACCTTCCTTTGTAGGTGAGGAAACACTGCAATAATGTGATTAAAGGGTGCCACTGGGCTTCCACACAACTGCGCAATATTCCCTTTGCCCAACTAATGGATCGATACAATGGCTTTAAGAACATTGCATAGTTTGGAATATTGAGCTGCCCACCTTTGAATAATGGCTCACCCTCTGCATGCAGTCCTATCGCCCTGCTTAATGAATCCTCCATAATTTGAAACTCAAATTCCCTATTTGAACATTTACCCCATCAAATTTTTGGGCAAACTCTAGAGCAACTTTGTCGTTGTAATATTGAAATTTTTGCAGAAAGGTTAACAAACCTCGCTCCTCCACCATAACTTTGCAGTGCTAATATTCAAGGTTGCGCATGAATTGGCCAAATGTAGGTTCCTAGCGGTCATCTCCTATGTCGACTAGCTCTATGATTTTCTGCAAATGAACTTCCTTTGTCTATCTCCTACTCAGTCCCCTATTCAAAAAATTCCCACAATCTCAAAGGGCGGGTGGATTCGTGCCTCAAAATTTAATAGTGTAGTTTGGTCATGAAAGTAGCCCGTTTGTTCTTAGAGAATATTGTGCAATAGAGTTACATCATGGAGTCGATAATTACAGTTTAAGGGAAATAGGGAATTTTAAATACAATGATAATAAGGGTCATATTGGCATGTGATCACATGTTGTGATATAATGTTTTATTTTTAAAATTCAATTTTTCATTTTATTTGCAAAATACAAAATGAATCTCTAGATGGAAATTTCAAATTACATTTTCACAATGTGTATATTTTGGATGGTTGAACTACATTTGGCATGTGATTGTGATATAATGTTTTGTTTTCAAAAAGTTGTCATTTTATAAATATTAAATATAAAATGAATCTCTATAGATGGAAATTTCGAATTACAAACAATGTAGACATGTGTATATTTTGGATAGTTGAACTACATTTGGCATGTGATCACATGTTGTGATATAATTTTTTGTTTTTAAAATTTAAGTTTTCATTTTGTTTGTTAAATATAAAATGAATCTCTAGATGGAAATTTCAAATTACATTTTCACAATGTGTATATTTTGGATGGTTGAACTACATTTGGCATGTGATCACATGTTGTGATATAATGTTTTGTTTTTAATACTCAAGTTGTCATTTATAAAATGTTAAATGTAAAATGAATCTCTGTAGATGGAAATTTCGAATTACAAACCATGTATACATGTGTATATTTTGGATAGTTGAACTACATTTGGCATGTGATCACATATTGTGATCACTATATTTGTTAAATATAAAATGAAGTTGGCATTATATTTGTTAAATATAAAATGAATCTAGATGGAAATTTTGAATTACAATTTGCACATAAATGTGCATATTTTAGATATTTGAACTACATTTGGCATGTGCTCACATGTTGTGATATAATGTTTTGTTTTTAAAACTCAAGTTGTCATTTTATTTGTTAAATATAAAATTAATCTAGATGGAAATTTGAAATTACATTTAACAAATGTACATTGGTACATGTTATGCATTTGAACATGTGTGTGAATGTTATATAATTTTAGGATGTACATCTGTTATTTAGGTGATATTTAAGTATGTATTTTGCATGATCATACATGTCATTTAAAACAATCATAGATTTTTAAATACATATTTAAGTTCACATTAATATATGTACATAAAAATGATTGAAGTAAATGTTTGAATATATGGAAAATTGATTGAAGTACAATACATATCGATGTATATATTTAAAAACAATCATAAAATGTACAGGTCAGAAGCCATACCATGGCCCCATGGTAGCATCAAAAACCCATCATAGGAAACTACAGGGGTTCCTTTTCAGGCCGCTCTCACCATGGCCATGACCAGCGATTGGAATCCACCGAGGGCTCTGCATATGATAGCCATGAGGTGTTGCATTTGATAACATTCATGGGGAGGCTGTTTTGCCTCTCGAGAAGCCTAAGGGTAGAAGATGCTGCAAGAAATTCACTATTCTACAATCTTTGCAACCTTTACCTAGGAAAAAAAACCCACTTCTAAGTTATGAGCCCACGATGGAGGAGATAAGTGTTTGGGTTATGGACTCAAATGATGTCTAGACTAGAGATTACGATGCGGAGTACACAATCACTCCCATCATCCATGCGACCCCTTCGAAGCCTCCTCGAATGCACATAAATGAGGAGGAAGCCATTGTTAGTGAATACGGGTGCTTGATAGAGGAAGAGGACCCAGCGATGGACGAAGATGAATGAACTCCATGATTGTTCGGTAGCAAGGTTAATTTATATTTTTTGTCACCTCATGATATACTTTAGCTCTTTTGTTTTTATATGGGCCAATGAATATTTTGTATTAGAAGACTGGATGACACTCTTAAGGGGCTAGTTTCCTCCTTTGAGGCAACCCCAAACTTGTTTATTTTGAACACTACCAAGGCAGGGATAGGCTAAGCACTGCTTGCCATCTCTGCCCATTTCCTATGTACATTTTTTCACGCTTTTAATATAGTTTAGCCCAAGTTACAAAAAAAAAAAAGTTCACATGAATATATATACATAAAAAGGATTGAAATACATGTTTGAATATATGTAAAAATGATTGAAGTACAATACATATCCATGTATATATCTAAAAAAAATCATAAAATTCTAGGTGTTCTTAGATGTGTCAAACAATCATAAAATTTTAAAATTGCATTAAAACATATATATCCAGTACACAACATTTTTCATTAATTTACATAGAAAAGATACTTTCAATTGATAGTAAACTGGAAATTACAACACACATACCACAAATTTTCCATTCAATAATGAATATTATAATTTACTTAATAGACACATGTAATATTCTCATTTTAGCAAATGGCTAAATGGAATATTAAATTTTTTCTTTTATCACCTTGCAGCTAAATAAATGGGTAAAGGAACCCATTATTATTTAAGACATGAATAAAATACCTCATAATGTGAAAGGGATCATCAGAGTAGCTTCACTTTGCACCCTCAAGTGTGAAAAGGGGCAAATGCTTGAAGACAAGGTCATGTTTGACCAAGTCAACAACGATGTCATAGGAGGAGTGGATCACTTTATGAGACAAAGCAGTGTGAATGAGGAAGAGGATATTTGGTGGAGGAAACCCTAATGGATGGGGCCCATGGAGAGAGAGATTTCACTTGTTTAAAATGAGGGCAAGACAACCATTTTTATTCATGCTTTAGATTATTCATTTCATGTCTATTCATACATTGTGCATTCTTCTGTTGTTTAGCAAGAATTGCCAGGGAATTCCTGTTTAGGATTTCCTCACCTTCTTGAGAGGCCTCTTGAAGGATTTTTATTCATTATCCATATCTCTTGGCTCAAGGCCAAAGCTTCTCCTTTCAGTTACTACATTATTTCTGCTCAAGTATATTGCAGCGTTGCTAGGGTGTTGCAGTGGAGGACACCATATACCATTTCCTTGGCTCATCTGTTAAATGAGGGAGCTTATATTCCTCTGGGAGGTTAGTGAGGGAGATCCAGGAGAATATTGCAGATCATTGGCATTAGGCCAAGCATTTATCTTCACCAACAGTGCAGTCCCTTCTCTAGACTGCATTATTTCTGAGTGTATTTGCAGTGGGGACTTGCTCCACATGTTTGGAGGGTGAGATATTTGGTGAGAGAATCAAATTTTCACTCTAGAGATCCTTTGGATGAGATTCAGCCATCTATTGAAGCATCATCAGCTATCTACATCCATTTCCAGTTTTGAGTTGCAGCTGTTTCCCAACAACTTCGGCATTTCTGCAGATTTTCCATTTTGCACTTATTTCAGCCAATCCTCTCAAGGATTGTGTATTGTATGTTTCCAGGGGTTGAGATCTTGCTCCCCATTATTTATTTGAGCCACATATTGTTGTATCTATGTATTGACATTATTTGCAGCATTTCTGCCTCATGGATTGTTCAGTCATAGCCAGGGCCTGTTTTACATGGCATTATTTATCCATATTTCATGTATATGTTTCATTGAGGCTGCATTGCCTAGCTTGAGAGATAATTTCTTTCAAGATATTGTATACATTATTGTTGCTATAATCTAATGTAATGGTTATGTGGATCTTCCAGCATTTTCAGTATTAATTCACTCATTGCTACTTTCCAGCTCATGTTTATGTATTCATGATCTCCACATTGGTAATATCTTGAGATATTCCCAATAGTGTAGCTGTTCCTAATTTGGGATATTATAGTGGTATCAAAGCATGATATTTGGCTGAGCCTGTGAGTCTTAGCCAAATAATATCAAGATGATGAAGAAGATGAGTTTACTCTCATCCATTTTCAGATCCAGAGGAGACCTCTCCAAGGAGGCCAAGAAGATTGAAGAAGGAGAAGAGGAAGGACCGTGCACTTCCTACTCTCACAAAGAAGAAGACCAGAGGCATGAAGAACACTTGGAATTAAAATTTTTAAGTGAGTACCTTGTTGAATACCAATCCAAACCTAGAGCATTCCAAAATACTGTAGCTTTTCCACAGTTTATTCAGAAAAAAGAGGAAAGAAGACCCCACAGCTATGGGATGATGAGAGGCAATAGATTTCTATTATCCACATTTCATAGATCACTCACATGTGCAGCAAAGGTTTGGGTAAAGAAGCTATAGGCTTTCTTAATGCTACATCCTGTAGTAGACAGAGAGGCTATAGACATTACAGAGCTGCACCTTGAAGGTGAAGCAAATAATTGCTTGATCAGCCATCTAAGCCATACAAGGGTTTATACTCTTGTTAATTTTTCTCAAAGATTGATCGGGAGGTTTGGAAAAAGGAGGGAGGAGCCCTCACCACTAGTTATTGAGGCTTGTACGAGTGCTGTTGAGACCATGGAGGAGCATCCTTCAGCTTCAACAGTTTTGGAGGCCAACACTTATGAGGAGGAAACTCTTGAAGCCCTATAAGGAGCTTCCAAATTTCACAGAGGTATGAATAAAAATCCATCTCTTGTCATTTTAGCAAACACTTTGGATGGGTCTATATAATTGCATGCAGTTGACATAGAGCAGCAGAATAACATTGCGTTGTATAGAAGCAATGATGAAGAAAAGAGGATACAGTCCTCATGTGAACATTCAGATGGCAGCTTCATTCATGAAGCCATGAGAGGAGCAGAAATAAGGAGTAGACATTTGGAGATAAGAAACTCTTTCTCCTCTCTAGATGACACTCTCTCAATGAACATGCCACAGCTCAAAGAGAGACTTCTATTGGCAGTAGATCCAAGGCCTCTTTGGTTTTGGAGGACCATGCACGAGGAGGAGATCTCAAGGAGAGATTTCAATGGAGGTGCACTCCCACACATCATGGAGTGCAAGATTCTTCAACAGTTTGAGCAGGTTCTTCCCTTCCCATAGGAACAAATAGAAGATGGAGGACATCTTCAGATGGATAACATCTCTCATGACTATGTTGGACATTCCTTGAGCCATGCATGTCATGATGGGAGGTTTTTTCCTACTGCCTATTTGGATCCTTATAGGGTCAAATTGATCCTCGGGAAGATTTCATTTCAAGATCCCATGAAATGCAGAAATCTGATTTGTGATGATGGTAGCCCTCATGGGAGGAGTAACAAGATGGAGGGTGGAAGGAGGTATCCACAATTGGTTGAGTGGATGTGGATGGTGAGCAAGAAGCTGGTAAGATACTTGCAGATTTATGATACCGGGCAGCAGGAGGCTTGGCTGCGCTAGTTACTCTTGAAGGAGTTCAGCCATCACTTGGCATACACTCTTTCCAAGGGTATGAGGATGGAGAAGATGTGGCAGGATGCTGGCATCATGGAGCAGCAAAGAGTATGGGTGCATAGTGGTGATGCAACATTCATATCATACACTACGTCCTCATCACATATCTTGTATGATGAGAGCATGAGGAAGCAACAAAAATATTTGTTGTTGGGATTATTCTTTGGAGAGAGAGAAGATTTGCTCTCATTTCTTGTATGATGTTGCAGGAGTAGGAGATGGAACTATCATGGTACAAAGGAGACACTCATTGAGCTTTGATGATCAGGAATTACTTCCACCTTGGGAGAGATTCCATATTTGCAGCAACATTATTGGAGGGTTACCCATATATGTTGGAGAGGCTGAGGGCAACAACGTTGTGCCACCTAGAGACTATCTAGTGCCTCATGCAGATGAAGGATGAGCTCTTTCTCCAAGAAGAGTGATGCTTGCATCTTTGCAAGGAATTCCCCAAGATCTTAGATATGGAGATCAAGGCACAACCTATGTTTTATATGTGCCATTGTTGAGGAGGTGTGGAACCATGGAGACACAAGGAGGAGATAGGGAGGATGATCATCATGATGTGATGAGGAGCGCACATCCCCTTCTATTTTATGAGGTTGATGTACCTAAGAAGGTGATTGGATTTCACAGTGGAATTAGGTACATACTTGTTCATTCATATATTTAGTCATCTCTTGTTGAGGATGTCTCATTACATGGAGAAATTTTGCCGGGGATACCACTGGACCAGAAGAGGAGAAGGGATGCTTCACATGATGAGGCACCATTCATTGATTTCAGAGGAGTGGAGTGCTCCCAGGATCATATTGCCTGCATGGTAGGGATAGATCAACATATGAGGAGATGCATAGATCATGTCCAGATGAAGGAGATACATAACTCTTTGGAGGAGTTAACACAACCACCTCTTTTCTCTTTCAGGATGAGAAGAGACTCATTTTTGAGCCACTCCATTTTCATACACAAAACTTATGGTAAGGGTACTGTTTATTTGCATGATGATTTGTATATTCATCCCTTAACCATATATGTACAGGATGTTGCTCCAAGGAGGAGCATTCTTCTTTCTAGACCCCATGGTCTACTTGAGGCCAGGAGCACTATTGGTGACCACTCCCTAGGAAGACTTGGGGAGGAAATTTATTTTGGAGGACCTACTCACCTTGCACCATATATCATTCACCTTCCCCATATATTTGAGGAGAGTAGGACAGTAAGCAAGTGGTTGAGAGGCCACACTTTTTGTCACACTCTTTTGTAGTTGAGGGTCAAACTGCATTGGTTACAATTGAGGGACCGTTGTCCTTCTCACAACAATCATGGTTCTCATTATGGTTCATTATGTTTTTGTTGTCTTTGTATTTGTTGAAAGCATGATTGGGGGAATGGCACATTGGTTGGATGTGTCCCTTCGGGGAGAGATCTCCCACATTATTTGCCTTGCATGTTCTAATGGGAGCATGAGAGGACATGTGGCCACTACAACAAAACATTAGTTTCAATTTTAGGTGAGCCATATGATTTATTGGATTCCATATGATGGTGACTTCCAGCTCATCACATATGAGGTGATTTGGGACAACATGTTTCATACACTGGGGAAGAGATCCTTGGAGGTCTAGTCTTCATCTTGACATTGGAGGGAAAATTTATTGTAGCCCAAGATCAACATATACTCTACACTTATCCTAAGTGGAGAGGAGGACAGCATGGGGTAGGCTATTTTTTCTACCAGGATTGGATTTTCAGCCCACCTATATTGCAAGAGCCAAAGGTGGAAGATGATTGTCAGGAGTTGCCATGTTGGAAGGTAACTCACTTTGTATGGATGATTTCATGGGGGATGGAGAATCTACATTAGGAAGATGTTCCTCAACATATTTTAGACTCCATGCATTGGGTGGAGGTTCTTAATTTATATCCTTGTAGTTTCTTGAGGACAAGAAACATTTGGGAGGGCAGGACTGTAATATTCCCATTTTAGCACATGGCTAAATGGAATATTAAAATTTTGATTTTATCACCTTGTAGCTAAATAAATGGGTAAAGGAACACATTCTTATTGAATACATGAATAAAATCCCTCATAATGTGAAAGGGATCATCAGAGTAGCTTCAATTTGCACCCTCAAGTGTGAAAGGGGCAAATTCTTGAAGACAAGGTCATGTTTGACCAAGTCAACAACGCTGCCATAGGAGGAGTGGATCACTTTACGAGACATCACAGTGTGAATTAGGAAGAGGATATTTGGTGGAGGAAACCCTAATGGATGGGGCCCATGGAGAGAGAGTTTTCACTTGTTTAAAAGGAGGTCAAGGCAACCATTGTTATTCATGCTTTGGATTATTCATTTCATGTCTATTCAGACATTGTGCATTCTTTTGCTATTTAGCAAGAATTTCCGGGGAATTCCTATTTAGGATTTCCTCACCTTCTTGAGAGGCCTCTTGAAGGATTGTTCTTCATTCTCCATATCTCTTGGCTCAAGTCCAAAGCTTCTCCTTTCAGTTACTGCGTTATTTCTGCTCAAGTATAACGCAGTGTTGCTGGGGTGTTGCAGTGGAGGACACCATATACCATTTCCTTGGCTCATCTGTCGGAGGAGGGAGCTTATATTCCTCTAGGAGGTTAGTGAGGGAGATCCAGGAGCATATTGTATATCATTGGCATCAGGCCAAGCATTTCTCTTCACCAACAACGCATTCCCTTCTCTAGAGTGCGCTATTTCTGAGTGTATTTGCAATGGGGACTTGCTCCACATGTTTGGAGGGTGAGATCTTAGGTGAAAGGATCAGCCTTTCACTATAGAGATCCTTTGGATGAGATTCAGCCATATATTACAGCATCATCATCTATCTACATCCATTTCCATTTTTGAGTTGCAGCTGCTGCCTAGCAACTCTGACATTTCTGCAGATTTTCCATTTTGTACTTATTTCAGCCAATCCTCTCAAGGTTTGTGTATTGTATGTTTCCAGGGGTTGAGATCTTGCTCCCCATTCTTTATTTGAGCCACATATTTCTGTATCCATGTATTGAAATTATTTGCAGCATTTTTTCCTCATGGATTGCGCAGTCATAGCCAGGTCCTCTTTTACATAGCAGTATTTCTCCATATTGCATGTATATGTTTCATTGAGGCTGCATTGCCTAGCTTAAGAGATCATTTATTTCAAGATATTGTATACACTATTGCTACTATAATCTAATGTAATGGTTATGTGGATCTTCCGGCATTTTTAGTATTATTGCAGTCACTGCTATTTTCTAGCTCATGTTTATGTATTGTTGATCTCCACATTGGTAATATCTTGAGATATTCCCAATAGTGTAGTTATTCCTAATTTGGGATATTACAACATATCTAAAACAAAATTTCCAACTTAAAATTTTCATTATATTAACTATGCTAGATACACATATATGTACATTTTGCAATAATGACATTATGAAAAACTATACCAAAGAATATTTGCAATCATTTAAGACCAGATAATCTAGACATGTGTATGTGTACACATGTATAGATTACTTGTGTGCACGTACCAAACAATGTACATGTGAAAACACTTGTACATATAACATAAAAATGAAGTTCAATTTTTAGTTGAGTTATGGAAGTTCTAAAAGATGAATCGAAAGAGAAGAAATTGTTGGGAAGTTTAACCAAAAAAAATCCAATGGAATGCCATCTTCAATGATCCCTTCATGATCGGCTTTTGACATTTTCCATTTCTTAATTTTCGTTTTTTTCTTTGATTGAAGTTCTATCAACTTTATGTGTGCTACACACACTGAGTGACTATATTGACAACTTATGACATCAAGTTCATAGTCTTGAAAGTAAACAAACCACACACATTGATTAGTTTGTTGGAAAAAATAACCTTTCAGTATAATAGACCCTCTGTCCTTTGTAAACCCGTGATCATCATAGTTTTATAATAATTTCATCTTTTGTTCAGTGCAACGCATCAAATAATACTTCACATTTTCACCATTGATAGTAGGTGCAATTACCACAAAAACATCTCCTGCACAATAAAACAAAATTATGTATTTAAATTTAGATCATAATTAAAATGAAAAATTCACTTTAAAATTAACATGTGTACTTGATTTTATTATCTATCTCTAGATATCTATCGTTTGAAAGCAATTAAAATGTTACCTTCTCTAACAAGACCAGAAACTCAATCACCTTCAAATGATATTGTAGTCTCATCTGATTTCATTTATTCAAATCTTGCAACGAACATTTTCCCCTTTGTATTTAGTTCTATATGTTGCCAATATTTTACATACATTTTGTTTTCACAAACATCATTGGATTTTGTGTTGTCTATACAAACATGAAAAAAACAAGAATATTTTCTTTTATCCAATGAAAATAAATTTTTGGACAACTTTGTTTTAATTGAATGCAATTTTCGAGTCCCTTTTATTGTTTCAACCTCACCTCCAATCGATATATCTACATCTTGGACACAAATATGCCAAAAAAATGAATATGGAAAATTCAAAGAAGAATATAAATATGATATCAAAATACCATCAAAGAAAATCATTGTGATAAATGTAATGTTTAAAATTAGAAATCAAATAAAAATTAAATTGAATGTACCTTCATACTTCCCTTGATCGGTTAGTCTCAAGGCTTTGTGCAACGATGCACCATTGAACAACTTCTTCAATTGAAACAAGTTAGTTTGCGGAGTGGTCCATTTGATATCTTCGAAGTGCTCATTTTATACATGCCCCTGCATCATCATGTTCTCCTTTTCCATGACTAGTCTCAAAGAAATTCCAACATAGTTTAATGCGAGTTTTCATATGAAGACGACACAACCAAAAGAATGATCGCGAAGATTTGAATTGACCCGGACATCCATATGACCATATCCAATGTTTATTGAATTTTATTCCACAACTTTTCAAGGATTCATAAATATTTTCAAAACAATGTTGCACAAAATATGTATCGTGTGTACGATCGTCACTGATATAAAAGTGATATTATTTAATAACATGCCAATTTTCAATGGTGCTTTCTATATGATCAACATTTTGTTCAACATGTCTATATAGAATATGTACAAGCATGGAGACTTGGTCAGAATGATAGTATTCACTCTGAATTTCTTTGTGGAAAAAATGTGTAGTTTCTACAAAATTAACTATTTACAAAATGGTCCCTGGTGGAAAAAATTCATGAGATTTTTGAATTGCAAGTCATGCCATCAAGCTCTATGGGAATGCTTGGTGTATTTATAAATTTCTACCTCAAACTTTCTCAAAAAATCTATCACAAAAAATTCTTCTTCTTATAAATCAATTCTTTTAGCACTTTTAGTACTACTTGAACCAATCGATGTGGCTATATTCACATCTCTTCCATTTCAATTTCATGTTGGACAATTATTGATCATTTATATCAGTATGATATTTTTTTTGAAATTTAGTAAAATTTCCACAATCATCGCATTTTTTACCACCAACATATTTATTTTGGTAAAATAATTCATGGCTTTCTCTTCCACATAGAATTTGAGATATGAAATCATGGATAGTGGAAGGAGGAGGTGAATCTTTTCAAACAAATTTACCAAAATTAAGGAATGTGTCATTATATAACTGAAATTCCACATGATAACGACAACAAAAATTGTTGCATACAGTGATAGGTTTTAAATACCATGGATTTTGTTGCTAGTTGAGTGGTGTCCAAGAATTTTTTTTCATGTTCTTCGTACTGATTTCGTGTTATTATTCTTCGCATCAAATCCCTTTCTTTTGGTGAAAAACGTGAATTTTTCATGCAATATTGATATATTAATTTTTTAACATTTTCTCCAAGTCTATATTTGTATGGTTGCCTACAAATAGTTGTCCAACAAGCGAGTTCATCATTTACATCTATTTGCAATCGAAATTTCCGATGTTTGTGAAAAAAATTTCATGAGGTTCCTAATGCTCGTGCCATAGATTTTACCAAGCGATTCTCTTTAGTACTTGATGAAACCACTGCCATTTGTATTGCTTTACATGCATCTGAATCACTTTTGTTTCTAGATATTCTAATTAACTTTAGAGCACTATTTATATTTTGAATCACATTTTCCTTCATTTTTTTATCTTTTGTTTATTTTCAAATACCCAATAAAGTAATAGCTTCTTTTAATTTCCTTGATGTTAAGAGACTTTTCAACATTTTGGCTTGAACTACCACAATTTTATCTTTGAAGAACGAATAAATAATGCAATTAACATGATATCATATAACATGGTCAGCTTTTTTATCCCCATATGTGTGAGTGTCAACATTTTCTAACATCTCATCATCGATATTGATTTCATTTGTACATATTAGAATTGAATGTACATAATAAGTTTACATATTAAATAAATAACTAAATAAATAAATATTTATAATTTCAATAATACACGTTCAACATATATATATATATATATATATATATATATATATATATATATATATATATATATATACCTGGTGATTCAATTTCTTCACTTGAATGTCTTTCAACATTTTCACCGCCTTCAACTCGGTTCAATATCTCTTTTCACTTTCTTCAAAATTTTGTATCTCATCATCAATGTTTTGAGGAATATCTCTCTCTATTTACATTGCAAAATATTTTTCAAATTAGTTCATCAAATAAAAATTAAGTTTCACAATACACTAGTCAAATTTTAAATATCAAATTTATAATATTTACATTTACATACCTACTTCAACTTCTAGTTGAGGTTGATTTTCCATTTCAATATTTGAGCATTCTTCTCTTCTTCTTTTTTGTGATATTCTCTCCCATGTTCTCTACATTCCTCAGGGTCTCTTGTTTGATCATATTTTCTCTTGTGATTCCTTCAATTTCCCATGATAATTGAGTATGAAGTTAAAAAATTTTCCTTTCAAAAATTTAGACAAAAAATCAATTAAAAGAAGCATCACAAAAGATTTAATTTAAAAAAAAACTCATTTTAAAATTTTTGCACAAAAGACATACTTCAACCCAAAACACTTATTTTAAAAAATCCGTCAAAAAAATGTCTTCTAAAAATGAAATGAAGCTTAGAATATTTCCTTCCAAGTTCTGCAAAAAAAATTCATTTAAAAAGTTAGACAAAAACTCATTTAAAAAAATCATTATAGAAGATTTACCTCAACCCAAAACACGTACTCTAAAAAAATGTCACTTTAAAAAATACCTCCAAAAAATGTCCATTGAAAATTAAGCCCAACCTCTTAAAAAATATCACTTTAAAAAATACCTCCAAAAAATGTCCTTTGAAAACTAAGCCTAAAAACCTCTAAAACAATGTCTCTAAAAACAAATACCTCCAAAAAATGTCCTTTGAAAATCAAGCCCAAAAAGCCTCTAAAATAATATCACTTTAAAAAATACCTCCAAAAAATGTCCTTTGAATATTAATCCCAAAAATAATCTTTTCAAAATTAAGCCCAAAAAAGTCCAAAAAATGTCTTTTGAAAATTAAGCCCAAAAACCTCTAAAAAAATGTCTCTAAAAACAAAATACCTCTGAAAAATGTCCTTTGAAAATTAAGCCCAAAAATCCTCTAAGAAAATATCACATACCTCCAAAAAGTGTCCTTTGAATATTAAGCCAAAAAGAGTCCTTTGAAAATTAAGCCCAAAAAAAGTACTTTGCAAAATCAACCCAAATAAAGGAATGTGTGAAATTATGTGAAAGTAATGATTCCGTTTTCAACTATTTATATAGCCATGAAATGGTTTTTTGGAGGGGCTTCATCAAATTTTCTGGCCGACATAATTTCGATTAAAATTTCAACCAAACTTCTTTAAAAACTTCGGCCGAACTTTTGTGTCGTTAGAATTAACGGGTCGTCAGGGCAAAAAAAAATTCAGCTGAATTTTTTTAAAAGTTCGGCCGAACTAACACGTCTGCAACTACGCATTAGCTTGACTCTGAACACATTTATTCAAATTTGGAATGATTAAACTCAATGGAAATTTATGAATTAATTTTCGAAACCAATACAAGCATTTGCAGAATTCAATCTACTTTCATGAAATATAACTTTTATGGAATTTCATAAATATTTACTAATTTTAATTAATTTTGTAATAAAATGGGTGCAAACAATTTTTGAAGGTCATTAAGATTCAATGAAATAAAGATAATGTATCTTCCAAAATACACTGTAAAAAAATTGAAAAAATTATGGTGCATTACATTAGTTCGTCATCTGTAATGGGTAGTTTTTATATTTTTAGTTTATAACTAATATGTTGAGAAATTCTGTGCGAGTCGAAACATATTCAAAATATGCATTTTTTTCGTATTGGATCAGTTCAAAAATTCTGGTAATTATGATATGCATCAGTTGGTTTCGTAAATATAGTGAAACCGAAGTAGACTCTGTCTAGATTGTTGTAACACATTTTTTTTTTTTCAAAGACACAAAGTTTTCAAAGAATACACCAACGTGTTTGAACATGACCTTTTATGAATCCTTTGATTGTTAAAGAACACACACTCAAAGAAATGTTAAGTTGACATATCAAATGTGTATTAAAAAATTTCAAAAAAAAGTAATAGAAAGCTAATAAAATTTCTGAAAAGTTTTATTTTTATCTTAAAATGAAATTCTAAACAGAAAAAATATTTTGGCTTGCAGAAAATTGAAGAAGAGATAAAAATGATTTTTTTTTTTCAAAAAAGGGCTAAAAGTGTAACCCAAATTCACATTTTCACCCAAGAAGGACCAATTCGTTCCCACAATAGTTGTCATAACACCAATTAGGTCTTGCATTCATTATTCATTCAGTTACAAGTATAAATATGAATAAATCCATGACTAAGATCTATCATAAAACCATACTTATAACCAACATATAACCAAATAAGTACCAATGATATAACATCCAATAAATCCACATAATAAAAAGTACATTTACTCATCAAAAGAAAGAGAAAATTATCTCTTATTAAACATATGTAAAATCCACCCAACCATATATTGGACTGAACCAAATATTTATTTCAACCAATCACCCATGTGCCATATTCCAAGCATGAGTGTGGGATCTCATGGGATAAACCAATCCATAAACAACCAGGGGAATCCAGATTTTAAACCACCTCCACCCTCACCATACCGTGATATCACCTACACCAATTCTAAGATCACAAAACCAAACTGAGATTGGATGCCTCATAATTATTTCACCATCCCTTGAAGAATTTTCCTGTCTCCACCCACATTAGGGGAAATTTGAGGTCTAAAATGAGCCTCCTAAGAAAAATGTACAACCAAAATAAAATTTATAAAAACAAATAGGATTAAAGATGATGATGTCAACTATGGGGGATGATTCACCATTTTTTAAGTACAATGATACAAATATTAAAATATAATAAAATATTAAAACTACTTTTTCAACTTGTATTTTCAACTCACCTCCCAAAATTTTTATTCAAATTTCGAGTGGGAGTACTCATTGGATGAAAAGTTTAATTCCTCATCCAAGGAGTACCCATGTTGCATACTGTTGATGGACCTTGCTATACGAAAAATGAGAAATACATGAAAAAATGTGATTACAATCATGTTTTTCATGTATTTCTCTATTTTCATGTAGAAGGATCCATTGAAAGTATGAAACATGGGTACTCCTTGGATAGGGAATTAATTTTTACATCCAACGAGTACTCCTAGTTGAAATTTGAGTAAAAACTTTGGGAGATAAGTTGAAAATATGAGCTGAAAAAGTAGTTTTTTTCTTTTTTCCCTCTAAAATTTGATGATGTAATCAAATCTTATTTTATTATTTCTACTATTATTTTATAATTTCCTTAGGAGGCCCATTTGAGACCTCAAAATTCCCCTAATGCCGACTTTCCAGAGAAAACCATCTCCACCCCCAACCCTTGGGATTTTCCTAAGACCACCTCACCTGGATCCAAAACCTTATGGCAATGCAAAGCTCAACCAAAAATGAATCCTATCACACCATGGTTATCCGAAAATGGCAAGGCTAGGCTAAAACCGCTGTCAAAACCCAACAAAATCCATGCCACTTTTTAGGCCTTTGTAATTTGCAAGATTGGCAAGAAAAATTGATAGAAGACCACATCAAACCACTTTGGAGTCTAGGACCTAGCCTTCCTAGACTCAGAGAGGGCTCTCTCTCTTTTATGATTTAACTTGATAATTATAAGTGTTGATATTAGGCTAGTTATAGAAATAAAGAGGGTTGTTTGTTTGATTGATTGGGTGGTTAGACAGATAGTGCTGTCGAAGCTAATCCATTGGGCTATGGAGTCAAAAGGATGCAAGAGCATCACATGGCAAGCTAGCTGTGCTAAATGGATCTTAGAGATGTATGAATTACGAGGTGAAATAAATAGTGAGGTTCAGTAATGACTAAAGAGCAGTTAAGAATTATTTAATCAGACTTCAACAAAAAACATTAAGATTGTAAATGTAGATAGAATTTAGGTGCGCCGATAACAAATCTTAATCTAAAATTTCTAATTTACAATTAGATGAAAATATGCACAGCATCGAAAACAATGGAAACATTTAAAACAGAGAAGTATCACATCACCATTTTAACACAACTTAAGAATCTTGTAAACAGTCTTTGATTATTGATGTCCAGCTCCAAAATTGCAGTGCTCCAATATAGTAGTTCTTACAATGCAGGGGAAAATAATATCCAACCCTTGATAATGAAAATTCTAGTAGTATCTAACTAAACATAATTTGGTTTGCCTAATTTACTTTGGCAAACTTCATTAATTACAAACAAACTGAAATTAGACAAGTGTGGCCATGCAAGGCCCGAACGAAGAAAATCTTTGAAAAAACACTACGTGTAGAATTAATTTTGGTAGATCTTCAAGAATGAAAAACTCAGGCAGCTCTTCATGAATCAAAAAAGTGGTTTGGTGGTGGTTGATACAGTAGCGAAGAGGCAATGATGTATGGCATCTGACATCTGGCTCTTCTTTTGGACCGACATTGTTGGATCATTAAAGAGGATGTGATGCTGGCACTATTAATCACTAGATGGTTGTGCTGATGTATCTACCATTCCTTTTCAATATTGGAACATACAAAAATTATTCCACTCCTTTTTGTTGGGAATCCTAGTGCCTATGACCTGTCGATACAATTCATCCACCTCTGTGTATTTGCTGAAAGTGGGCCTGGTGGGGAAAATATGCTTCAGCTCATGTCGAATAAAGATGTCATTGCTTAAGAGATCCCAAACAAATTTCCTAGTCATCTTTCCTTTGATGTTGGTGAATTTGGTGGTATCCTTATTTTTTTCTTTGAGTTTGGTTATATAATCTCCCCTTTGGAATAGCTTGTTATTAATTACATATAGTGAGGGCAAACCTTTTGCCAGCAAGGGTTCAATCTTGTTCAGGAATTTGCTGATGGAAAAGTCCAACTCATGACACTTCTCCTCTAATTGCCTTAAAAATTCCTCTTAGTGAGGATCTTTCTTACTTCTAATATGGTTGATGTTCTATCCTGTACCTACATCTCTTCAAGCTCATAGCTGGTTTTTGAGTTCAGGAATTTTATGATTTTAGGGGTTGTGGTTGGCATGTTTCCTAATTCATGAATTTATTTTTCAGTGGCCACTACGCATTTGTCCACCAACTATTTCTGTTCAAAATTTATGTGGATGGAGTGCCAAATTTCCTCCATTGAATTTATGATACCGTCCAAAATTATCAAATTCATTTGGCCCAAAATGCTACTGTCTGAAAATTCCTTCTTTGTCGTCTCCAATCTTGCAATCTGATTTTTGGCTATCTCATGGACAGTTTCAGACTTGGACTTTTGATCTCTCAGGATGCTAATTTTTTATTCCAATTTAAGGATCTCTTGTGACTGCAGGGTCATCCTTTCCATGGCCTTTGACAGTTGGTCTATCCCACTAGATGTTCCAACAGTTGTGGGAACAGTTGATGGGATTGTTGAAATGGGGACAACTTCCACTGGGATGAGTGCTACTCGAGTTGCTTCTTCTTTTTCCTTCAGCAGATTCTCCATCTCACTTTCCATCTGTTTGATTTGGGTAGACTATTCCACAACTAACCTCAATAGCTCTGCCTTCTCTGACTCATCTTCCTCAATGCCTTTGGCCAAGGGGTCTTCTTTTGCTGGCATCTTGAGTTGTTTCCTGAGGGCTGTTATGTCAACATTCTTCTTCTTCAAGACCTCCTCCATGTTGAGATTCAAAAAGATGATGAGCTTAGTGAAAAGAGTCGCCTTCACTAAGTGGGCTCGCAAGCTATTTTTGGCGCAAGTCTATTTTTAGACATGGTGATCATATTTTAGAAGTTGCAAGATGCTATTTGTGGATGGTTTATCAAGTTGGAAAAATAGATGAAATTCTATTTTTAGAATATTGGGCGAAGTCTATTTATAGATCGTTGATCTAAAAATAGATGCATGTCGATTATTATTAGCTCTTAATAATGATCAGACACTAAACAACAACTTATTATCTTGAAGCACTTTGTTTCAGTGCACAGATTTGGCACATAAGTGGACTGAGGGAAATACACAATTCCCAAGGGTTTATTGGAGCTAATGCATGGAGGACTCGGTTAGAACTCAAATGGCAAAGTTATGACACAATGGGAAGAGTAGTTATGGAGTTGTATTCAATTTAACTCAGTTAGACTCAGTTGAGCTAGTTGTATATAGTCTAACTGATTGATACACTAGTGAGAGTGGAGTGAATTAATTAGTTAATTAATTCACAAATAATAACTCATTAATCAACTGAACAATACAGCAGTTAACTACAGTGCATGGCAGTTCCAGTGGAGACCCAGTGGAGAGATAGGTGAAAGGGCAAGATGGACTATCCGTTGTGACTACTAGTGATGCATGAATTGCATCACACACACATTGAATTACAATGAGGATTGCGTAGTCAAGGTAAGAGTAATTCGAATTCATTCGCAGCTATTCTTCAAGAGGGATTACGCAATGGAGGTAGGCTAGTAGTAGGCAAATATCTAAGGCATGGATTCGCAAGATTGTTCCCGATTAGTGTATGATGATTGTACTCAGCATCGAGAGCTTGATAAGATTTTGTATGAGGATTGTCATATGATTCCATGATACATATAAAGTTAGTTTTCTGGGCCGTCGTGGATTTCCCGATTAAAAACTGTGTTATGTGCGATTGAATATTTTTGTTTATGCTTCACATGTGTGTGCAATTAATTTTTCCACAAAAGATTAACAAGTGGAATAGATTCAGTATCTTGCATAAAGTTAAATAGTGTGAGATCAGGTGGATCTAGGACATATGCATGCTTAGTGCATATAATTTCTACATGGTATCAGAGCATTTTTAATTGAATATTGCAATTGTAAAGTGAGTTTGTGCTGGTGGACAATTCGAATTTGCTACAGAAGATTCTTGGTGCAGAAGTTGAGTATACATTGAAATGGATTTCAATGGGTTGCGATTGGAGTATGCCCTTGATGAGAGCTCGAATTACATAGCCTGGAAGGACAGGATGGAGGTAGTGCTGGAGGATAATGGACTGAAGGAGCTCATCGATAGTGATGTTCCTAAGCCAGGATCTAGCGATGCTGCATTACTTGACGCATGGCAAAAGAAGACAGCAAAGACGAGAAGAATTCTGTTGGAAGGTATGAAGGACCATATTGTGTCCAACCTTCATGGGAAAGCCACTCCATTATTAATGTGGAAGGCTTTGATAGAATTTTTCCAAAGCAGAAGTGACCAGAGGAAGTTGGCGCTTAAAGACAAGCTCAGAAAAATAAAAATGGAGAAAGGCGACAGTATTCCAAAATACCTCAAGAAGTTTGTCCACTGCAAGGATGAATTGGGAAGTGTGGGTGATACTGTTGATGATGAAGAATTGGCTAGCTTGGCTCTCCTTGGGCTACCAAAGAGTTGGCATAGCTACGAAGACTCTGTCAATGGATGGGAGAAAATGTCGAGATGGGAGCGACTTTGATCCGATCATGTGCAGGAAGAGATAAGGCGGGGTACTAGGGATGGATCTTCATCAAAGAATGAATATGAAGAGAATTGCGCTTTGGCTACCAAAGCAAGGAAAGGGAATGGGAAGAAACATCGTTCAAAATCCGATGCTAAAGGCAAGAAGCAGGATTTGTCCAAAGTGAAGTGTTTGCACTATCATGAACATGGACATTTTGCCACTAATTGTCCACAGAAGAAGAAGAACAAGAAGGTTGCTCGAGCTACAGCTGAAGAGGCCTTAGCCTCACAATTTGAACTTGATTTCTCTTTGATCACAAGCTTGGTTTCAAGCTGTATGGGATCGGCGTGGTATCTTGATAGTGGCGCGTCTTTCCATGTGATGGGAGACAAAGAGTTGTTTAGTGACTTGGAGGAGAAGGACCTCCAGATGCATATAGAAATGGGTGACAGCGGTCGGTACAGTGCGGCTGGAATTGGGACCATTACCTTTGAGAGTAATTCTGGTAATCCATTCTTGTTGAAGAATGTTATGCATGTTCCAAGTCTAAAGAAGAACTTGGTCTCAGTCGCAATGCTGGAAGACAAGGGTTATGATGTTGTTTTTAGTGAGGGAAAAGCCTTCCTTCGACATAAAACAATGGGTCAAACCAAGAAGATAGGGGTTCTAATTAAGAATATCTACAAGCTGGAGGTAGATGGCTACGCTGCAATGGTGGGAAAAGTAGAAGAAGTGGTGAACCGGGATGAGGGCGAATTATGGCACAGGAGATTGGGCCATCTTCACCATGGCGCTTTGAAAATTTTGCAGAAAATTTATACTGGACTTCCCAAGGGTACTCTTGCGCATTCATATCAGTGCAAGGGATGTACTATGGGTAAGTTTGTGAAGACCACCTTTCATGAGAAGGAGAACCGTGCTTCAGTGATCCTGGAGAGAATTCACACAGACGTGTGTGGACCTTTCTCGATTGCTTCAACAACAAAACATAGGTATTATGTTATATTTGTTGATGACTATTGTCATAGATGCTGGATCTTCTTCATGCAGAAGAAGAGTGAAACGTTCTCAAATTTCTGTGAGTTCAAGGCATTGGTGGAGAAGGAGTTAGGGAAGCAAGTGAAAGCTCTACGGAGCGATAATGGTGGTGAATACATCTCAGACGAATTCAAATACTTCTGTATCAAATAAGGAATTTGAATAGAACTCATAGCACCTCATAAACCACAGTAGAATGGGGTCGCGAAGAGGAAGAACAGAATTATCGTGGGTGCTGCATGAGCGATGCTGCATGACCAAGGCCTACCGATGCACTTGTGGGCGGAAGCATGCAACACTGCGGTTTATGTGAAATACCATTGTCCTCATAGAGTACTTAGCATGAGTACACCCGAAGAATATTTTACTGGAAAGAAGCCAGATATTTCTCATTTGAATATTTTTGGATCACCTGTTTACATTCATGTGACAAAAGATGCCAGGAAGAAGCTGGATCCAACTGCAAAAGTTGGGATATTTGTGGGGTACACAGAAACACCCCATAATTATCGTGTGTATTTTCCAAACAGTCGGATGACTGTTGTGCAACGGGATATAAAATTCAATGAGGTGAAAGCCATGAAGTTGTCGCTTGAGAGGGAGCTACACTTGCATGCGGAGGAGGAACTGCTTGTTCCCAAAGATGAGCCTCTGGATGTGGATCATCCATAGGAGAAGATTCATGGAGTGGAGGAGTCCACTCATGCAAAACCAAACATCAGACAAGGAAAAAAGCATACCAGAGATTCTGAGAGACTGAAGCTTGATGCAGTACAGAATGTAGGAGTCCCTACATCACAGCGCAGATAGAGACAGTCACCTGAACGATTACAGGATACATAGGTCTTATGAGCAAGTGTATCATGATAGAGCCATCTTCTTTCGAAGAAGCAGTGTAGGATCCCACATGGGTAGATGCCATGGTGGAGGAGTATGACTCCATTTTCAGAAACAGTGCTTGGGAGATTGTTCGAAGGCCGGTGGGAAAATCAGTTGTAGGATCAAGATGGATCTACAAGGTAAAGCAAGCTATTGATGGGAGTGTTGAGAAGTATAAGGAAAGATTTGTTGCCTGGGGCTTCTCACAGATTGAGGGGATTGACTATGAAGAAACCTTTGCACCTGTCACATGGTATTCTTCCATACGGACCATCCTTGCTCTCTCAGCACAGATGGGTTGGCACATTCATTAGATGGATGTGAAGACTGCGTTCCTTAATGGGATCATTAATGAAGAGGTGTACATTGAGCAGCCTGAAGGATTCCAGATCTTCAGCAGCGAGTCGCATGTTTGCAGGCTCAAAAGAGCACTGTATGGGTTGAAACAAGCACCACGTGCTCGGTACACTCGGATCAACAGATATTTCACTGGACTTGGCTTCACCAAGATTGAGGCAGATGAAAACCTGTACCAGATTGTGGTGGAGGGTAAGCTTTTAATCATTGTACTTTATGTTGATGATTTAATACTAAGAGGTGATGATAAATTGATACACTCATGCAAGGCAGATCTTGCAAAGGAGTTTGAGATGAAGGATTTGGGCCTCCTTCATTATTTCCTTAGATTGTAAATATGGCAGCGGGAAGGTGAACTGCTTTTGTCTCAAGGCAAGTATGCCCGGGAGATACTAGAGAAGTTTCACATGCAAGGCTACAAGCCTATCGACACTCCTCTTCTATGAAATTGGAAGAAAGAGGATGCTACATCGGCAGAGGTAGTGGATGCCACTGTTTATCGACAATTGGTGGGTTCACTCATGTATTTAGTCAATACAATACCAGACATATGCTATGCAGTGAACCAACTTTCACAAGCGATGGTTAAGCCTACCAAGCTCTTTTGGAAGGCAGGCAAGCATGTCTTGAGATATCTTAGGGGCACATCTGAGTATGGTTTATGGTACAGACAAACAGATGAGGTGAAGTTGCATGGCTTCACAGATGCAGATTGGGCAGAAATCACAACAGATAGAAAGAGCACATTAGCAGGGATTTTCAGTATCAGATCTACGACAGTTTCTTGAAATAGTAGGAAACAAATATTTGTGGCACTCCTTTTAGCGGAAGTATAATACATGGCAGCAAGTCAAGCTGCATGTAAGGCTATCTGGATGAGGAAGATCCTGGTTGGTTTTTTCGGTTCACATTTAGATCCTACAGTGATACATTATGATAATCAGAGTTGCATTAAACACTCAGTTAATCATGTGTTTCATGATAGATCTAAACATATTGATATCCAGTATCATCATATCAGATATTGTGTGCAGCGGAAGAACATGTTGCTTCAGTACATTCCTACAGAGGATCAGGATGCAGATATTCTGATGAAGGTGCTCACCAAGAGAAAATTCGAATACCATAGAGGTAGGATCGGGGTGAAGGATAACCCCTATCTTGTTGAGAGGGAGTGTTGAGATTCAACAAGATGATGAGCTTAGTGAAAAGAGTTGCCTTCACTAAGTGGGCCCGCAGGTTATTTTTGGTGCAAGTCTATTTTTAGACATGGTGATCATATTTCAGAAGTTACAGGATGCTATTTGTGGATGGTTGATCAAGTTGGAAAAATAGATAAAATTCTATTTTTATAATATTGGGCAAAGTCTATTTATAGATCGCTGATCTAAAAATAGATGCATGTCGATTATTATTAGCTCTTAATAATGATCAGACACTAAACAACAACTTATTCTCTTGAAGCACTTTGTTTCACTACACAGATGTGGCACATCAGTGGACTAAGGGAATTACGCAATTCCCAAGGGTTTACTGGAGTTAATGCATGGAGGACTCAATTAGAACTCAAGTGGTAGAGTTATGACACAGTTGGAAGAGTATTTATGGAGTTGTATTCAGTTTAACTCAGTTAGACTCACTTGAGCTAGTTGTATCTATTCTAACTGATTCATACACTAGTGAGAGTGGAGTGAATTAATTATTTAATTAATTCACAAATAATAACTCATTAATCAACTGAAAAATATAGCATTTAACTACAATGCATGGCAGTTTCAGTGGAGACCTAGTGGAGAGATAGGTGAAAGGGAAAGATGGACTATCTGTTGTGACTATAGTGATGCATTGATTGCATCACACACACATTGGAATTTCCAATGAGGATTGCGTAGTCAAGGTAAGAGTATTTCGAATTCATTCAGAGCTATTCTTCAGTAGGGATTATGCAGTGGAGGCAAGCTAGCAGGAGGCAAAGATCAATGCATGGATTTGAAAGATTGTTCCTGATTAGTGTATGAAGATTGTACTGTACTGAGAGCTTGATAAGATTTGTATGAGGATTGTCATATTATTCCTCGATACATAATATATAGTTGGGTTTTCAGCTTCAGGCTTTCCTGGTTAAAAACGACTGTGTTATGTGCGATTATTTTTACTTATGCTTTACATGTGTGTGCAATTAATTTTCCGCAAAATATTAACAAGTGGAATGATTCAGTATTTTGCAAGAAGTTAAATATTGTGAGATCAAGTGAATCTAGGACATATGCATGCTTAGTGCATATAATTTCTACAAGGTATCGGAGCATTGTTAATTGAAAATTGCAATTGTAAAGTGAGTTTGTGCTGGTGTACAATTCGAATTTGCGACAAAATATTCTTGGTGCAGAAGTTGAGTATACATTGAAATGGCTTTCAATGGGTTGCGACTGGAGTATGCCCTTGATGGGAGATTGAATTACATAGCCTAGAAGGACAGGATGTAGGTAGTGCTGGAGTATAATGGACTGAAGGAGTTCATCAATAGCGATGTTCCTAAGCCGGGATCTAGCGATGTTGCATTACTTGACGCATGGAAAAAGAAGACAGAAAAGATGAGAAGAATTCTATTGAAAGGTGTGAAGGACCATATTATGTCTAACCTTCACGAGAAAGCCACTGCATTCTTAATGTGGAAGCCTTTGAGAGAATTTTTCCAAAGCAGAAGTGACCAGAGGAATTTGGCACTTAAAGACAAGCTCAGAAAAATAAAAATGGAGAAAGGTGACAGTATTCCAAAATACCTCACAAAGTTTGTCCACCGCAAGGATGAACTGGGAAGTGTGGGGGATACTGTTGATGATGAATACTTGGTGAGCTTGGCTCTCCTTGGGCTTCTGAAGAGTTGGCATAGCTATGAAGGCTCTGTCAATGGACAGGAGAAACTACTGGGATGGGAGTGACTTTGATTGGATCTTGTGCAGGAGGAGATAAGGCAGGGTACTAGGGATGGAATCTTTACTTGCTCTGTTAGCTACATGGTTTTCCTGATTTCTTCATTTATCCTGGGCTCTGATGCATTGTTGAGTGTTCTTATGGCTGGGTGCACAAACAAATCCACAAAATACTTGTATGTAAAATATTTCGTATTCTATAATAGCAGGGTGGTCCAGAAAATGGTAGAGTGAGTATCATCATCTTAATTTACCTTGGTCATATAAAATTGAAACCTTCTAGAATGGAAATGAACAAACATATATACCAACACAGAGGAATATTTGAAAACCTCCTCTGTATCAAACTTAAAAACTGTTCATGAATGGCCTCTGCAAGAAACTGAGCATAGTTGAATAGGATTGTGGGCTTGGCATCTGGGGAAAGAGTGGAAACAAAACCTATCATAGCTTCCTCTACCCACTGATAAGTGTGAAAACCCAATAAATAAGATAAAACAGACATAATGTGCTTTGTCCTATCAGAAAAGTTAGATGAGGGATACCGAGGGTTCTGTTGCGTGTGGAGCTTGATTATCTTGTTTATTTTGTATCACAGCGTTGGACCCCTGTACCTTAATGTGGCGGCAACACTGACCATAATTAAACACTTCCTGGGGGGTCCAGGGGGTGGCGGATGCGACTTCATGGAGCCCCCCCCTAGCGGGGGGTTTCGAGGGTAGTGCCCCTAAAGCTAAAAATAGATGTAAAATTGCCTTGTAAAAGTATAGTAATATCTAGTCAATCTGGGCCGTTCATTAGGAAGATGATTTGACGGTAGAAATTATGTTTAGTTCAGGTTTTTTTTCCCCAGAAGGCACCCCCTCACTTGTATCAGGGTATTGTATTGCAACTGTGTATGGTATGTGTATTCTCGAAGCGAGAAACAGAGAGTGAGACTGTGAGAGAGAACAGAGGATATTACAACGGATCTGTTGTAGGTTGTGTCTCTTCATTTTGCTAGATAATAGAAAGGAAGGACTGGTTGTTCAGGGTGGACGTAGCCCAAACTGGGTGAACCATGTATATCTGTGTCTCTCTGGTTTTATGTGTTTTGTGTGCTTGTGTTTTCTACATATTTTATGTGTTTCATTGCTCTGTAATATTTAATTTTCTAACAACTAGTATCAGACCCGAAGGTTTATATGGCTGATAAACTCGCAGGAAAGAAGGGTTTCCTAGTTCGAGTGGGAGCAATGGCCGAAGATGCTATTTAGGGTCGATAAATTTAATGGCCAAAACTTCTCGCGGTGGAAGATGACGATGGAAGATTATCTGTATCAGAAAGATATGTACCTACCATTGAGTGGAAAAACAAAGAAGCCCATAGCTATGACAAATGCAAAATGATATATTCTCGATAGAAAGGCACTCATAACAGTACGGTTGTGCCTCGCGGCATCGGTAGCCTTCAATATTTTGAAGGAAACAACAACAGAGGGTTTGATTAAGGCGTTGGCAAAAATATGTGAAAAACCCTCGGCCTCAAACAAGGTATTTCTTATGAAACGTTTATTTAATATGAAGATGTCGGAAGGTGGATTTGTTGTAGACCATTTAAATTATTTTAATACAGTTACCAGTCAGTTAAGTTCTGTAGGGGTAAAATTTGATGATGAAGTTAGAGCTCTGTTATTTCTATGCTCATTGCCAGAAATATAGAATGGTTTAGTTATGGCCATTAGTAACTCTGTCTCTGGATCTAGTACTTTAAAGTTTGATGATGTTGTCGGTGCTATCCTTAGCAAGGAAATGTGACAGAAAAGCTCCGGTGAGACATCGGGTAATGCTTTGAGTGCAGATTTTGGGGGAAAAAGAATGGAAAGAGGAAAGAGCTCAGGATATCACAATAAATCAAGGAAAGGAAGATCCAAGTCCAGATCAGGGATAGCGTGCTGGAAATGCAGAAAGAAAGGACACCTAAAGAAAGACTGTAGATCTCGGAAGGGAAAAGAAGGAGACACACAGTAAGAAAATAATCATGAAGCAAATGTGACAGGTGATGTGTTACAAGATTCTTTGATTCTTTCTTTTGAAAATGTTACTGATTCTTGGGTTGTAGATTCAGGGCCTTCATTCCATGCCGCACCTGATAAGAAATATTTTCATGACTATGTTCAAGGAGATTTTGGACAAGTTCGTTTGGGTGATAATAAACCCTGTAAGATTGTTGGAATGGGTAAAATTATTGTAAAGCAATAGAATGGAGACCAATGGCTATTAAAAGAGGTAAGGCATGTTCCAGAACTAAAGAAAAATCTGATATCAAGATGGCAGTTAGGCGGTGAAGGTTGTGTGATAACTTTCACGGATAAAACTTGGAAGGTTACCAAAGGAGCCCTGGTAATAGCAAAAGGCGAAAAGGTTGGTACATTGTATTTATGCAATGGTATTTCTAACTCTGTTAATGCTTTAACTTCCAAAGGAGCAGATTTAACATTATGGCGTCATAGGTTCAGACACATGAGTGAGAAGGGGATGAAGATTCTTCACTCAAGGAATTTTTTGTCGGGTTTGAAGAATGCTGATTTGGATTTCTGTGAGAATTGCATTTATGGAAAACATAAGAGAGTCAAATTTCTCAGAGTTGGGAAAGAAAAGAAGAGAAAAAAATTAGAGCTTGTGCATACAGATGTATGGGGACTTGCTCAGGTATCATCTCTTGGTGGATCTCATGATTATGTTACTTTTATTGATGATGCAACTAGAAAACCTTGGATTTATTGTATTCATAATAAATCTGATGTATTTGGTACTTTCAAGAAATGGAAAGCTTTGGTTGAGATTGAGATAGGAAGGAAGTTAGAGTGTCTTAGATCAGAAAATGGAGGTGAATATTACATCAAAGAGTTTTATAGGTACTGTTCAGAGCATGGAATTTGCAGAGAGAAGATAGTTCCAAGAACACCACAAGAAAATGGTGTGTCAGAAAGGATGAAAAGAACAATCATGGAGCGTGCAAGGTGCATGAGATTTCATGCAAGATTGCCTTTACAATTTTTGGCAGATGTTGTAGATACTGATGTTTATCTAATAAACAGAGGGCCTTCAAGTTCCTTGGATGGTGGTATTCCAGAGGAAGCATGGACAGGTAAAAAGATAAACTACTCTTTTTTAAAGCCTTTTGGTTGTGAGGCCTTTGTCCATATTAATAAAGAAAATAGAACCAAGCTTGAGGAAAAATCAAAGAAATGTACCTTTATTGGATATGGTGTTAATGATTTTGTTTATCGCTTATATGATTATGAAAATCACAAAATCATTAGGAGCAGAGATGTAATATTCAATGAAAAGGTATTTTATAAGAATCAGTTGTAGGAAAAGAAACAGGAAAAAGAAAACAAAGAATACACAGTTCTTGATGAGATCATAGAAAAGGTAAAGGTTCCTGAAAATAATAATAATCAAGAGCCACAACAAAAAAAACCACCACAACAGCAACAGACACCTTAAACACCTGAAAGTGGTGTTAGAAGATCTACCAGGATAAGTAGACCGCCTGAACGATACTCTCCTTCATTATAAATTTATTTATTGTTGACTGATTCTGGTGAACCTGAATATTATGAAGAAGCAATGCAGGTTGAAAGTAGGAAGAAGTGGGAGCTAGCCATGGAAGAAGAGATCGACTCCTTAATTCATAACCAGACTTGGGACTTAGTCAGGTTGCTTACAGGTAAAACTACATTGCAAAATAAATGGGTTTACAGGCTAAAGGAAGAAGATGGAGGAAAACAGAGGTACAAAGCTAGACTTGTGGTGAAGGGGTTTGCACAGAAGAAAGGTATTGATTTTGATGAAATATTTTCTCCTGTTGTTAAAATGAATTCAATCAGAATTATTTTAAGTCTTGTAGCAGCGGAAGATTTACATCTTGAACAGTTAGATGTAAAGACAACATTTCTCCATGGAGATTTGGAGGAAGAGATATACATGCAGCAACCAGAAGGATATGAGGTCAAAGGGAAAGAAAAATTGGTGTGCAGGTTAAAGAAGAGCTTGTATGGCTTAAAAAAGGCTCCAAGGCAGTGGTATCTAAAATTTGACAAGTTTATGTCTGAACAAGGTTATACTAGATGTCACTCTGATCATTGTGTTTATCTAAAAAGGCAAAATGATGGCAGCTATATTATATTGTTATTGTATGTAGATGACATGCTTGTTGCAGGGTCTAACATGCAGGAAATACATGTGCTCAAAATAAAATTGGCAAATTCATTTGCAATGAAGGATTTGGGAGCTGCAAAACAAATCCTTGGTATGAGGATAACTAGAGACAGGAAAAATCACAAATTAACACTGTCTCAGAATGAGTACATAGAAAAGGTGTTGAAAAGATTTAATATGCAGAATGCAAAACTAGTTAGTACACCTTTTTCTAGCCATTTCAAACTTAGTAAGGAGATGTGCCCCAAGACCCATGAAGAAATGGAATATATGTCTAAAGTTCCATATGCATCAGCAGTTGGAAGCTTAATGTATGCAATGGTCTGCACAAGGCCTGATATTGCACATGCAGTGGGAGTTGTAAGCGGGTACATGAACAATCCAGGAAAAGAACATTGGATGGCAGTAAAATGGATTCTCAGATATTTGAGAGGTACCACAAATCAAGCATTATGCTTTGGTGGTTCAAACATTTCTCTACAAGGATATGTTGATGCAGATATGGCAGGTGACAGAGATAACAGGAGGAGCACTACAAGATATGTATTTACTGTAGGTGGAATAGTTGTTAGTTGGGTTTCAAAAATCCACAGTGTTGTTGCACTTTCAACAATAGAAGCAGAGTATGTTGTTGCTACAGAGGCTAGTAAGGAAATGATTTGGTTACAAAGTTTTATGGGTGAATTGGGTAAGAAGAATGATATGGGAACATTATACAGTGATAGCCAAAGTGCCATTCATCTTGCAAAGAACTTAGCATTTCATTCTAGGACTAAACACATATAGCTCAAGTGTCATTTCATACGGTCAGTATTGGAAGATGGATAGTTGAAGCTAGAAAAGATACACACTAGCCATAATCCTACATATATGCTAACAAAAGCTGTAACCAGGGAGAAATTGAGAACATGCTCAGTTTCAATTGGTCTTAAAGGATGATGATGAAGATGACAAACAGCCAAGTCCAAAGAAGAGTCATTGTCCAACAAATGAAGTAGTGGTGGAGTTGCTACAATCAGCCTCCAAGTGGGAGATTGTTGGGTGTGGAGCCTGATTATCTTGTTTATTTTGTATCACAGTGTTGGACCCCTGTACCTTAATGTGGTGGCATCACCGCTCGTAATTAAACGCTACCTGTGGGGTCTAGGGGGGGGGCCGGCTGCAACTTTATGGAGCCCCCCCCTAGCGGGGGGTTTCAGGGGTAGTGCCCTGAAAGCTAAAAACAAATGTAAAATTGCCTTATAAAAGTATAGTAATTTCTAGTCAATATGGGCCATTCATTAGGTGGATGATCTGACGGTAGAAGTTATGTTTATTTTAGGGTTTTTTTCCCTAGAAGGCACCCCCTCGATTGTATGAGGGTCTTGTATTGAGGCTGTGTATGGTATGTGTATTCTCAGAGCGAGAAACAGAGACTGAGACTGTGAGAGAGAACAAAGGATATTACAGCGGATCTACTGTAGGTTGTGTCTCTTCATTTTGCTGGATAATAGAAAGGAAGGTCTGGCTGTTCGAGGTGGATGTAGCCCAAATTGGGTGAACCACGTATATCTGTGTCTCTCTGGTTTTATGTGTTTTGTGTGCTTGTGTTTTCCGAATATTTTATGTGTTTCATTGCTCTGTAATATTTAATTTTCTAACAAGTTCTTTGTAGGCATTGGGGTATCAGGAGCCATGGAAAGTTTCAAATTTTGGCTCTGTTGGCATATTCAAGCTTTTGATAAAATTATCTGAGGGCTTCATACGAGAAAGGGACCGCTTGTTCAGGAGCGGGGGCCTACATCATCTACTAGATGGATTAGGCATTGATGGAAAACAAGATTTCTCTTGCTGGGGTGACTATGGTCCTCTCATTAAAGTCATAACATCTTCAGCTCTTCCTGATGAACTCTGGGAACTATGGATTTTTGGGAAGATGTAAAGAGGTAACTAGGTCTCCCATAGGCTAATGTCATCGACTCCTTTGAGAAATTGATCCTTAAAACAAAATTAGACATCGAATAAATCAGAATCTGACTCTGTCTCATGGATTTTGTAGTCTTTGTCTGCTAGAGCCAAGTGATCCTTGTCCACTTGTGGGTGGAACATAGGATTAAAAGGTTATTGATCTAGTTTTGGAGGCACTCTCTTCAATAATTCTTCTTTCACAATCCTGCAATGGAGAAAGGGATGACAGAGAGGGGAACTGAGAAATGGAAATTATTATGGGTCAACAATGGGGAAGGGATACAACAGTAGGGGATAGAAGCCGGGATTGATAGTCTAAAGGATCCCTGTAATCTAGTTTCATAGAGTGCTGGAAACTCTTCTTTGAAATTCACACTTTCTCCAGTAATACCTGCAAATTCAATTCCTACATTAGTTTGACAATAACCGAAAAATTAAACTCTAAGGTTATGCTGGCATTTAGCTTTAAAAAAGCGATGTGGTAGTGTGGAGGTGGCACAGGTCCATTGGGTAACAACCAGACCCTTTATGGTGCAAAAAATTTCTTAACGGGAGGGGATGTGATTGAGTGAAGCAGACAGCGAAAGAAAACATGGTACGTATGGTACAGGTAATGGTAAAAAGGTGCAGTGGTTTGGTGAGTGGCGCAAATTTTTTTTTAGAGGGGGTTGTGAGTGGTAAATAGTATTGGAGTGGGGGGTGTGGAATAGTCCTGGGCGTGACATGTAGCCGAATGGGCGGTATGGGATACCGCCCACTTCGCACTGCCCTCCTTTGTTAACCTTCGGCAGATGCAGGGAGGCCGAAAGGTGCTATGAACCATATGATGTGTGGAGGTGAGCGGGGATGGCGGAGAGTTGTGGGAAGTTTACACAGAATTGACGTGGCAAGGAATTGGTGGGTCCACCCACACTTGAAAATCTTTAGGTCTTTGCTCTGAATACATCACATTTGTGCCAATATCACACGTCGCATCCTCGTGTCTTTAACTTTTCTTAACATTTATCTTTTAAAATTTGCGATGTGCGCATTATGATTGGGTCCCACTTGGAATGACGCATTGCACTTTGGTGATCATAAAACATTACCTCCCATGACTATCCTGTAACTTTCATGATTTTCGGTTGCGATCAGGTCCCACTCATCACACATCGCACTTCGGCAATCTTAAAACTTACCATGGGCGATATCTTTTAAAACTTGCAATGTGCAGTATGTGGGCCAAGGCCACGTCACTACCACATCGTATGCCACATGATTTGCCACATCATCATAATTCAAATGCGGTCTATGAGGTTGGGGCCTCGTCACCTGCCACATCACCCTAACACGTTAGCTCTTATCGTACTTCAAAGATTATAACTCTTATCCCTACACTTATTCTTTAAACATTGCAATTTGCGATTGCAATTGGGTCCCAATGCATTACATATCGCACTTCGGTGAATTTAACATTTAATTCTATGCACATCCTTTAAATTTTGTGATGTGCAATTGCGGTCGGGATATATCGCAAGTTAAAACATTTAACTTGCGACGCTATAATAGGTAAGTTGTAACATGTGCGAATTGCGAAATGCGATGTGCTAAACGTTGGAGGGTGTGAATAAGAAAAAAGTAAGGAAAATGCAGAGTATGAATGTTTGCATGCAGATTTGGGTAATGTATCAAGGCTGGATGGGTCCCACCAAATCGCATCGGTGGAATTTTATGTTTCAGTGATGAGTTAAGAAGAAATGGTTAAATTTTACGGGGTGCGAGCAGGAGGTAAGGTTTGTGGTTGTATAACATGGCTGTTTGGTGGGCGTGCGTAGTGCGGTGTTTAAGACTTCAGACTTAGATATAAGTGGGTTTTATATAAGGATAAGTCTAAAAGGTTATGTTTGTGTGGGTTTTAGGGTTCAAATGAGATTCAAAGCATTGGAGTTCAAAGTTTTAGAAAAATGAAGGTAAGAAGAAGGAAGATGGAAAAAATGAGGCTAGTATGGATTTTTCTCACTATTACACTTAATCAACAACCCTTTCCTCCTTCCCTAAACTGAAAATGCAAATGAATTATTCTGAAGTTCTTGGCAGTCAGGCTCTCGCTTTCTTTCTTTGAAAATAAATGATAACCATGGAATATTATTTTCATTGAGAAAAATCTAAACAATAATCAATCACCTGGTGATACTGTGAAATACAGGGGTCTAACAGTGGCTGCAGTTGGGGAGGGTAGCTCCTTTAAGAGGTGTCAAGAACATCGTAGACTAGTGGCCTGATCCAATGGGTTGATCCCAACCTTGCAACTTGATATGTTACAACTTCTGTGGCTGAAAACTTCAAGCTAAAGTCAACACTCTCTGTAAGCTGAAGTCTGGAACACACTTGATCCTGAAACTGAAAAGTAACCTGAAACTGAAAACTGGAAACGTGCTCAAAGTACTGAGAGCTCATTTTTACACCTACCTACCTAATATATGATTCTAATAATTTTTCTTCCCTTTGGGGTGCATTTAGACTTGCAGACCTTGACATCATTTTTTCTTTTGAAATTCTAACCTATCACCTATCCCTTATTTCTCCTGTTGGTTCAGATTAGGTTGTTGAACCAATGTAAATTGCTAGCTAGCTATTGATAAGCCAAGATTAAATGGTTTGGAAAATCTTCATTTTCTAACCTATCAACAGAAAATTAAAAATTGTACAATCATGCTTAGGCTATATGATTGTACAAAACTCTTTTCAATAGTAGTGGCACTTTGATTTGCAACACTTTAAGAAAAAATTATATATACATATAGTTTTTTTTATTTTTTTTATTTGACATATCAGACTAGGCTTATGGCCTTCACTTTGGGCTTCAACCTTGTCCAATGGATTATTGAAAATTGTAAGGCTATGGTATTTACAATGATGAAAATTTAATCTGGGTTTTTAACAGAGATAATGTTTTAGCATCTTACCATTGATAGGACCTCCAAATAGCTCTATTCCATCCATCTCTTGCAAGAAAAATGCATTATCTCCTCTAAAAGAATGAATAATGTATGGGCCTTTCCACAAGTTGTGAAACTTGCCATGCTTTCCTTTATCTTCTCTTTCGGAGTCCCATTTCAACACTTTATCTTCAATATTGAAACCATTTTCTTTTGTTCTTTTGTCAAAAATATTCTTCATATTTTCTTGCACCACTTGAGTTATGTTGTACACCTCTTCTCTGGACTGCTGCAGCTGAAAGGTCTGGCTTATTCTTCTTTGTACATCATTTTCTTCTACCTACACTTCTTGAATGAGTTTCATGGCTGACACTCCTAAGGATGTTGGGAAAACTGCATCCATTCCATAGACTAACTAGTATGATGACATGCCAATTGATTTCTTAGTTGTCAGTCTGTCAGCCCCTAATTCATGCACCAATTTGTTATGCCAGGATTTATTGTTGTCCTCTAGCAACTTCTTGATGATGTTGACTAGGCTGTTGTTGGAGGACTCAGCTATACCATTACCTTGAGGGTAATAAGTTGTGGAATTCCCCCAAGAAATGTGATATCTGTGGCAAAAATCGACCATATTCTTGGATTTAAAAGCAGCAGCATTATTTGAAATTATTTTCCTAGGGAAACCAACTTTGGATAGGATTTTGGCTTCAAGAAATTTGGAAATCACTGAGTCAATAGCAGTTCTGGAAGGAATGGCCTCTATACATTTGGTAAAATAATCTGTAGCAGTAAGGATCCATTTATACTGGGCATAGGAGGAAGGGTGGATTTCTCTAATGAAGTCTAAACCCCATTGCTGGAAAGGAGCTTCAACAGAGATTGGTTGTAAAGGTAGAGGAAGAAACTTTCTTTTTCCCTCAAAAATTTGGAATTTATGATAGGTAGCTACCATTTTGTGGATATCTAGGAAGAGAGTAGGCCAATAGAAACCAGCCCTAAGGATCTTGTTGGTAGTGTTTTTCTAATAGAGATGGCCTCCACAATCCCCTGCATGGAATTCTTTCATAACCCGATTTGCATCTTCTTGAAACAAAAATTTAAGAAATATGCCTTAGAATCTTTCCAGTACAAAACATTTTCTAGGATGTAGAATTTTACAACTTTCAATTTCAAGAATCTAGCTTTTGTTTTGGACAAACGAGGTGGAGAATTTAAATAAAATAGAACATAAAGTATATCTTCGTACCAAGGAGAATTTAGGAATGCTTCCTCAATAGGTGGAGTCACCGGCTCCTCTTGTTCATCCAATGAATGAATCATGTTAATATCTAATGCTTGAAAATTTGTTTCAGCCATCAATTTGGCTAATCATTGTCCCTTGATTAGTTTGGTAGGTTTGATCTCTAAATCATACTCTAATATGACAACAATCCACTTGCCTCTTTTTCCATTAGGATCCTGTGTTAGGATGTCTTTGACAACTGTATTGGGCATGAACACAATGATGTGTGAATGCAGAATGTTAACTCTGAAATCCTTCAGTGCTTTGATCAAGGCGAAAGCCTGCTTTTCCATGATATTGTACTTCAAAGGTGCACCTCTTAAATCTTTGCTGAAAAATGCTATGGGCTTCTCCTGTCCATCCTCATTTTTCTACAAAAATACAACAACAATTGTGTCCACTGATGCAAAGGAGAAAATAATGAAATCTTTGGTGAAATTAGGGCTGATGAGAACCAACGCCTGCGTGAGTGCCTGCTTTACTAGGTCAAAAGACTGTTTAGTTTCCCTGGTCCACTTGACCCCTGAATATCTTTTGAGCATGTTCATGATATTCGACAGAAGTTCTGCGAGGTTTGGTATAAAGCTTCTTAAATTTTTTATCTTTCCAATGAAAAATTGCAGCGTTTTGATGTTCCTGGGATGATTGATTTGCAGCATGCCCTCAATCCTGCTGCGGTCAATCTTGATCCCTTCTTGAGATATGATGTGGCCTAGAAGCTTTCCTTCTTCAAGGCCAAATAATGATTTCTTAGGATTCAGAGGTAGATCGAACCTCCTGCATTTTTCAAAAACTCTTCTCAAATGAGCCAAATGCTCTTCAAAAGTTTTTGAATATAGTGTACTATCATCAAGATATATCACAAAGGGACAACCAATTGCTTCTGAAAAAGAAATATCTGTTTCTCTTTGAAAAGTAGCACCAACATTTATTAATCGAAAGGGAATTTTTACATACATGAAGGTTCCCCAAGGAGTAGTAAAATTTTTTCGTGTTGATCATCTGGATGCACCAACACTTGATTGTACCCTGAAAATCCATCTAGTAGAGAGATTCTTTTAGAGCCCACTAACTTTTTTAGTATGTGGTGTTGGAACGAGGTCTTCTAACAAGTTGTGAAATTGGTCCAATTTTGATATTTTTTATTATATTTAGCCTAGCGGAGGGGTTTTGGGGTGGGTCAAAGCCCCGAATGCATTGTAATGGGTCAAAGGGTAAACTAAGGGTCTGAAAACCATGGGTTGTGGAACATAGGAAAGTCGAGGCTAGATTTTTATAAATAGAGATGCATTTTGTATTGTAAAGGATAGGAAAGGATGAGTTATTGATGAAATTTGTTGTTTAATCTATCTATTTAGGTTTTAGGGAATGGACTCCTGCTAGCTGTGTGCGTGGAGATCCTAGTCCAGCTGTGTGCGGACCCTGCTGCTGTGTGCACGAGTTAGGAAAGGAATTGGAATGGTAAGGAAGAATTGATGAATGAATAAATGTGAAATATTGTTAGACAACTGAACCTGTGAGTACTATTATATGAATTACTGGTAATTGTTGTATTACGTGTTTTCTGTCCTTAAGCTGCGAAAGATCTGTGTACTTTGTTCTTCGATCTAGATTTGTTATGTTCTGTTTATGTATTGTTGTGTTGATCATATAACAAGCGTATAACTATAAATCTAGTGCACGTGGATGCGAATAGATATTCGATTAACTCTACGTAGAATAAGGTAATCGAGGATTACAGGATCTAACACTACTCTGCTTGCTTTACCCATCCTTTCTCAAGGTGCAGAAACCTGGTTCCAACACCCACCCATACTAATTCGAGTGAGGCTTTGACCTGCAAAAGAAGGTCACTGCCGAAAGGGCCAGTAGTATAGGGTTTTGTTGGCAAACCTTGCTTACCAAACCTGGGTCAGGACCCCTTGAGCCAACAAATGGTTCCATTTCTGGGACCGCAGGAATGTGAGAAAGGGATCAGGTATTGATAGAAGAATAGTGGAGAATAGCACCTACGAAGGGCCCTTCGAAAGCCATGACGGTGCATTTGAAGATACCTACCTTCAAGGGCACGACCGATGAAGACATGGAGCGGTTTTGGTTCGTGGCAGAGTCGGTATGGGTTGCGCAGGGCGTTATGGGCGACACTGTGAAAAAAGCACAGCTATCCATAGAATTTGAAGGAAGGGCTATAGACTGGTATATGGGATATGTATCGCAAAATAAGGATGCAACTATCCAGAACATTAAGGATGCCCTAGAACAGCAGTTCCGGAACCCTAAATCATACTCTCAGGTCATAGTAGAATTAAAAGATTTCAATCAGAGGCCAACTGAGTCTATATGGGAAGTAGATCAACACCTAAAAAATTCTATCAGAGAATGGGGATTCTGGTACGACGACAAACATCTTACGGAATGGTTCATCGCCATGCTACTCCCTCACTTACGTGTACCTATGGGCCGCCAGACTTTTGACTCACAGGATGAGGCCTTGGGAGCTGAGATGAAATTAGAAGCTACACCTCTAAAGGATGTTGCAGTAGAAGTACAGAAGATCCAGGTGCAGCTTGAGGCTATGCACCAGGAAATTCAGAATCTACAATAGGATAAAGGAAGAGGGGCTAGCACGAAACTAGATCACACGGTAGGCCACCCGGGACCAGAAGCACGTAGTCCAAGACAGCAAGGCTCAAGGGAACCTGTGCTTTGGCATGGAGGGAGCTGCGCAGCAGGGTTTCGTAGTATCCACCAATGGCCCTGTAATGGTACCCCTGTTTCCGAACCAAAGAGACGATGGTGCCAGTCTTGCCGATCGATAGGCCATAAGGAGCAGGACTGTTGAAGCCCTAATGAAATTATAAATAGGGGAAAAGACCCTACCTCACCAACAACCCCCTTGGGCAAGGATGAATCCCCCTATGGAGGAAGGGACGAGAGCTGGAGCAGAAGCGCAAGTCGGGGTCGAGGCCAGTCAGTTTGCTACAACTTTGGGGGCATGGGGCATTTGGCGAAGGATTTCCTGAACCCTTTACGAAAATCCTTCAAGTATTGTAGGTAGTGGGGCCATACGCTGGAAGAGTGGCCAGCCTTAAAATCAAAGATATAGGAAAAAAAACTCCCATCTGCGCAGAAGGTGCGAAGGGTCCAGATCGGGCTAAGGGGAAAGGACACCAAGGTAAATTTAGTAATGCGCAGTGGATTAGCGACTGGGGGAGCTAAGGAGAAAGCCGAAACTGACTCACTGATCTACAGGGAAGTTAGAAATCAAGAAGGACTGGGCCTGGGAAAAGCGAGGGAGACGTTTATGGAGGCTTGAAAGGACTTTCTTGAGACTAAAATTCCACCCTCGGCACACCGGGGAGCTGAGGAAGTAACTACGGAAGTTAAACCTTTATTACAAGAATGTGTGAGGTTGTTGCGCAACCATCAGGCAGTACGAAATCTGCAGGCTTTACTAGAAATCTATGCATCATGAGCCGCCAGGTCACCCGACATAAAGGATGCGCATAAATTATACAAATACCAAAGACGCACTGGCAGGGAAATGCGGCTGACAGTCCAAATCGGTGACCATGAGATGGATCGGGTTATATTAGACCTCAGATCGGACACCAGTATACTACCTAAGTACACTTGGCAATGCATGGGGGAACCCAAGCTAGAGCGACCCACCATCCAGCTTTGAATGGCCAATCAAAAAAAAATCATTCCTCTAGGTAGACTCCCTAGCATTGGGGTTGACATCATAAGGGTAAGGATCCTAGCTGACTTTGAAGTGATAGAAATTGTGGAAGATGTGGATCCCTACACTGTGCTCCTTGGCCTAGACTGGGCTATAGACATGGGGGGCATCATCAATCTCAAAAATCACAGCATGATATTTGAAAACAAGGGCACACGGGTCATTGTACCTCTAGACCCAATAGAAGGAAAATTTTATGCAGAACCTATACCTAAGGAGGGGGATGGGGATTATGTCTATAAAATGTCAGCACGCGATACAACCAACCTAACCCAGGACACTGTACCAGGCTACAAAGAGGATATTGAGGATCCCAGTAAGGATCTATAAGCTTGGCAAGCCTGGTTAGGAGAAGCCTCTACGTTGCATTATCTTTGTATCTCAAGGGACTCCCTCTGTATAGGTCCGGATGACCCAAAAGTAAGCAACAGGCTCCCTATGACACCCGTAGGTTCCGCAGGTAGCAGTCCCATGCATCGAGGCACTCCCACAATGGCGACGTAGCCAGGCGCCAGGCAGTTGGTTCCGACGTCAGCCCCCCTTAAGGCCTTAGTAGAAAAAATAATAAAAATCCCTTGGTCTTGGACCACGAGCTACTTAGGGAGCAAGCCTGTGTTGGGGGAAGATAGACAACTGTCACTTATTGGTAACCCTAGCATAACAAGTATGCCTAAATTACTAAGGATGCATCAACTAGCCTTTGGGACTGTACCCTCTGGTCAAAAGCAGAAGTTACTGTTGTGAGAAGTGGCTCCTGAGCCGTTGGCAGATCAAGTTATGGGAAGTTTTTACCATTCCTTGGGAAACCCGCCCCGCGTAAAATATCTCCCCCTATCATCCAATTGACAATGCTTAAAAAGGGGCGGGATAGTCTGGTTAGCAGTAGTGTCTCATGTGAACAAGCGGCCTACTTTAAGTGTCTCATGGAAGCAATCGAGCAATGAACTTTGTTGCAATTGCTGCACCCCTCTCATGACTGGTCAACCTCCTCTATCAGGTAGTAGTCACCGAAAGCCAGGATTCATTTTTCATGCAAGGATGCCAATGACTACCCCTACCGAAACCTTCGCCCCAGCAGAACCTGAGGTTGAAGAAGTTATGGAAGATGAGCTTGAGTTGGAAGAAGTCCTCCCTCCACGGACCATAAGGAAAGGCAAGGAGAAAGCTCAGATTTCAGGGACTACCCCACAAGCAAAAAGGCCCCGAAGTTCCCCGAGATGTGCCAGGCATCTGCCCTCAAAACAGGATGACTAGGAGGGGGCTTTGCCGGCTAACACGATCAACTCGTTACCCCCCTTCGTTCGGCCACGCAGACCATCTACGCAGATACCGAAAAACTTGGATGGCTTGATCACCTACCTGCAGACTTCGGTAACTCCAGGAGAGGTCCCCATCATTGGTGATCCATGTGGATGCCTCCATGAGGTCAAGTTCGAAGATCATAATCTGGCAGACCATGATGCTTTCCCGGAATTAGCCTCTGAATTATACTTTGATACAATCTATGAGGATTATGGAATCACAGTAGTACCTCAACGATGGGTATACGGCTTGGCGGGATCCAGACTCCTTAATATGCTCTGCATGCCCCACTTTGGCCGTTACAACATCACAGATTGATTGGTGCTCCAGTTACTCGCTCTCATTCACAATGATTGCTTATGGATTCGCAATAGGGTCCCTATCGATGCTAAGTTGATCCACAATATTACAGAGCTCCCGATGGAAAGGCCGCACCCACTCGTGAAAGTCAAAAAGAAGTTTGAAGCCGCTACCACTTTGTTTGTTTGGAAGACCTATGCAGTACAACGAAATCAGTGAGGGTTTGTAATTCAAACCATCAATAACCCTGCTACATAGATGGGCACTCAGTTGTTAGCCTACAAACTCACGCATAGATGCTAGGTTGCGACTATCCCCGCCTATGTTATCCAGCTAGCCAGCCAATGCACGAAGGGTGTGTTCTTTAATTGGGCTAAATACTTCTGTGATGAATTTCTTGCTAATTTTCGTGAGTCTCAGGAGCATGGGACCTCTTTTTTCTATTCGTGGTTATTATTTCTCATAGCACTAGTCACCTGGGACAAACCGGAGGAGTCGGTCGTTCTGGAGCTCCCTGCTGGGATGTGTGAAGGTGCTCGGTATGCTCACTTGTGGGACTCTAATGATAAGCAGCATATCAAGGATAACAAGGTATTTTGGGTCCTCTTTCAGAGCAGTGTCGCCACCAGCATAAACTCTCGACCCCGATTATTCCCCACTATATACGAAAAATATAAGAATATTGTTGCATTTCAAATCACCATGCACCAGGTCTAGATTTGTAGCTTGGCTAGTCGGGCCTGGACGGACTTCTCTTATATGGTACCCGATGAAGAAATTGATCTACTGATCTCACTATGCCCCCCCCCCCCTCGCTTGGAAAAAGGTCTCCTCGACACTCTAGCATCAGTTACAACCGAACCCAGAGGTAACCTGCCGCAGCAGGCCAATACAGCTCCGACTTAGGTAGATACCGCCACCACCCCTCCTCATGGCACTAAGAGGACGGGGGAATCGCCTTCAGGACCAAGAAAGAAACAGCATGCCCACCACGTGCACTACGATGCGACAGTCACATTAATGGACGGTGACCTGGAGAAAATCACGGATGCAGTGACCATGGCTATGGAGGATAAGTGGGCACTTATCGCGGCCCAGTGGAAGGCATGGGTCGACTCTCTTCAAGCCAACCTCCGTGCTCTCTAGATCAAAATGGATCACCCCCCGACCAACGGAGGCCATGCACAACCCCTGTCGGTCGAAAACAGTCTGACACCACTCAGAGAGGCCAGTAATCTCTAGGGTATCCCTAACGGTGTTTTGGTCAGCACGCAACCCTCGGTAGCCACAGATATTCAGTTGGACTTGGCTAAGCTACCCCACACATCCTTAGACAACCTCAATCATGTTGTATCCCAGGAGATTAGTCACCGCACTCAGTACGCAACCCAAAAACTTAATACCGCCGAACACACCATTGCGAAGCAGGCTGTTGAGTTGATCCAGGCCGTGTCATAACAAGCGGAGATTGAGACTGTGATCCACCATATCTACACAGAAGTTACGGAGGAAATCCCAGTAGAAGATACCTCTAGGGATAAGGTGGAAAAAGTGGTTGTTGTTCTCAAAGATTCTCGGCTGGAAATCCACATCGTCAAGACATAGCTGGGACAACAAATTTCGGACTTACAAGCCTGCCTACAACCCGACACACCCCCAGAAGTCCATGCCTAGTGTACTTCTCTAATCACATACACAACCACTGCAATTACAAGGTAGATTGCTCAAGGTGTCAAGCTACTAGAATCAGCCATATAGCTCTGGACTCGGGTCCAACACAATCCAGTCCTCCAACAAATGAATCAGGACTTACGATAAAAAGAAGCAGTTATCGACCAGCTGAACACTAAGCTGCCTACCTTGGTGCCTACCCAGCGATTATATCGCTTAAAAACCAGCCATGACCTCCAGAACAAACTTGAGAAACTCTGGCATAAACAACACATTGTGGCCAAACATCTAAAGCCCCGGACTACCTTAGCCCTCCTCTTGTAACAAGACATTAAGGGCGCAAACAAGCGACTTAATAAGCTTCTTGCGAACGTTACCACGACTGCTAAAGATCCACCCTCCCAGAAGCTGGTCGAGCTTGCGCATAATGCTGCTTCCTAGAGTTAGGATGTACTCCCTCGACTCATCAGTTCTCTTGATACCTTGCATGCGCAAATCAAAGCCGCAACACTGCAGTGACTCGGGACGAGTCACAATATTGTGTTGGGGGACTATTGGAACGAGGTCTCCTATCAAGTTGCGAAACTGGTCCAATTTTGATATTTTTTATTATATTTAGCTTAGCGGAGGGGTTTTGGGGTGGGTCAAAGCCCCGAACGCATTTTAATGGGTCAAAGGGTAAACTAGGGATCCGAAAACCATGGGTTGCAGACCATAGGAAAGTCGAGGCTAGATTGTTATAAATAGAGATGCTTTTTTTATTGTAAATGATAGGAAATGATGAGCTATTGATGCGATCTATTGTTTAAGCTATATGTTTGGGTTTTGGGGAACGGAATTCTACTGGCTATGTGCACAGAGATCCTAGTCCAGTTGTGTGCGGACCCTGTTGCTGTGTGTGCAGGTTGGGAAGGGAATTGGAATTGTAAGTAAGAATTGATGAATGAATAAATGCGAAAGATTGTTAGAGAACTAAAACTATGAGTACTGTTATATGAATTACCAGTAATTTTTGTATTGTGTGTTTTCTGTCCTTAAGCTGCGAAAGATCTGTGTACTATGTTCTTGGATCTAGATTTGTTATGTTCTTCTTATGTAATGATGTGTTGATCATATAACAAGCATATAACTATAAATCTAGTGCATGTGGATGCGAATATATATTCGATTAACTCTGCATAGTATAAGGTAATCGGGGTTATAGGATCTAGCACTGCTCTACTTGCTTTACCCATCCTTTCTTAGGGTGCGGAAACCTAGTTCCAACACCCACCCATACTACTTCGGGTGATTTTCGCAGGTCACTGCCGAAAGGGCTACTAGTATAGGGGTTTTTCATCAAACCTTTCTTACCGAGCCTGGGTCAGGACCCCTCGAGCCAACATGTGGTACATCTTTGGTAAAGGGTATTTTTCCTTAAGAGATGCCTTGTTTAGATTTCTGAAGTCAATGCAGAGTCTGATCTCACCTGTCTTCTCTCTCACAGTTACAATATTGGAAACCCATTCGGAGTACCTAATTGGGACTATTACACTAGCATCATACATTTTCTTGATATCCTTCTCAACCAAAGGCATTTGGACAGGATTTATCCTGTGTAGTTTTTGTTTGAAAGGCTTTTGGTTCTCCTTGACTAGGATTTTGTGCTGGATAATATCAGTATCATAAGATTTCATTTCTTCATAACTCCAGGAAAACACATCAATAAACTCTTTGAGCAAAGTAATGTGTTTTTGATTTATGGATGCTAGCAGTATCTTTGATAACTTTACCATATTCAGCTCCTGCTCACTACCTAGATTTCACTCGATAATTTCTTATGTAGATTCCATTTTTGGTTTCTTAGCCACATCATTGAAATCAAATAGTTCCTCCAGAGGGACCAATCCTCTTGGTAGGGTGTTGTCTCTGAATTGAAATAATTCAAATTCCTCCTTTTCTAGATCTTCATGCATTTCTATCCTATGATGATCTTCATTTGCTGAAAAATTAACATCAGAATTGTGAGAGGGCTCCTCCCTACGCATTTTCTCTCTAGTGGAACAATCTTCTTCACAGTCTAGGTCCAAATTGGAATCTTCAAACTCACCCTTATATGCAGGAAATTCTCAATCTGTTTGTCATCTCTAAAGACTTACTAATATCTCATATTTTTAGGAACTAAAGGACGATTTTTAACTTGCACTGTATATTGTTTTTTGGGGTGAGGTAATTGATAAGTGATGGCTGAAAATGCTAACCTATTAGCCAATATATTATAATTCCTTGGAACTGCAGCAAGGTCATATTATTCAAAAATTTTCAGGATGTCAAGGGCAACATTCCTTTATGCTATTAATCTAGGATGCTTAGATGAATATTCTCCCATGATTTGTTTAATGACAAGCTCCGAAACCCCATGAACATAGATTCTTTTGGCTCCTAGTTTCTTCAGTAGTTGTAAACCTAAAAGGAGTGCTTCATATTTTTCTATATTGTTGGTACACTGAAATTTTACCTTGTAATAATTCCCTTCTGTGTAGTTATTTTCAATATTGCATACCCACACCCCTTCTCTTGAGCCAGATTTGCCACAAGAACCATCAAAACTCATGTTCCAAAAAGGTTCAGTTTCAGACTTGTTTCCACAAATTCCATTTGGTCTGACTGTTCTCTCTTATGATATTCTTCTTCTTCAGCTACTTGTTCATTAATATTTACATCATTGTAAAGAATAAATGAATCAAGGTCAGAATGGACAGAGTAAAGTGGGTAATTATGAGGCTTTTCCTGACTGCTCACCATATATTTCATTATAGTCTCCCTATACAATCTCCTTTGTTGGAAAAAAAATGGTATGTTAGTGTAAGTCATATCCATTTGGAGGGTGCCTGAAAGCTTTGCTCCCCATGAGCGTGATAAAAGCATACCATATTTTGGGGGGATGTCAGCTACCACTATATCCATCACTAGACTCTTGGCTGGTATTTGGGATAAAGTAATACAAATATCTTTAATGAGGCCTAGACATTTAAATTTGTTGGAGTCAAATGAGTACAGGTCTTTGTAGGGTCTAGTTATCTCCAGGCCAAGTTTCTCCATAATTTCCTTAGGCATGAGATCATGAGATGCACCTAAGTATATCATGGCATTATGGAGGATTTTATCGTGAACATTCAAACTGAGATAAAATGGGGGAACACCTCCCTCCTAGAATTTACCCTCTACTTCTGGCCCAGACAAAATTTTAGATTTGTCATCATTTAGATTGATAGTATCAGTGATTTATCCTATGATCAGTGCTTTTAGGACTTGGGACCTATATACATCCTAATTCACCAATTCAGTGAGAGGGACAGAGATTTTTATTTTGAAAATTTCATTCTCAATGTTGAATGGTGTCTGCGTTTTTGGTAGACTTGAATCATTCTTCTCAAGCACTATTTTAGCAGCAACTTTAGATTGTTGACTTGTCTTAAGGATATTAGTTGGAACATTTTTTCTAGTGCTTCTTTATCGATCATTATTTCCAGCTATTTTAGTAATTTTCTCTGAACTCTCTATTGTTTTCTTGGGATTAGCTTTAGGGGCCTGTTGAAGCCTAGAAAATCTCTGCTTCAAACATTGGGGAAAACCACCCGGTCGGGACCTTAAGACAGCTCCTTTTCCGTTTGGGATGGTGGCTCCGACTGGATTTAAAGGACCTGTTTCCTTATAACTGAGTGAATTGGATTGGATGGGTGGAAACAGGACTAAATTAACAGAAATAAAACTATCTAATCTAAGCTAAATACTGATAAAGAAATTATAATACTAACCCGGGTAATTATATGTGAATACAACTTAAGATTGTTTCAATCTAATAATAACCATGAAAATGTATTATTAATCAAATTGAAATATGCAGAAACAAATAAAGATAACTCTCTTTAAGAAATTAAACAGAGTTATATTAACATATTGCATTCATCATGTATACCATTTATATATGCTTATAAAAGATAACATTTCAATTATACTCAGAAATGATATATAAAACAAAATGTTACGAGGACCAAATATATAAATGATAGCAAATTCTTCAAACGAATACCATATAACAGAGAAAATCAACAGTGAACAGATAGAAATACCTCATTCATCTTGAAGACTGTCAAATGAAATGTGATACTCTTATCTAGTAACTCCGATGTAAAATTAAATTCAAAGGTACAGAAATGAAACACTTCAAAGATAATTTCAGCACAAAAATCACCAGATGTGATCCTTCATAAAATATAATAAGGAATGGAGTACAGAAATGTTAGCCCCAAGTCCAAAAAATATTACAATTTCAGATCCTTCTCTAAATGCATGAGAGGGATTTAAATAAGAAATTACATAACAAAATCCTACTACTACTGCTACAATCTATCAAATTAAAAACTGAAAGGCTATCTTGAATGAAACTAATTCATTGTTTCTCTCTCTCGCTTGATGAAGCCAAGTTGCAAATCTTCAACATATCTTGGAGTCTCGGTGGATGACTCATCTCGGAATGCAGCTGTCCAGCATAGGTGGCATCGGAAAATTCTGGAATTAAACAATCAACGGCTTTTGAAAGGAATTTGATAGCCATTTTTTGATTGTTTGGTTTGATTAAATGAGTCCACATACTGTCCCAGGATATTGTTTGAAGTTTGTTGATTTGTTGACTTTTCTTCTCCATTTCTTCTCTCCATCTGTTTTCAGTTTCTTTTAATTTTGGAAAACTGCCAGGAACACAGTCTGAAATGAGATTGATTGAGTATAAGCTGTCATTTATGAATTGAGTGATATTATTCATCATACTCCTGGCCCTTGATATTGCTCTCTCAGCTTTCATTATTTGATGTTCCCATTCTGTAAACAAGATTTCTTTGTGTTTTTCCTCTATTCCAGGAAGATTGGCTTCTTTTCCCTTTTCTGTGTCTTGCCAATTGAGAAATTCGGAAATCTTTTCATCAGCATCATCTATTTCTTGTCTAAGAGAAATAACATTTTGGATCAAAGATGAAGTAATATCACAAAAAGGTTTTGCCTGTGACAGCTTTGCACAAAATTCATTTAATTGCTGAGACAATAATTTATTAGCCTCAAGGGCTTCTGATTTGAATTCACTTATCCTCGGGAAATCTTTAAACTTATCCAAGGTTGCTTGAAATTCCTTTTCTTGAATCATTTTTGCATTTTTCTCATTTTGTAACAGACTTTGTAACTTAGAAATTTCTTCATTTAGCTGTTGTTGTTTGCCTAAGAGTTGTTCATCAACTTTCTTCTTTTCTTCAGCAAGTTGTTTTTCCAATTCTTTGGACCTGAGTTTCTGATTTTGTACTTGTTGTTGCAATTGGGTAATCTGTTGCTGGCTTTCCTTAGCTTGCTCTTCAAGTGAAGCTATGTGGAGATCTTTCTGAGTTATCATCTGAGAAACTTCTACAGCTTTATCAACTGTCGCAGCACTATAAGCTCCTGCATACTGGGATAATTTTGTGAGGTCTTCAGATGGATTCACCTCATTTTTTTTGTAAATAATATTCATAAACTCCTCTGATGGGGTAGAAAATATGTCCTGTTCTGTCTTTCCTCTTTTTCTTTGTCTTCTAACAACAGCCTTATGTTTGGGGCTGTAAAATACATCTAAAGGAGGGATCTCCTCGACCTTTAATACAATATGCCTTGTTGGATGTTCAGGAATGATTTCAACATCCTGCTCTATTTGTTCTTTATCTTTATCTTGCAATCCCAGCTATTGAGCGAATTGATCATATTGTTTTAATAACTGAGAAGAAACATTAAGATCAACAGAAACTATAATCTCCTTAGTTGTTTCTTTTCCTTTTTCTGTATCTATGTTCTGCTCAGTGCTTTTGCCATCCGATCCACCTTTTTTATTATGCACATCATCATCGGTACTTGTGCATTTTTTTGTTGTCTGAGCAGTAGACTGCTGACCAGTATTTTGATCGGATTTATCATCAGTATTTCTCTTTTGGGAATCAGGCTTGTCGATAGCGACCACCTTTTGAGTATGTACAGTTGGCTGGTTAACAGCCGATTGTGTAATGACTTTGCCAGTAGATGTTTCTACTAGCGTTTTGTTGGATGTACCTTCTGACTCTGACCCTTGTGTTGGAATTCTTAATTGGTCCAGAGGAACTCTTAACAATCTCTGGCTTCTGAATAACAAAAATTTATTCATTTCCTCCTTTTGAAATTTAGACTTAGCTAAGTCATAAATTTGAGGGAAATTATCCAAAGAAACAAACAAATCATCAAACAGATCTGGCTCATGCTCAAATCGAGCAATTGAAACTGAAGTAGTAACATTAAATGCTATCTGTCTTGGATCATATTGTCTTCCAAGAATGGTTGCAAATTTACAACCTTTTATCTTGGAGACTTCTTTTTCAGCATGCTTGAAATCATTTAAAGTAAACTGACCACAATTGAGTGGGAATTGAGGCCACATTCTCTTCTTACTGTTATTCAAAGACCTAGATATTCCTTCGACTGTTAATTGATAGGAAATTTCTTGAGCAAGAAGTTTGTCCGGAACAAAAAGAGGAAGAACATGTGGTTCCACAATACTACCAAAAACCCTGATGTATGTAAATTTCTCCTCCCCAAACCAATCTCCTATTGCAGATAAGTCGGCCTTAGCTTTTTCAGAGAATCTAGGAGGGAGGCGATTAAAAATGGTTTTGAAAACAGGGATAAGGAAACCATGGCAGATTCTATATACATTATCTTGGAAATGAACCTTCCAAAGTAGTTTATGATAAATATGAATTGGGGTAGGGTCTTTGGGAGTCCATTTCCATCCAAATAAGGGAAACTCGGAATTGAAACAAAGAGCATCAAGAATATAGGCACAAAAGAAAAAGGAGTGGAATTTCCAGCGGTTTTTTCTTATCTGTACTCAAGTATCCTATTGGCCATTCTATCAGAAAGAATAACAGCCCAGTCCATGATATCGGAATTGACAGCAGCTAGGATTAATGGGACCATTTGTATAGAAAACCTAGCTGAATTATCATTGCCAAATAATCTACACATCATGGCAGCGGCATAGCAATATGGAGGTAAAAGGGAATCTACAGAATACATACCGGACGCTTCATTTCGGTGCTTCTCTGGATTTTTCTTCCAATCTCTGATAGGGTCAGATTGGACTTTGTTATTATCAGCAAAGTCTTTGATAAACTCCTTGTTATACACCTTCTGCGGGTCTAGAAGGTGATACATTGCCTTTAGGTCTTCTACTTTAAACGAGCCAAAAGACACTCCAGATGCTGAAACAAACGTTCTGTCTTGTATCTTCACACTGTCAATAACCCATCGAATTGCATCATAATAAGGCATGATGCTCGCTCTGGCTACAATTCGATGCAAAAATGAATTTGCAAGTGATTTTTCAGTGATCTCAGAGTCGGAATCTGAGCTATCTTCGTCTGGAACCGATGCCTTTTCCACTGTGACCTTGGGGTTTTCTCTTTCTAATAGGTTGTAGACTCCTTCCCACATCATACTCCCAAGCCCCTGGCATGATGTATCTGTGACTAATATTAGTTTTGTGGGCTTTTCTTTTGAAACCGTAGGAGTCTCAACAAACTTAACTGGAACAACAGTCTTGTTTCTTCTCGCTCTCTTCGACATTTCTGCATTTGCTATTGCTTCCCTTTGTCTGTGAATGAACGGGCTTAGTGTTCTTTGGCTCTGCAAGACAATAAACTCTCAGTCGTGACAAACAAGCAACTCAAACTGGATGATTTATGAACTTATGATTTTTATTTATTTGTTTCGTATACCGCGTAAATGCTCCTTTTGGGTCACACTCATGTATTAAAAACCAAATCATTAACAATATTCATTTGATTCGTTATTGAATGCCCTCATACAAATTGAGATTTGGCGCTTGTGAAATATTAAAATATTCATCCATTCTGAACTTTTCGCATGCAATATATGACATTTATCAATCGCATCGAAAGTTTTCGAATGGCACATAAACATCACAATACATTTTTCTCGATTGGTCGATTCCGATTGAAAACTTTTCCGATCTCTAATGGTGGGGTCTACCATATAAGATTTTAAACGAACAAATGTTTGATTTTCTTTTGAAAGCATTTACTGTAATAACGCGCGTCGGATCGGGGAATTTCAATTGACCGTAAAGAGTTTATTAAAGACTATCCCGATTATTCGATTGCGACTGGCTGCATCGCATCGGAAGTTATACAAATAAATAATTTAAACTCTTAGCGATTGAAGATTTCCGATCGAACTAATCGCATCGAAGGATTTGAAATAAGTATATGACTTCTTTTAAGGGTTATCTCCGATTCTCCAATTGCGATTGGACTTTTAAACTTGATTTGTTTTTTATGATAAGGCTTTCTATATTGGATCGGATCATAAGTTTTGAATGTTGAATTTGTTTAGCAAACAAAAGATGAGTTTTTTCAAAACAATGAATCTTTATTTCCAAGTCTTTTATTTCTATAAAAAAGATAAAAGGACCCTATTTCTAAATGAATTTTATTTCTAAAATTTTAAGAAAAAGGGAGGGTTGTTGTATAGTACAACAATTGGCGATTCACTGAAAGAACCAGTTATCTCTGAAAAATAAAATGAATACTATATTTTAAGTAAGTAAAGATTTTTAAAGATAATGAAAACTATCCTTAGATAATCAAAAATAAAATCTAACTTATGAAAAAGAATAAGAATTATTGACAATTTCTTTCTAATTTCTTGAGAATAAAAAACATTTTGGGTTATCTTAAGCTTTGATTGGTATTAATAATGAAGTAAGTAGCTTTCTCCAAGTTTGGTTTTATAATGTACTCTATTGTCATAGGTATTGCCTCTGCTGCCTGCAAACGTTCATAGTCTCGACAGAGTTACCTTTTAACCATTAACTATTCATTGTCCCATTCAGCTAAGATTATGACTTTTTAAAAGATAAATTCATAAGACATATTATCTCATGTTTTTGTATTTTATTTATTTTTTATTTTTTATTTTTTTTTAAGAGCCATTGTTCTGGTTTGGTAGTCAGTTGATAACAATGCCATTCAATAGTTATAATTAAACTGAACAAGCTGGCTCGTGATGAGACCCCTTGTCTTATATTTATAAGCCATTACCCTGTTTTGATATGCAGTATTGGTAATGTCAATTTTATTATTTCTTATGAATATGGTAAGTCGGCTCATGATGAGACCCCTTATCTCTTAAAAACTTTAACATAAATTTCTTAGAATTATATTCTAAAAAATCACAACCTAAATGAATGGGGTGAACTAGTTTTATCCTTAAGAATCAATGGATGACAATTTTCTGAGTTTTTTGAGTACCAAGACTTGAATAATCTTCACTTTTATAGATAACCTTTCTCTGCTTAATAAACATATAATGATTTACATTTCCCTCAATTTTTTCAAAAAGATCATGCAAATAATTAGTACAATCTTTCAAAGTTTAACACCTTATTTAAAACTATCAAAAGCATATAATCATTTCTTTAAAAATTCTCATTTACACCAAATAAATATTTATAATATTCTTCTTAAAAAAATTCTATCAAGTAAACAGTCAATTAGAGATTTACTAACAACCTTTATTTGCAAAAACAATTAAAAACTTTGCAGAAAGGAATATGTACAGTTTAAGAAGGGGTTACCTCCTTATGAAAAGAATTTCTTCAAGATAAGCCCATTTACAAGAAGAGATTCTCTCTTACCTGTTAGATCTTGGAGCATGAATGTATTTGAGCCTATCTTTTCAATGATCTGAAATGGTCCAAGCTACATTTTCTGAAATTTGGTATGCTTACCTTTTTATTCATGTGCCTTATCCCATTTTAGAACAAGATCACCAATTGACAAACTTTTTGAGCCGGTAGAACTTGTATCAAAAGAAGATTTCACAAGCTGCTGATGTTTTTCATGAACAATTTTAGCTTTATCTATTTCTTCTTCTAGTTTAAGGATTTGATCATATCTCAATTGAATGGATGAAGAAGGATTTTCTTCAATAAATTGTACTAGGGCTAATGATGGGAGAGTTAAATTTGATGGTATCACAGCTTCTTTTCCATAAACTAAATTAAAAGGTGAAGTTCATATTGAAGCTTTTTCAGTAATACAATCAGCCCATAATGTAAAGATTAAAGATTTATGCCAATTCTTTTGATTTTGATCAATAGTCCTTTTAATAATTTTGATGAGATTTTTGTTGGTGGATTCAGCCAAACCATTACCTTGTGGGTAATAATTTGCTGAATATTTGAGTTTAAAACCTCTTTTAACTGCAAATTCTATTAAACTGTTTCCAGAAAAATAAGATGCATTATCAAAGACAAGAGCTTGAGGTACACCAAACCTGGTTATGATAAATTGATCTATGAAATCAATAATTGCATCAGAATTGGCTACCTTCAAAGGGATTTCCTCTACCCATTTTGTAAAGTAATCGGTTGCAGTAAGAATGTACTTGTGCTGCTTGGAAGAATGAGGTACTATCTCACCAATAATGTCAAGCCCCCATTGTTCAAATGGTTGATCAATATTTACTGGTTGCAAAGGAAAAGCTGGTTTCCTTTGTCTTCCACTTGCAGTTTGGCAGATTCTGCACTTTCTTACATAGTCATGTGTATCTTTAAAAAGGGTAGGCCAATAATAGCCAGCACGAATTATTTTGTGAGCTGTGGTATCACCTCCAAAATGACCTCCTGTTGGTCCATCATGCAACTCCTGCAAAACCTTTTCAGATTTAGTCTTTTCAAGACATCTTAATAAAATTGAATCATAATTTTTTCTAAATAACACATTATCAATGATCTCATATTTAATAGCTTTTAATCTTAAAGCACGTTTTTTCTTATAGTTGAGATCAGAAGGAGCATACCCATTTTTCAAGTAATAGATGAGATCAGCATACTGAGATTCATAATCCGTAATACTTATCTGGTTTACTTGAATATCTTGATTTGAATCTTCATTTTCTGGTATGTTATGAGTTCCTGCTAATAATCTGCAAAAACCTTGTCCTCTAACAATCTTAGCTGGTTTAATATCAACATCATATTCTTGTAAAGCTGTTACCCAGTTAGCTCGTTTTTCTCCTACTTCTCTCTGAATTAATAATTGTCTCACTGCAGAGAATGGGACAATGATTTTTATATGAGTTTTTAAGAGAAAAGGTCTGAAATGCTTGATTGATTTGAACACAGCAAGGCTTGTTTTTCAACATCGGAATAATTCAGTTCAGCTCCTTGCATATTTGAACTAAAGAAAGAAATTGGTGCTTCAATTTTCTGGTCATTGAGCTGTGTTAAAACAGCTGCATAGGATGTCTCTGTGGCTAAGGTATACAAAATAAAATCTTTAGAAAAATCCGGGGTACTCAATGCTGGTGCATTAATGATTGCCTGTTTGATTGCTTCAAAGGCTTCTTTCTCTTTATGCCCCCATTTGAATACTGAATTTTTCTTGATCATATTTTGCATAGGTAAAACAATTAATGAAAAATTCGGAATGAATCTTTTTACAAAATTGATCTGTCCAAGAAATGATTGCATGGATTTTTTGTTATGAGGTAAAGAAATATCAGAAATCTCTTTTACCCTATCTGAATCAATGTATATACCATCTTTTGACACAACAAATCCTAAAAGTTTTCCTTCATCCAAAGCAAAGAAAGATTTCTTTGGATTTAAGGAAATACCAAACCTTCTACATCTTTCAAATATTTGCTTTAGATCATGTAGATGATTGGTTCTCTTTTTTTAGAATACTGTTATGTCATCAAGGTAAAAAACAACTGATTTATTGATCATACCTTTAAATGCTATGTCCATGGCTCTTTGGAAAGTTGCTCCTGCATTTATTAGACCAAAAGACATTTTTTGATAAGCATAAGTTCCCCATTTTGTTCTGAAAGTTGTTTTCAATCTGTCATCTGGATGAACTAAGACTTGATTATAGCCTGAAAATCCATCAAGAAAGGACATAAGTTCAGAACCAGCTACCTTTTGAAGAATCTGTTCCATAGTTGGTAATGGGAAATTGTCTTTTAAACATGCCTTGTTTAAATTTCTGAAATCAATACAGATTCTTATATCACCATTTTTCTTCCTTACAGGTACCATATTGGAAACCTAATTGGAGTGTCTGACAGGAAAAATGATTTTGGCTTTTAAAAGTTTATTAAGTTCTGATTTGATTTGACCTTCAAGATTTGGATGAAATTTCCTTAGTTTTTGTTGAACAGGTTTAATATCAGGAAGCATTGGAATTGTGTGTTGAATAATTGAATTGTCATACGTTTTTAAATCATCATAATTCCAAGCGAAAACATTTTTATATTTGTTCAAGAGTTTAATGAAAGCATTCCTTTCTTCTGATGTTAAATTAAGTCCTAAATTAACATTTTGAGGTTTGGAATCAGAACCAAGATTCACTAATTCAAACTTCAAAGTGGAACTTTGAAGCTTGGTATTAGTGACTTTCTTGAATCTGTCTTTAATATCATATAATTCCTCCAATTTAACAACAGATTTCGGAATGGGATTTTCATTACTTTTTGAAGCAATTTGTAAATCATGATCTTCTTCATCAATAATTTGATCATCATATGATTTCTCTGAAGTCATGAAATTTAAAATATCTTGATCATGATAGAAAACTCTCCAATTTGTAACATTGTCTGGGACAGATGGACGAAAAATTAATTCTACAGAAAACCTATCAGGACTGCAATCTTCAGCAGGTAGGGGTTTAGATGCAACATTAGCTAACAAGTCAGCCGATGTATTTTTATTCCTAGGAATAGGAGAAATATTAAATGCTAAAAAATGAGTGGTGAGATCTTGTACTAGGGTTTGATAGTGTTTAAGATGTCCTGAAAGGCAATGAATAGTATTCCTAACTTGTTTTATGACAATTTAGGAATCACCAAAGACTTTCAAGTATTTAACATCTAACCCTATAGCTTTATAAAGTCCTTGAACCAAGGCTTCATATTCTGCAGTATTGTTAGTACACTCAAATTCTAGCCTACATGACAGCATGGTTTTCTCTCCATCTGGATCGATTAAAATGCATCCTGCTCCAGCTCCATCACTAGACTTTGATCCATTAAAATATAATGACCAAAACAAAGATTTATTTATTGACTTATATACAATTACATCAGAAGTATTTACAATTCTGGAAGAATCAGATTGTGAAAAATTTTCTACTTGAGAAATAAAAGTATTAACAGAAAACGGTGATCGGGGTGCTTTGAAGTTTCCAAGAAATGATTCAGCAGAATATCCTCCAAGAATATTGTTGTTAAATGCCACAGGTTCATTAGGTTGTTCAAACTCAGTAACAGTATGTCTCATATGTTTTTCTCGTTCAATTTTAATTTGATTTGGTTTCCCTTTGTAGGGCAGCCACATATGAGAATAATCAGTCGAGATATAACCATTGAGTTTCGCAGACCAGTCTCTACTTAAAACTAATCCATAGAATTCAGGAATATCAGCAATCAAAATATCAATTCTTTGGACAATTCTAGGATCGGAAGCTAATCTAATAGTTACTGAATTGATCTCTCCTACAACTTGAACTTTGGATCGATCTAATTGAACAATATGTACTGCCGATTTCTGTGGTTCGATATTCAATTTGGCACACACAGAAGTAGGCATTATATTGGAAGAAGCTCCAGAATCAATCAAACAATTGTGCAAATTTTTATTGTACATCTCATAAGTCAAAAGAAAAGGAGGAGTTTGAGAATTTGACTTTTCTCCAATGAGTACAGTATCAGTAGCATCTACCTTATCTGGTGACTTACCAGTTCCTCTTGCTGCTTTTGCAACTACACCGCTTGGTAAAGGAGCAAGTGGTGTAGCATTTAATTCTTTCAATAACAACTTCTGCTGGTGTTTCAATTTGCTGAGTTCATGTAAGGAAATGTTGGCTTTGATCTTTTTCATGTCCTCAACAATGTTGTATTCCATAGGATCTGACACTACTAAAGTCTTTGTTGTCGATGTGGGAGGATTAAAAGAAGATGGCTGATTCTGAGTAGGTAATGGAGAAGCTTTCTTTGCAGGGGATTTGTCTTTGATACTTGGAGTTGTGTTTTTATTTTTAGGAGCTGTTTGTATAGGCTCTGCTGTAGATTTACTCCTAGTACTTACAGGCATAGCTTCTTGCTCTACCTCACCGTCAGAATTAGGGAGAATAAAATCCCACATTCCATGTAATTCAGCGATTTCTTCATTCTCATCTTCTTCATCTGATATTAAAGATGTGTCTTCTTCTTCTTCTTCTTCCTCTGATTCTGCATTAGAGATTGCATTAGGAGGTTTAGATTCAACTTGGTTTCTTCTAAAATTTTGGAATGGTTTTTTAGTAGAAGTTTCAGCTACTTGTTTTTTAATTTCAACCATTTCATTTGACATGGTTTTGAGAACTTTTTGTAAACCTTCCATGTCATATGGATCTTTGGCCTTTTTCTTTGAATCATCTTTGAAGCTGACTTTCTTTGATTTTCTTTCCTCAAGAGCGTTTTTCTTTTCCAGAGAAGTAATTCGTTTTTCCACTGCAATAGCCTCTTTCATACTTTCAGCTAATGTAGGCTTTGCAGCTCTGTCTATGAAAATAGCTATGTTTGAGGGTAAGGAAGTTATGTACCATTCTATTCTAACCTGTTCACTGGGTCGTGAATCTGTGTGAATTTTGTTCAAGAGTTTGTTGAATCTAGCGTTGAAATCTTTAATGGGTTCTCTGGGCTCTATTTTCAAATTTGAGAGGTCATTGAGTAAAGTAGCTATTGATCGATCATCTCCAAATTTGGTTAAGAAATGATCTGCAAAAATGTCCCAACTTGTTATGGATCCCGAAGGTAATGAGAAGTACCATGATCCTGCCGCTCCTTGAAGATTGTAAGGAAACAGTCTGACTACAACATCTTCCTGTGTGACTCCATTTAAATTAACAGCCAACATGAAGTTATTAATATGTTCTTCAGCTTGGATGTTAAGATCTGGACTAAATTTCGGAAGCCATTTTCCAAGATTGTCTGGTAAATCATGTAAAGGTGCAGCCATGTTGACTGCTCCTGGAGTAGCCCATGGTCTAGCCATTATCGGAACGACTATTGGAGGAGTAGTAAGTGGCGGTGTTTGAATAGAAGTTGTTGGAATAGATGATGTTTGAGGTGATTGGGGAGGAGGTAGTAATAAAGACTGAAGAGGTTGTGATGTTGAAGTTGGTGACCCCTGGTGAACAATAATATGTAATGGGGAAGTGGGTGTTTGACTTCGCACGGGAGATGATGAGATGGAAGATGATGGAGAAAAGGTCTCACTATCAGAATCTTCAGTGTTTTTTTTTGCCCTTTTCCTTCGGGGTAAAGGTAACTCAGCTGGTTCAATGCCAAGTTTTTCACTTTGAAGTCTGGTGAGATGATGAGGTAGGTGGGATTGCGAAGTCTGACTGCCTTGAGATACTTCAGATCTCTGAGGTGATATGGAGAAGCCTTGAAGTTTCTGGATGATAGACTGAACTTCAGGGGACTCCGGACTTAAATGTTCTGAAGTATGGTGTGATTGAGCAGTGATAGTTGATCCCTCTTCTTCTCGTTTGGACGCTGGTGAATCAGAATGCAAACGGGAGGTCTGAGGGGAGGTGGAGGGTGATTTACTCTGAGAATGGTCTGTAGGTTTTGATTTACTTGCCATTCATAGTTGGCCCTCCTTCTAGCGCCAAAAATGTTGAAGCCTAGAAAATCTCTGCTTCAAACATTGGGGAAAACCACCCGGTCGGGACCTTAAGACAGCTCCTTTTCCGTTTGGAATGGTGGCTCCGACTGGATTTAAAGGACCAGTTTCTTTATAACTAAGTGGATTGGATTGGATGGGTGGAAATGGAACTAAATTAACAGAAATAAAACTATCTAATCTAAGCTAAATACTGATAAAGAAATTATAATACTAACCCGGGTAATTATATGTGAATACAACTTAAGATTGTTTCAATCTAATAATAACCATGAAAATGTATTATTAATCAAATTGAAATATGCAAAAACAAATAAAGATAACTCTATTTAAGAAATTAAACAGAGTTATATTAACATATTGCATTCAACATGTATACCATTTATATGTGCTTATAAAAGATAACATTTCAATTATACTCAGAAATGATATATAAAAGGAAAAGTTATGAAAACCAAATATATAAATGATAACAAATTCTTCAAACGAATACCATATAACAGAGAAAATCAACAGTGAACAGATAGAAATACCTCATTCATCTTGAAGACTGTCAAATGAAATGTGATACTCTGATCTAGTAACTCCGATGTAAAATTAAATCCAAAGGTACATAAATGCAACACTTCAAAAATAATTTCAGCACAAAAATCACCAAATGTGATCCTTCATAAAATATAATAAGGAATGGAGTACATAAATGTTAACTCCAAGTCCAAAAAATATTACAATTTCAGATCCCTCTCTAAATGCATGAGAGGGATTTAAATAAGAATTTACATAACAAAATCCTACTACTACTGTTACAATCTATCAAATTAAAAACTGAAAGGCTATCTTGAATGAAACTGATTCATTGTTTCTCTCTCTCGCTTGATGAAGCCAAGTTGCAAATCTTCAACATATCTTGGAGTCTCGATGGATGACTCATCTCATAATGCAGCTGTCCAGCATAGGTGGCATCGGAAAATTCTGGAATTAAACAATCAACGGCATTTGAAAGGAATTTGATAGCCATTTTTTGATTGTTTGGTTTGATTAAATGAGTCCACATACTGTCCCAGGATATTGTTTGAAGTTTGTTGATTTGTTGACTTTTCTTCTCCATTTCTTCTCTCCATCTGTTTTCAGTTTCTTTTACTTTTGGCAAACTGCCAGGAACACAGTCTGAAATGAGATTTATTGAGTATAAGCTGTCATTTATGAATTGAGTAATATTATTCATCATACTCCTGGCCCTTGATATTGCTCTCTCAGCTTTCATTATTTGATGTTCCCATTCTGTAAATAAGATTTCTTTGTGTTTTTCCTCTATTCTAGGAAGATTGGCTTCTTTTCCCTTTTCTGTATCTTGCCAATTGAGAAATTCGGAAATCTTTTCATCAGCATCATCTATTTCTTGTCTGAGAGAAATAACATTTTGGATCAAAGATGAAGTAATATCACAAAAAGGTTCTGCCTGTGACAGCTTTGCACAAAATTCATTCAATTGTTGAGACAATAATTTATTAGCCTCAAGGGCTTCTGTTTTGAATTCATTTAACTTCGGGAAATCTTTAAACTTATCCAAAGTTGCTTGAAATTCCTTTTCTTGAATCATTTTTGCATTTTTCTCATTTTTTAACAGACTTTGTAACATAGAAATTTCTTCATTTAGCTGTTGTTGTTTGCCTAAGAGTTGTTCATCAACTTTCTTCTTTTCTTCAGCAAGCTGTTTTTCCAACTCTTCGGACCTGAGTGTCTGATTTTGTAGTTGTTGTTGCAATTGGGTAATCTGTTGCTGACTTTCCTTAGCTTGCTCTTCAAGTGAAGCTATGTGGAGATCTTTCTGAGTTATCATCTGAGAAACTTCTACAGCTTTATCAACTGTCGCAGCACTATAAGCTCCTGCATACTGGGATAATTTTGTGAGGTCTTCAGATGGATTCACCTCATTGTTTTTGTAAACAATATTCATAAACTCCTCCGATGGAGTAGAAAATATGTCCTGTTCTGTCTTTCTTCTTTTTCTTTGTCTTCTAATAACAACCTTATGTTTGGGGCTGTAAAATACATCTAAAGGAGGGATCTCCTCGACCTTCAATACAATCTGCCCTGTCGGATGTTCGGGAATGATTTCAACATCCTGCTCTATTTGTTATTTATCTTTATCTTGCAATCCCAGCTGTTGAGCGAATTGATCATATTGTTTTAATAACTGAGAAGAAACATTAAGATCAACAGAAACTATAATCTCCTTAGTTGTTTCTTTTCCTTTTTCTGTATTTATGTTCTGCTCAGTGCTTTTGTCATCCGATCCACCTTTTTTATTATGCACACCATCATCGATACTTGTGCATTTTTCTGTTGTCTGAGAAGTAGACTGCTGACTAGTATTTTGATCGGATTTATCATCACTATTTCCCTTTTGGGCATCAGGCTTGTCAATAGCGACCACCTTTTGAGTATGTACAGTTGGCTGGTTAACAGCCGATTGTGTAATGACTTTTCCAGTAGATGTTTCTACTAGCGTTTTGCTAGATGTACTTTCTGTCTCTGACCCTTGTGTTGGAATTCTTAATTGGTCCAGAGGAACTCTTAACAATCTCTGGCTTCTGAATAACAAAAATTTATTCATTTCCTCCTTTTGAAATTTAGACTTGGCTAAGTCATAAATTTGAGGGAAATTATCCAAAGAAACAAACAAATCATCAAACGGATTTGGCTCATGCTCAAATCGAGCAATTGAAACTGAAGCAGTAACATTAAATGCTATCTGTCTTGGATCATATTGTCTTCCAGGAATGGTTGCAAATTTACAACCTTTTATCTTGGAGACTTCTTTTTCAGCATGCTTGAAATCATTTAAAGAAAACTGACCACAATTGAGTGGGAATTGAGGCCACATTCTCTTCTTACTGTTATTCAAAGACCTAGATATTCCTTCAACTGTTAATTGATAGGAAATTTCTTGAGCAAGAAGTTTGTCTGGAACAAAAAGAGGAAGAACATGTGGTTCCACAATACTACCAAAAACCCTTATGTATGTAAATTTCTCCTCCCCAAACCAATCTCCTATTGCAGATAAGTCGGCCTTAGCTTTATCATAGAATCTAGGAGGGAAGCGATTAAAAATGATTTTGAAAACAGGGATAAGGAAACCATGGCAGATTTTATATACATTATCTTGGAAATGAACCTTCCAAAGCAGTTTATGATAAATATGAATTGGGGTAGGGTCTTTGGGAGTCCATTTCCATCCAAATAAGGGAAACTCGGAATTGAAACAAAGAGCATCAAGAATATAGGCACAAAAGAAAAAGGGAGTGGAATTTCTAGCGGTTTTTTCTTGTCTGTACTCAAGTATCCTATTGGCCATTCTATCAGAAAGAATAACAGCCCAATCCATGATGTCGGAATTGACAGCGGCTAGGATTAATGGGACCATTTGTATAGAAAACCTAGCTGAATTATCATTGCCAAATAATCTACACATCATGGCAGCGGCATAGCAATATGGAGGTAAAAGGGAATCTACAGAATACATACCGGATGCTTCATTTCGGTGCTTCTCTGGATTTTTCTTCCAATCTCTGATAGGGTCAGATTGGACTTTGTTATTATCAGCAAAGTCTTTGATAAACTCCTTGTTATACACCTTCTGCGGGTCTGGAAGGTGATACATTGCCTTTAGATCTTCTGCTTTAAACGAGCCAAAAGACACTCCAGATGCTGAAACAAACGTTCTGTCTTGAATCTTCACACTGTCAATAACCCATCGAACTGCATCATAATAAGGCATGATGCTTGCTCTGGCTGCAATTCGATGCAAAAATTAATTTGCAAGTGATTTTTTAGTGATCTCGGAGTCAGAATCTGAGCTATCTTCGTCTGGAACCGATGCCTTTTCTACTGTGACCTTGGGGTTTTCTCTTTCTAATAGGTTATAGACTCCTTCCCATGTCATACTCCCAAGCCCCTGGCATGATGTATCTGTGACTAATCTTAGTTTTGTGGGCTTTTCTTTTGAAACCGTAGGAGTCTCAACAAACTTAACTGGAACAGCAGTCTTGTTTCTTCTCGCTCTCTTCGACATTTCTTCGTTTGCTATTGCTTCCCTTTGTCTGTGAATGAACGGGCTTAGTGTTCTTTGGCTCTGCAAGACAATAAAATTTCAGTCATGACAAACAAGCAACTCAAACGGGATGATTTATGAACTTATGATTTTTATTAATTTGTTTCGTATACCGCGTAAATGCTCCTTTTGGGTCACACTCATGTATTAAAAACAAATCATTAACAATATTTATTTGATTCGTTATTGAATGCCCTCGTACAAATTGAGATTTGGCGCTTGTGAAATATTAAAATATTTATCCATTCTGAACTTTTCGTATGCAATAAATGACATTTGTCAATCGCATCGAAAGTTTTCGAATGGCACATAAACATCACAATACGTTTTTCTCGATTGGTCGATTCCGATTGAAAACTTTTCCGATCTCTAATGGTGGGGTCTACCATATAAGATTTTAAACGAACAAATGTTTGATTTTCTTTTGAAAGCTTTTATTGTAATAATGCGCGTCGGATCGGGGAATTTCAATTGACCGTAAAGAGTTTATTAAAGACTATCCCAATTATTCGATTGCGACTGGCCGCATCGCATTGGAAGTTAAATAAATAATTTAAACTCTTAGCGATTGAAGATTTCCGATCGAACTAATCGCATGGAAGGATTTGAAATAAGTATATGTAACTTCATTTAAGGGTTATCTCCGATTCTCCGATTGCGATTGGACTTTTAAACTTGATTTGTTTTTTTTTTATGATAAGGCTTTCTATATTGGATCGGATCATAAGTTTTGAATGTTGAATTTGTTTAGCAAACAAAAGATGGGTTTTTTCAAAACAATGAATCTTTATTTCCAAGTCTTTTATTTTTATAAAAAGAGAAAAGGACCCTATTTCTAAATGAATTTTATTTCTAAAATTTTAAGAAAAAGGGAGGGTTGTTGTATAGTACAACAATTGGCGATTCACTGAAAGAACCAGTTATCTCTGAAAAATAAAATGAATACTATATTTTAAGTAAGTAAATATTTTTAAAGATAATGAAAACTATCCTTGGATAATCAAAAATAAAATCTAACTTATGAAAAAGAATAAAAATTATTAACAATTTCTTTCTAAATTTCTTGAGAATAAAAACATTTTGGGTTATCTTAGGCTTTGATTGGTATTAATAATGAAGTAAGTGGATTTCTTCAAGTTTTGTTTTATAATATACTCTATTGTCATAGGTATTGCCTCTGCTGCCTGCAAACGTTCATAGTCTCGACAGGGTTACCTTTTAACCATTAACTATTCATTGTCCCATTCAACTAAGATTATGACTTTTTTAAAAGATAAATTCATAAGACATATTATCTCATGTTTTTTGTCTTTTATTTATTTTTTTATTTTTAAGAGCCATTGTTCTGGTTTGGTAGCCAGTTGATAACAATTCCATTCAATAGTTATAATTAAACTGAACAAGCTGGCTCATGATGAGACCCCTTGTCTTATATTTATAAGCCATTACCCTGTTTTGATATGCAGTATTGGTAATGTCAGTTTTATTATTTCTTATGAATATGGTAAGTCGGCTCATGATGAGACCTCTTATCTCTTAAAAAATTTAACATAATTTCTTAGAATTATATTCTAAAAAATCACAACCTAAATGAATGGGGTGAACTAGTTTTATCCTTAAGAATCAATGGATGACAATTTTCTGAGTTTTTTGAGTACCAAGACTTGAATAATCTTTACTTTGATAGATAACCTTTCTTTGCTTAATAAACTTATAATGATTTACATTTCCCTCAAGTTTTTCAAAAAGATCATGCAAATAATTAGTACAATCTTTCAAAGTTTAACACCTTATTTAAAACTATCAAAAGCATATAATCATTTCTTTAAAAATTCTCATTTACACCAAATAAATATTTATAATATTCTTCTTAAGAATTTTCTAACAAGTAAACAGTCAATTAGAGATTTACTAACAACCTTTATTTGCAAAAACAATTAAAAACTTTGCAGAAAGGAATATGTACATTTTAAGAAGGGGTTACCTCCTTATGAAAAGAATTTCTTCAAGATAAGCCCATTTACAGGAAGAGATTCTCTCTTACATGTTAGATCTTGGAGCATGAATGTATTTGAGCCTATCTTTTCAATGATCTGAAATGGTCCAAGCCACATTTTCTGAAATTTGGTATGCTTACATTTTTCTTCATGTGCCTTATCCCATTTTAGAACAAGATCACCAATTGACAAACTTTTTGAGCCAATAGAACTTGTATCAAAAGAAGATTTCACAAGATGCTGATGTTTTTCATGAACAATTTTAGCTTTATCTCTTTCTTCTTCTAGTTTAAGGATTTGATCATATCTCAATTGAATGGATGAAGAAGGATTTTCTTCAATAAATTGTACTAGGGCTAATGATGGGAGAGTTAAATTTGATGGTATCACAGCTTCTTTTCCATAAACTAAATTAAAAGGTGAAGTTCCTATTGAAGCTTTTTCAGTAATATGATCAGCCCATAATGCAAAGATTAAAGATTTATGACAATTCTTTTGATTTTGATCAATAGTCCTTTTAATAACTTTGATGAGATTTTTGTTGGTGGATTCAGCCAAACCATTACCTTGTGGGTAATAATTTGCTGAATATTTGAGTTTAAAACCTCTTTTAACTGCAAATTCTATTAAACTGTTTCCAAAAAAATAAGATGCATTATCAAAGACAAGAGCTTGAGGTACACCAAACCTGGTTATGATAAATTGATCTATGAAATCAATAATTGAATCAGAATTGGCTACCTTCAAAGGGATTGCCTCTACCCACTTTGTAAAATAATCGGTTGCAGTAAGAATGTACTTGTGCTGCTTGGAAGAATGAGGTACTATCTCACCAATAATGTCAAGTCCCCATTGTTCAAATGGTTGCTCAATATTTACTAGTTGCAAAGGAAAAGCTGGTTTCCTTTGTCTTCCACTTGCAGTTTGGCAGATTCTGCACTTTCTTACATATTCATGTGTATCTTTAAAAAGGGTAGGCCAATAATAGCCAGCGCGAATTATTTTGTGAGCTGTGGTATCACCTCCAAAATGACCTCCTACTGGTCCATCATGCAACTCCTGCAAAACCTTTTCAGCTTCAGTCTTTTCAAGACATCTTAATAAAATTGAATCATAATTTTTTCTAAATAACACATTATCAATGATCTCATATTTAATAGCTTTTAATCTTAAAGCACGTTTTTTCTTATAGTTGAGATCAGAAGGAGCATACCCATTTTTCAAGCAATAGATGAGATCAGCATACTGAGATTCAGAATCCGTAATACTTATCTGATTTACTTGAATATCTTGATTTGAATCTTCATTTTCTGGTATGTTATGAGCTCCTGCTAATAATCTGCAAAAACCTTGTCCTCTAACAATCTTAGCTGGTTTAATATCAACATCATATTCTTGTAAAGTTGTTACCTAGTTAGCTCGTTTTTCTCCTACTTCTCTCTGAATTAATAATTGTCTCACTGCAGAGAATGGGACAATGATTTTTGTATGAGTTTTTAAGAGAAAAGGTCTGAAATGCTTGACTGATTTGACCACAACGAAGGCCTATTTTTCAACATCGGAATAATTCAGTTCAGCTCCTTGCAGATTTGAACTAAAGAAAGAAATTGGTGCTTCAATTTTCTGATCATTGAGTTGTGTTAAAACAGCTGCATAAGATGTCTCTGTGGCTAAAGTATACAAAATAAAATCTTTAGAAAAATCCGGAGTACTCAATGCTGGTGCATTAATGATTGCATGTTTGATTGCCTCAAAGGCTTCTTTCTCTTTATGCCCCCATTTGAATACTGAATTCTTCTTGATCATATTTTGCATAGGTAAAACAATTAAAGAAAAATCAGGAATGAATCTTTTTACAAAATTGATCTTTCCAAGAAATGATTGCATGGATTTTTTGTTATGAGGTAAAGAAATATCAGAGATCTATTTTACTCTATCTGGATCAATGTATATACCATATTTTGACACAACAAATCCCAAGAGTTTTCCTTCATCCAAAGCAAAGAAAGATTTCTTTGGATTTAAGGAAATACCAAACCTTCTACATCTTTCAAATATTTGCTTTAGATCATGTAGATGATTGGTTCTCTTTTTTGAGAATACTGTTATGTCATCAAGGTACAGTAATATTGGAAAATCTCTCCAACATTTCTCTTAATGTTTTCATATTCTGACAAGCTTTGGAGAGGATTTTTCTTAACTTCCCATTTATTTATGAACAACTAGTGAAGGGTAGGGAGGTCATGGAAACTATTAAGGGTCAAGCTCTTGAACCATTTTTTTACTTCTCCCCCTAAAATTTGAGCAAGCACTCTCAATTGGATAGTTTCATCCTCTCTCTCTTGGTAGTCAAAAGTGTCATCCATTTTGTCTACATGTTTTTGAGTATTTTCAGGACCATTTCCATCAAAATGTGGGATTTTGGATTGATAATCTTGTGGCATAGGAACCATAGGTTGTGGTAGCACTAATGGAGCATACCAGGCTACCATGATTGGTGGTGGGGGAACCCAAAGAGGGTTGATAAGAGGAGGGTTGACCAAGGGAGGTGGAGGGTTAAATGGAGGAAGGTGGACTATGGGTGTATGAGTGGAGGTTTGGGAAATTTGGTGGGAAATATTCAAGGTAAAGGTAGGAGTTGCAGATACAATTGAGAAATTTGACTAAGGATTAGCAACCTTGGAAATAATAGAAGGAGTTGCTGCAGTCAGAGCAGATAATTCTACAAACTATTGAAGATAAGAATTTTCAATAGCTGAAGTAAGCTCTGTTACTAGACCTCGAAGGGAGTCAAAGTGTTGGAGAAGATGAAAGTCAGTTTGAGTGGAGGTAGAGGCTTCCCCAATAGGACTTTGTTGTAATATGGATGGATCAAAAACTGTCTGGGCTATCCAATTCTGAGATTTGGTTCTGAACTAGCTTTGCTCAAAGTGTAATTCGAACTGGATATCCTGCAAGGTTGCAAGGTTTTCAGGGAGGGAACTTGCTCTGTGGAGAGGTTTTCTAATAATAAAACTCTCAGATATGGGATTTTTTCTTAGGATTTTCTCTAGATTGTCAACTATTGCAGGGGGTATTTTGGTCAAGATGGGATCTGGTAAATATTCTTCTGGAAACCAGAACTCAAACCCAAGGCACAAACAGGCTGAATGTTTCTACAAAAAACAAATCTGTAGAAAATACTTAAATCACACAGTAATTCGATTGGGGTTTCTGAGTTCTGATGAAAGATGAGATTTTCAATAATTCCCCAGTATGGTCGCCGTTATGTTAGCCCTCTGTAATTTGCAATATTGGCAAGAAAAAATTATAGAGGACCACATCAAACCACTTTGGAGTCTAGGACCTAGCCTTCCTAGACTAAGAGAGGGATTTTTCTATTTTATGATTTAACTTGAAAATTATAAATGCTGATATTAGGCTAGTTTTAGAAATAAAGAGGGTTGTTTGTTTGATTAATTGGGTGGTTGGACAGATAGTGCTGCCGAAGCTAATCCATTGGGATATGGATTCAAAAGGCTGGAATGACACATCAACATCAAGAGCATCACAACAAAATCTAACTGTGCTAAATGGATCTTAGAGCTATATGAATTATGAGGTGAAAGATATAGTGAGGTTCAATAATGACTAAAGAGCAGTTAAGAATTGTTTAATTAGATGTTAGTAGACAACATTAAGATTGTAAATGCAGACAAAATTAAGGTGCTCCGATAGTAAATCTTAATCTAAAATTTCTGATTTACAATTAGATGAAAAGATGCACAACAGGGAGAACAATGGAAAAATTTAAAATAGAGAAGTATCACATCACCATTTTAACACAGCTCAAGAATCCTGTAAACGGTCTTTGATTATTGATTTCCAACTCCAAAATTATGGTGCTCCAATATAGTAGTTATTACAATGCAGGGGCTAACAATATCCAACCCTTGATAACGAAAATTCTAGCAGTATTTAAATAAACTTAAGTTGGTTGCCCTAAAAAGATCAAGAAACTAGTCTGTCCCACTATATGTTCTAGCAGTAGTAGGAACATCTGATGGGATTGTTGAAATGGGAACAACTTCCACTGGGATGAGTGCTACTCGAGCTGCTTCTTCTTTATCCTTCAATAGCTTCTCCATCTTTCTTTCCATCTGTTTGATTTGGGCAGACTATTCCACAACTAACCTTAATAGATCTGCCTTATGTGACTCATCTTCCTCAATGCCTTTGGCCAAGGGGTCTTCTGTTGCTGGCATCTTGAGTTGTTTCCTGAGGGATGCTAAGTTAGTATTATTCTTCTTCAAGACCTCCTCCACAACTTGAACATTGGTTGGTTCATGACCCATCTTCACTATTAAATCTTCTAAAGACTTGATCCTTGAGTCTTTAACCATGGCAGATATCTTATCCATCTTGATTTGTGACTAAGCATTGGATAAGGATACTTGCAACTTTGAGAAGCTCATAGCAGTACTTGTCAAGGTGGAGGCCACCATTTCTCTAGTCTGCTTGTGTAATTCCATTTGGTTAATCGGATGGATTTCCTTGGCATTAAATTCGAATGATGCCTTCTTGTAATTTCCAGTTCCTTAGGGTTGTGGGACGAAGGCTTCTAGAAATTCCATCTGCATCCTTCTATTCTCAGTGTCAAATGTAGATAGTAACGTGCTTTGTGAACTTGGGGTCTGCTTCCAGAATTTATTGTAAGTTTTAGTCTTCAACACCTCATTTCTCAATTTTATTTCCTTGAATATTTCATAAACTAATTTTCATTGGCCTTCTATGGCAGTTCTAGAAGGATATGTCTGCAAGGCCTACTGCTGTAGAGGCATTGTGGCTATAGAGGTAGGGGAGGCCATTGTTTGACCACCCACTAGAGATGGCCCAGGGGTGTCTGCAATATGAACATTGTTTGTTGCCCTGATTATCCTCCTTGGTTAATATCCATATGAACTCGGGCCGTCTTCCTATATCTTAGTTTGAATTATTTACTAGAGGTATCGGTCATCGAGGGTGACTGATCCTCTCTTGGTGTTTTTCTCTCTATATCTTTCTCTTGCACTTTCCCCTTGTATTCTCTTCCTTTTTCATTCTTCCTTCCTTGTGGTGTTGGGGTCTAGATGCCTGGAGTGGAGAACACATGTTCTTCCTCTTCTTGGAGGGTATTAGCCACCCATTATGTTTGATTGGCATATTGCTCAATTGAAGGTATGTGTGTGTGAAAATAGGGTGTGGATTTGTTTTCCACCATTTTCCTAGAGATAATCCCTGGAGGGTCATAAGACCAAGTGAAACTGTGGCTGAAACCCATCTCTTTCAATATATTTTCTACCTCCTCTCTTGCTGCTCTACTATTACAGATGAAATGCCAAATTTTTGTCTTGATCTTGAACTGATTCTTCTTCTTTACAGAGACAAAGTAGAGCTCATCTTCATGTATCATTTTCCTTATTTATTCTAGTGCAAAGACCCTCATGGAGAGAAAATTTGGCAATTTGTAAGGGGTTGGCTCACTTCCATAGACTCGAATCTTTGTGTAACTTTTGTACAAATACCAACCTATTGTCTTCACTTGCTCTGTTAACTGCATGGTTTTCTTGTTTTCTTCCTTTATCCTAGACTCTGCTGCATCGCTGAGTGTGCGAATGGCTGGGTGCACAAACATATCGAAAAATTACTTGTATGTATAATCTTTCTGATCTTTTAATAGAAGGGTGGTCCAGAAAATTATAGAGTGAGGCTCATCATCTTCATTTACCTTCATCATCTAAAATTGAAACCTTCTAGACTGGAAATGAAAAAACATATATAACAACACAACGGAATATTTGAGAATATCCTCTGTATCAAACTTTAAAAATTGTTCATGAATGGCCTCTACAAGAAACTGAGCATAGTTGAATAGGATTGTGGGCCTGGCATATGGGGAAAGAGTGGACAAAAAACCTATGATAGCTTCATACCCATTGATCAGTATGATAACCCAATAAATAAGGTAAAACAGATATAATGTGCTTGGTCCTATCAGAAAAGGTAGATGAGGGATAAGGAGGGTTCTTTGTAGGCATTGGGGTATAAGGGGCCATGGAAAGTTTCAAAATTTTGGCTCTACTGGCAGGGTCAAGCTTCTGATAAAATTCTTTGAGGGCTTCATACGAGAAAGCGACCACTTGTTCAGGAGTGGGGGGCTTGCATTATCTGTTGGATGGATTGAGCATTGATGTCAAACATGATTTCTCCTATTGGGGTGAATATGGTCCCCTCATTAATGTCATAATAGCTTCAGCACTTCCTAATGAACTCTGGGAAACTATGGGTTTTTGGGAAGATTTAAAGAGGTAACTGGGTCTCCCATAGGCTAATGTCATCGGCTCCTTCGAGAAATTGGTCCTCAAACTAGAATTGGACATCGAATAAATCAAAATCTGACTCTGTCTCATGGATTTTGTAGTCTCTATCTACTAGAGCCAAGTGATATAGGTCCACTTGTGGGTATACCATAGAATTAAAATGTCGTTGATCTAACTTTGGAGGCATTCTCTTCAATGATTCTTCTTTCACAATCCTGCAATGGAGAAAGGGATGACAAAGAGGGGAACCAAGAAAGGGAAATGATTATGGGTTAGCACTAGGGCATGGATATGACAGCAGGGGATAGTAACCAGGATTGACAGTCTAAACCAGCCCTGTAATCTGGTTTCACAGAGTGCTGAAAACTCTTCTTTGAAATTCAAACTTTCTCCAATAATACCTGCAAATTCAGTTCCTGCATTAGTGTGACAATAACTGAGAGAGTAAACTTTGTGGTTATGTCGGTATTTGGCTTTAAAACAGTGGTGGTGGTGTGGAGGTGGCATGGGTATGTTGGGTAGTGGCCCAAACCTTTATGGTGCAACAAATTTCTTAACAAGAGGGGATGTGATTGAGTAAAGCAGACATCGAGATAAAATGTGGCACTTATGGTACAGGTAACGGTAAAAATGTCTAGCGGTTTGGTGAGCGGCACAAAGTATTTATTGGAGGGGGTTGTGAGTGTTAAACCATATTAGAGAGGAGGGTGCAGAATAGCCTTGGGCACGACACATAGCCAAATGGGTGGTATGGGATACCGCCCATTTCAGACCCCCCTCCTTTGTTAACCTTCGGCAGATGTAGGGAGGCAGAAAGGTGCAATGACCCATATGATGTGTGCAGGTGAACGGGGATGGTGGAGAGTTGCGGGAAGTTTACACACACTTGACATGGCGAGGAACAGGTGGGTTCGCCTAGACTTAAAAATATTTAGGTATTTTCTTTGAATACATAACATCTGTGCCAATATCGCACTTCGCATCCTGTTGTCTTTAAATTTTCTTTAAAACCTATCTTTTAAAATTTTTGATGTGCGCATTACGATCAGGTCCCATCTAGCTTCGCACATTGCACTTCGATGATCATAAAACATTGCCTCTCATGCCTATCCTGTAACTTTCATGATTTTCGATTACGATTGGGTCCCACCTATCGCACATCGCACTTTGGCAATCTTAACACTTACCATGGGCGATATATTTTAAAACTTGCGATGTGAATTATGCAGGCCAAGGACACATCATCTTCAGCACCACTTCCACGTCATCAGCCACGTCATTTCCATGTCACTGCCATGTCATCATAAATCAACTACAGTCTATGAGGTCGAGGACTCGTCACCTGCCATGTTACCCTAACACGTCAGCTCATATTGCACTTCGGAAATTATAACTCTTATCCCTTCACTTATTCTTTAAAAATTGCGATTTGCGATTGCGATTGGCTCCCACCGCATCACATATCGCTCTTTGGCGAATTTAACATTTACTTTCGTGCACTTCCTTTAAAATCTGCGATGTGCGATTATGGTCGGGATATATTGCAAGTTAAAACAATTAACTTGTGGGCGCTATAATAGGTAAGTTGTAACATGCATGAATTGCAAAATGCGATGCGTTAAATGCTGGAGGTTGAGAACAAGTGAAAGGTAAGGAAAATGCAGAGTATCATGCAGATTCAAGTAATGTATAAAGGCCAAATGGGTCCCACCAAATCGCATCAGCGGAATTTTATGTTTTGGTGATGAGTAAGAAGAAACGATTAAATTTGGTGGGGTGTGGGTAGGAGGTAAGGTTTGTGGTTGTATAACATGGCTGTTTGGTGGGCAGGCATAGTTGTGGTGTTTAAAACTTCAGACTTAGATATAAGTGGGTTTTATACAAGGATAAGTCCGAAAGTTTATGTGTGTGTGGGTTTTAGGGTTCAAATGGGATTCTGAGCATTGGAGTTTAGAGTTTTAGGAAAATGAAGGTAACAAGAAGGCAGATGGAACGAATGAGGGTAGTATGGATTCTGCTCACTATTATACTTAATAAAAAAACCCTTTCCTCCTTCCCTGAATTGAAAAGGGAGATGAATTCTTCTAAAATTCTTGGCAGTCAGACTCTCCCTCTCTTTCTCTGAAAGTAAATGATAACCATGGAATATTATTTTCAGTGAGAAAAATCTAGACTATAATGAGTCACCTGGTGATACTATGAAATACAGGGGTCTAACACCACTGACAACAAAGAAACCAAATACACACATGCATATGCTATGCATGCCAAAACCATATAGGAAATCATACATGCAACATGTTACCTACAAGTATTCCCGCTCAAGCTACTTGATCTAACTTTCCCTTGCTTTATCCTTTCTTTCCTTATTTTTCCTCATCCTTCCTTTACTTTCCTTGTGCTTCCTTTGATTTCTTTATTTTCTTCTTCTATTGGTTCTCTTCTCCTCTCTTATACTAATCCAAAATATGGACTGAAAAAAGGATGTGAATTGATCATCGGAACCATTTTATCATTGATGCCTCTATTTTTTTCAGTTTTCCATTATTTCCTTTTATTTTCCTCCTCATTTTCAACATGTGACCTTTCACCTTCTTTTTCTCCTAATTTCCATTATTTTCATAAATAAATGCCACTTTTCCTTTGCTAATGTATTTGACATTTCCTTTGTCAATTTCCTTAGCCATAATAAACCAAATGAACACCCCCACTAGGATTGTTTGCCCAACATTTAGCTTGGAATAAGTGTCCCATGACCTTGGTATTGTTTTTCCCTTATTAACTTTATTACATGAAATTTTAACCCGGGGTTATTACAAACCCATCCCCCTTAGCGGAACAACGTCCTCAGTGTTCAATGACACCTACAACAAGGAAAATTTCTGAAAACTGAGAGTATACTACCTATGGAGCTTTTTAAATTAGCTCGTTGCAGTATTTACAATGAACAACTTGCTCAAAAGAAAAACCATCATGACAATCATGACAACCATACCACTTATTAGAGATTTATAACATGACTCATTGTGGTATTTACAACCACATATACTTATGCACGTTTGCTTCAACCAAAAAATAATCATATTGTCTATGGATATTTATAAATGCAGCTCGATAAAATATTTACAATAATGCACACATATATACATATGCACATTTGATTTAACCATCAAATAAAAGGATATGATGCATGCATCCACAAAAAGGGAATCCAAAGGATGACACCTCCACCCTCAAAAGTAGTACCAGGATTCACCTCCTTCCCACGAAGTCTAGAATCCACTACCAAATTCAAACTTACACCCAATTTCCAACGCTATGATCATGCGTTTCCTATTCCCTCAATGAATAATTACCGGATCATTGTTCTAGGGAAGACTCCCAATGTGCATTTGATTCCATCTGGAAATGCTAATGACCAGAAAAAATCCATTCCCTAACCTTCCCTTCTTTGCTACACAGTCCCTCAGGCAATCCGTTCATCCACTTCCATGCAACCTCTCACCTTCCAAGTTCCCCAGCATTCCCTTTCCTGGACGATCCATCCCTTGGAAAAGTTTCCTTGCATCATAAGGTCAAAAAACCAAGGCATATCCTTGACTCAAAACCATCATATCAATCATGGAATTCTCATGGAAATCAGTGGACACTATTGGGTACTAGTTTCCTACAATGGCCCTGCTCCTGAAGTTATTTACCATCATACTGCTACCTATTCCAATTCTTTTTATTGTTGTTAATCCTTGCAGTCATTTTTCTCCACCGAACACATGTGGTGTGTGGTGCCTTCTCCTTGAACGATGAATTCAAAGCTTGATAAGGTTTTGAAGAAGAGGGTGGGCCTTGAAGAAGAGGGGAAACTGAACATTTGCAGGAATCAACAATCCCACATTTCTCTAGGTAGTGGGTAAGCGTGCACAAAGGGGTAAGGGAATAGGGAGTAGAGGAAGAAACTAATGTAGAAATAGTTGATTCAGAACCAATCACCAAGGTAAATTATCTTTTATATTGCTTGCTCCTTTGATTATGCATCTCAATGTGTATCTAGATATTCTCCTGGATAATATGGAGTGGTGAGTAACCCCAAGGGGCGTGTGACTCCTAAAATTTCCCAGAAGAAGAGGAAAAATGGTATGATACTAACATATAAAGGCATACCCAGGTAACCAATTTCACGCCTAGTAAGCACTCATTTCTTGACTTGAAGTGGCTTTTCATATCATTTCATCATATACTCATATCATTAAATTGATAATGAAGTCGAATGCTAATGGGGTGATACCAAAGTAGGGGGAATAATTGTGGTATGGAATAGAGGAGAAGTTTATAATTTTAACCAGTGGGTAGCAAGGACTAAAAGGTAAAGGTTGTTCATCTATCCTTATGCTCCTACATTAACTTGGACACCATGTTGACAACATAACTAATATATGGTCTAGTAGCTATGAGATAATTCAGGCTTCCAGCTAGACTCCTCTACCTATTTCATTCCTAGGCTCATTCTTGAAAATGAGACTGGCTATCAGAGACTGGCAAACAATGAATACTGGTATGATATGATTGGAAATTACTAGGTCTATCGATAATGACCCTCAGGAAATAACTTATGTCTATCACTTGGTAGGTACCTTCTCAAGACCCAGCAACAAATGTATAACTATAGCTTTCAAAGAGCCAACATCAAATGTAGAAACTGTAACAAATTACCTCGAAGTTGTTGAATCACCACCTTGAAGTTGTTAAATCACCACCTAGAGCACACAATATAGCAAAATAATTGAGCCAACAATTGTAGAGACTGTAGGAGCTTACCTTGAAGTTGTTGAATCACCACCACAAGCACACAACCTAACAGTATCACACAATTTAACAAAGAAATTTCTTTTAGGTATGTATTCATTTTAATCATTTAAATTAGCATGTGAAATATAATATGAAATCTGGAATATTCATTAAAGCATGTGTTCATTTTAATCATTTAAATTAGCATGTGAAATCTGATATGAAATATGGTATATTGGTTAATCTTTATTTCTTTAGAATGGATTTTTAATAGCTTATGTTAACCTTCTCCTTGTGAATGAGTTTATGTTTGTTGTGATGTGAATGACTTCTATGTGCTTCACCTTCATGTCTGCCATGGTGTCGTCTCCACCGAAATTTGCAAGGGAGTGTGAGGTACCCATTATTTGACCCCTTCACCATATACTTCCAACCTGGAGACCCTCATAATAAACTTTGGATCCTCCTTTCTTCACACATGACACTCTACAAACAATCATCATCATAATGGTACCATATAGTTATTTAACCTTTCAATACTTACATGTATATTATTTTTGTAAAATTAAAGTAGATAAATGAATACCTTATGTATTGGATTGGGATGATTCTAGCCCTCTCGATGGTGATATTTTGGAATGCAGGCATTACCATGTCGAAGTGGTCTCGTGGAGGGTTTCACCATTCACCATTGTTCTTGGGGAAGGCATAATTGGGTGGGCATAAATTGGTAGCGGTGACCACAATAGAAGGGCTACTTGGAACACACCACGTGGGAGAATCCATGCATTTTATCTCAAAGCATGCGCCACAGGACGTCCTCTATGGTTCTAAGTATCTTCAAGCTCTTCATCATAGAAAAATGATAGTTCATAATAGAAATATGGTATGCAAGACAAAAGTGTTGGTGTATTATTGTGTTTATAAAGTGTATAACAATGGCGTTGATGTGGGCTCGCTTGGATGCCAACATTTATATAAATGTGAAGAAATGGTCTCCACACTGGGGAAATTGGATTGCATGTAAGACCACAGGCCCACCCGAAATTTCACTTATTTATTTATTTTTAATTTGAACAAAGGTCAGTTCATGGTAATGCAGGAGTTTGGTAGTGTGCAATGGTATAACTGAAAGGATCAGTAGCAATTACATTTAGAGGTACCGAGTATGTTGAGATAAATGTCATCTCTAAAAATAATTGAGAAACTGAAAAGTAAAATGGAGCAGAGAGTTTCTCATCTCAATATTACGAAATAGTTAAATAGGAATACATTGGAAACATCAGCAATAAATGAGTGTAGTGTAATTGGACTAAACTGGAATGACTAGAAACTGAATTGGACACTTGTACGGATGGTTTCGACACCTAGCAGGTGGTTGGGATTACATTCTTTAACACTCCCTTTAATTTCAACCACATAAAAATTTAATTCAGATACCTACTGGTCTATGTCTCAGCGAGGATTACAATTTAAAACACTTGACTTCAACTAGATTTAGTTTTCTTCTTCTCTTCTTCCAAATTATGTAGCCTCTAAATTGTTTCAGATTTTTAGCTTTGCTGTATTCTTCAAACTTCAGTTTCTTGATTTACTGGTGTAGGTCTTTTACAATTCCAGGTTGTCTAAGCATGTTCTGGACATCTTCAAAAAATGTGGGCTGCTGCCACATATTGTCTTCTGTAGTGCACTTTTCATCATCAATCTGTTGCAACATAAGATTATAACAATATCTTATCTCTTCATAACTCCAATACCTGAAAATATCATTGACATGTTCGTCATGCATGTCTTCTTTAGCATTCATATCTACATCTTCTGTGTAGATCTCATCCGGACATGGTGTTGGAAGTCATGTTTCAATAAACTTTAACTCTTCTTCATAATCAATCTATGTACCTGCACACTTGAAATCAATGTTAGAATAAAAATTATTTTCAGAACGACGTTGGTTCTGGTATTTTTGCTCTTCAGTGAGAGCTTTCTCTTGTTGTGTTTCTTTTTCTGCTTCTTTCTCTATTTCTTCCTTCTTCTCTACAATGAGAGCTTTCTGCTGTTGTGCTTCCTTTGTTGCATCTTCCTATGTCTCTGTCTCTGTCTTTGTCTCTGCCTTTATCTTTTTCTCTGTCTCTTCTTCACTAACCTGTGCTGCTGCAAACAGGTTGTCTTCCACTAACTACAGTGGGGTTATCTCACCAAATAGCATCATGTCAATATCTTGTTTTTGTTGCATCATCTGCAACTAGTCATCATTAACCAAAAATTCTCTTTCAAAATCAACAATATTAGTATCTGGATTTACCATATCATCAGCAAGCTCTGTTGCTGGAATCGCCATATCATCATCAGCAAGTTGTGTTGCTAGAATCATCAAATCATCGTCAGCAAGATGTGTTGCTGGATTCATCATATCTTTGTCAGCAAGCCATGTTTTTGGTATCATCAAATCTTCTTCAGAAAGCTCTATTTTTGGAATCATCAAATCATCGTTCACATGTAGCTATGTACAATGGGGTTCACAAGCATCTTCGTGCTCTCTCTCTGCTACTTCTGCAATTTCTTTGCAGACTTCATCCACTTGTGACTGAGCACAGTGGGATTCAAAAAACTCTTCATCTCGATGTAGATCTGCTGCTACAGATCGACCTTCATCTTCAACGCTCCCATTTGCACCAAAACACCTGTCAAGGGTATCCCATGCCTCCTTGGCTATCTTGGCATCTGAGATTAAGGGAAGTATATTTTCATCGACTGATCCTTTTATGCATCTTAATGCATCTTTTTGCCTTCGTATTTCCAGATCTAAAAAGATCTCAAACATCTTCTGTTTTTGCTTTAGCCTCTTCGCTTTTCCCATGACCTCGTTTCTTGGCTTCCACAAACAGAAGAGTCTACATATGCATCAAAATACCTTGCTTCCAAAATTTCTTTACTCAAATAATCTCCTTTTTAACAGATTCACTTTCACTTTCTCACATCACAACTTTAAGTTTTTTTTTTTTTTTAAAACTCCAAAAAAAAAATCTTTTTCTCAACGGAATCTCCTTTAAAAATCTAAAAATATCTTTTTAAATATTGTAGCCCTTTTCGTTTCTTTTTATAGAACATTTGCAAATTTTTATGTTTTTTGTTTTAAAAAAAAACTTTAAAAAAAAATTCTCATTCATATAAAAGGGCTAACTCCTTTTTCCCAAATCACAAGTAAGTGTAAAAACAACATACATGGCCATCGTTTTGTGCACGTAGCTTAATTTTTTTACCTTTGACTCATTTAATCAGTTTGAAAAGCTTCCTTCATCTTTTTGTTAAATATGAATAATGGCTTAATGTTTTGTGAAGAGATACCTTAATGCATACGCTCCTGGATTTGGTTGATCGTTCCCATCTCGAAGCACACAACCTATGGAGTAAAGCCACAGATAGACTCTTCACAAAAATATGGGGTCCGCAGCAATAGCAGCGCAACTTAACGCAGGTAATGAAGCGCTTGTTCCACGTTTAGTTTAACGCAGTCGATCCACGCAGGGCCCGCGTCATTTGAGAAGCGTGTAAGTGGATTGCAGTTAACACTGGTAAATCTACATGTATCAACTGATATGTAGTTGCTTCATGACTTCACGCCTTAATTCTTTTTTAAAATTATTTGACTGGAGCGGTCCTGATAGTAAACAGCCGCGACTATTGAAAAACAACGCAAGTAAAAAAAATAACATGGGTATGGCTTGCGTTCTCGCGCCAATCCCTTGTTTTGGCACGCTGGAGCGAGTATTCGCTTAACATTTGTGCCAACCAAAAAAACATTCTTTGGCTTTCTTCGAACAACCTTTCTGCAATTCGTAGGAGGCTTTTTCTTCAAAAAATTTCCTGCTCTTCAATGAGTCTTATGCAAGCTAGCTTCTCCTCTCTACTGCTCCTTCTTGGCTCTGTTGCTGCTCTCCAAGGAGGCTTATGCAAGCTAGCTCCAATACCATGAAAATAATTGAGAAACTGAAAATTAAAATGGAGCAGAGAGTTGCTCATCTCAATCTTACGAAATAATTAAATATGAATACATTGGAAACATCAACAATAAATGAGTGTAGTGTAACTGGACTAAATTGGAGTAACTAGAAACTGAACTCGACACTTGTACCGATGGTTTCGACACCTAGCAGGTGGTTGGGATTACATTCTTTAACAATCTCATATTTTTATTCTTGTAATACGTATCTATCTATTGAGTAGAGCACTTACTGCAACAAAATACCATTATAGAGATATGCCATTGTAGTTCAACAGGTTATACGACCTAGTGCAGTTATGATTTCGTATTTCTATACATTCTACTTTGAAACAATGGACTAATGGAAGAGTTGGGAAAGGGATTTTTTCCAGGCATCCTAATAGTAGTAAACATTTCATTGATTCCCATCACTGCAATGTAATCTCTTCAAAATGAATTTGATATTTGGACATTTTTTTGTATCAAGCATGTAGGATATTTTTTGTTCATATTAAAAAGCTTAAGGATGTGACACATTGCACGGTAGAAGTTGTTTCATATTTCCCTAAGGAGGATATTTTCAGGTCTAAGGCCTCGGTGATGCCAAGATTGATAAGATTATTGAAGCAGGAATGTCAATTTTTTACCTTAGCCCACTTTTTAATTGTTCTTTCTTTAGAAACATTTTTTTTTGTGGGTGGCTTGGATTCATTTGATTGTTGTCTTTGGAAACCCCAATGGGTTTAGCCAGTGCCAACTAGCTACATTCTCAATGCATTGAGATTATATAGATTAGTTTTCAGTCTAGAGAGCTTGACAAGCTACTAGAAGGTATTGTACTTACTGTAGAAATGACTTGACAGCTATTTGGTTTCAGTGATATAGTTGAGTTACATTATTAATAATGATTGATTTGGTGGAGTCATTTGTGGGCATTGGTAATTACATGAGCATATTCTGTGGTTCTTAAAATTTGTGGATTTTCCTTAATAAGAGGGGTTGACACTGGATCAATTACATAGATCTATGGGGAATGGGGAATTTCACACAAGAAAATCCAAATTATGCTACATTTTGTACATTACTTGTTAAATCTCAGCTTTTGGCATGCTAGGCTACATTGTTTGCAAGGATTTACACCTCAATCAACTTCATCACCTAAGGATAGTTGTAACGCTGGTAAAAGGTGACATTATCCTTTATTGATTATATAATTAGCCCTGAGTTAACATGTAAAAGTAGGTTTCACCCCATTATTATTAGGGTTATATTTTTTCTGGTATCATTGTTGCAACATCTTGTACCATAGGTTCCATGTTGAAGTTTAGACTCTATGTTGAACTTCAATGAGCAAGAATGAGATGTACTTTGGAAAGTTCTATCTTCCTAGTTATAACCTATGGTTGCATTTTATCTATTTATATGGTGTCTAGTAGTTGAAACATGTGTGAGTAGTATAATTCTTTAGATAGTATTACTAGGAGGATGCACCTGTGTTTTTTTGGTTTGTGGGAACTTGTATATCATTTTGTCATCTTATAGTTGCACAAACAATCCCCTATCTCAAAATATGGTATTGGTGTTGATTTTGCGACTAACTCTTGACCATATAACTCAGATGGATGAGAGTGAGATGTTCAAAGGCATTATACAATTATAGTTCCATTTATTGACTAAACTTCTCTCTTGCATGAAGGATAGATATATTTTTTTTTAGAGACTTTTTTTATAACTGGCCAACTTTTATTTGAATATACATTCTTATGAATTTACACTCCTACAATACTCAAAGGTATTGTCTTGTCTCTTGGATCAAAATAATAATTCTACTACCTTTTAGGAAAACATAAAAAATTTTAGATATAGGTGTGACGTCCAAAAAAAATATATCTTTCTGATTCCATGTTATGACCATTATTTAGCTTTAAAACAAAATTTTGATTTTTCTTTACCTTTCCTAATCATGGCATTGTTCATTCTTGGCATTTTGGTTTTTGATTTACAACATAAAATCTTTTCTCTCTTGATGTAGTGAAAAATTGTCGAGTGATTGGAATCATGAAGAAACTTTTGACCTTTTTTACAATCATCCATAGATAATATCTTCAGCCATTAAAATCTAGTGAATGGAATCATGAAGAGGTTTTTGACATCATTTACATCCAACCATAAATAAGATCCATCCCTGATTCAAGACATCTTGAGGAGCTTTATCTTGTATAAAGGTACCTAAACCTTGTGGATGTTTGATTTATCATTTTTCTAGTGATCTAAATTTTTTTCAGTATTGTATGAATACTCTGTTATGAAAATAGTGAGGATAGAATCATGATAATAAACTTTATAATAATTATATTTTATTTCTAAAAAAACATTTTATTAACAAGTTCCACAACAACAGGTGAGGTTCATTTACTCAATAGAAACATTACAAAAGATATATCTACTAAGTTGCTTGACCTGTTCAGTTTTTGTTAATATTCTACTTTGTTTTTCAAAGATATATTTGTTTTTCTGTCTATATGCCTTATGATTCAATATTCTAATAAATTACAGCAAGTATTTGGTATTCAACAAGTTGTATTAAAGCTACTAGTCCCAATTTTTCCTGCCATCTTTTGTATGTTTTTCACCTCAAAACTTGCTGCTTCTATGACCACTTTTGCTGCTATTTAAAATATATATATATAAAACTTCCTTGGAGAACTCTTAAGGGCTTCCCCACATTTTTTTAATGGAAACTGGATTTAATGCAGCCAACTGAAAACATGGATGCTTAGATCTGAGGGACCTAAGTGGATGTGGACTCAGTTTTGACCTTGTTAAAGTAGACATAGTTATCCACGAGTAGCATTCAACAATTTATTCAACACACATAGTTATGCTTGTATTTTCCTGAGCATTAACCAATATAGCTTTTGAAGCTGAGAACTGGTGAAAACAAGTCGTTGAAATATACACAATTATATGAGCAACAAATTTACACAAATATTTCTGAGTATAAGAAAATTTGGATCCCTAAAGCTACACTATATGAGTGTTGGGATTCAAGTAGTATCTACCTATTTTTGGGATTCAAGTATTATCTACCTATTTTCAAGAGGAACGTAGTATTTAAAAAAAAAAAAAGGTTATCAAGCGCAAATGATGCCTCTTTACCTATATGTCTCAATAAGAGTATGAACAAAGTATGTTTCCACAAGCAATTTGGTCCTAACAAGTACTTTAAGAAATAATAAGCTTTGGAGAAAGCATTCAAGTGGTGAGCCACGAGGTCCATTAGAAGCAAGGGTTCATGAAACTGTATCCATGGTTTTCCATCGTCCTTCAACTCACCTAAGACCTCCCTAAATTAACTACAAATTCAAATTTAGGAATCTGTTATTCAAGGAGGCTTTTCCATGAAAACTTACTTGTAGACCGTCAGAATCGAATCAATTAGAGAAAGAATGTCAAATATTTTAGGCTCTCAATACCAATCTGCACTCCAAAAACCAAACATTAATTGTCCATTAAAAAAAATGCTACAATCTCACACAATTCACCATCGAGAACTTTCATGCCCAATGAAATGAAATGTGGAAAATGTAAGGATCTTTCTAAGTCAAACAACAAAGACTGGGTGCATTTTGTTCTAAGACGCTCATGAAAATAACACCACGACCATTGTTGACGAGAAATTTCAGCCTTTCGATCCATCTCATGCTCAGGTCTCAGTTGTAGTGGAAACAAAAACAAGGTTCTTTGTCATACAGGGTAAAGATCTCCATATATTCAAGTGGCAGGCGATCCATATCTTTCAGTAACAGGCATGAGGCGGGAGAGGAGGCCTCGTGTTGCCTTATCATGTTTATAGCCTCTGGTTTCTTGGTGAGTATTCTCATTGCCTATTAGATCCAAAAATTGATAGAGATAATAGAGAAATTAGAGAAGTTAAAGTTCTAGATTGATAGGGTAAAATTTACAGATATAAATTGTTTTTCAATCTGAGTGAGTTGGAATTGAGCAAAAAAATCTTATCCTCCAGATTAACTTATTTAGTCTATTGATTTCATTGCTATATAAAAAATAGTAAATATAAAATTGAACCAATTATAAGTCTCTGGACAGTCCTGTTATGTTGTTGTTCTTATACTTAAAATTTGTTTGGACTTCACATTATGTTAGAGAAGATAGAGGCAAATGAACTCAATGCAGTTCTGTTTTTGTTATAACCAATCTACGCACACTGAATGGAATTGCAATTGAGCCCAACGGGTTTTTTTATGTTAGTATCAATCTACTGACACTGAATGGAATTTCTTCTTTGTAGCCCATCTATCCCAACCAGTATATTCAAATTGAATGGAATTTATTCCTTAGAACCAATCTATCCTTTTTGACTGCATCTAGGAGAGTAGGCTTAAGTGTAAGGTAAATCAAGCTCTGCCTGGGAATTCTATTTTTGTTTGCCTCGACAAAATATTATAATTCTCTTAGTTAAGCTTCTATCATAAGCTATTTATTGTGATGTCTCTGTGGAAGGAAAATTATCCAACATCTGAAATGATGCACAAAAATGACTTATGTGGATTTTGCAGTAATACCACAGTTGTTTAGAAATGCCTGTTTGTTTTAAGAGAGCACCATAATTAAGTTAGAGACACACTGCATTTACCTTTGGATCATACCTAGATATGAATGTGAAATGCTACAACACCAATCAAATATTGGGTTCGGGAACACATTATATATATATATATATATATATATATATAATTGAATCGAAACTTAAATAATCATACACACAAATAAATATACACATTTACTTGGTAAAAACTTGAAAATGTTTCAAAGAAACCTCTACCGGGTAAGGGATTGGAAACTTATATTAATCAATAATGATTGTACATAGTTACTGTAGCACTGCAATTTAAAAAAAAAATCAATTGTAAGTAGTGTCTTTGATCTTATCTTGTCTCCTAACCTATGGTGGAGAGCCGTGGGGGATTACATTATATGAGTCTTTATCACATTTTAACAAAATCCAAAAAGAATTCTAGTCCAATACTATGTTTATGTTACAAATTTGTTAGGGTAAAGTCTCTTTTAAATACGTCTTTTAATTGCTTTTAGTGGTTAAGATCATGAGTTCAACTTGAAAAAAGGTCTTATTGTTTCACTATGATTTCCTATCCAAGGTTAAAGGGAGAATGTTAGAATCATGAATTATGTTAAGAATATCACAGGATTAGCTGCTCTTTCCTTGAGAGGCATCTATCTTCTTCAAAAGTTATGGTTTTCAAAGGAATATCTGTCTTTTTCAAAAAGGTAGCAATTACTAGCAAAATTAGTACAAGGAAACAAAGGAAACATTATCCAAATGAAACCATCACTGTTATTCAAAGATTGAATACACATTAAAGCAAGGGGTGTTTCTCACCTAAAGGATGGTTATTTTTCATTGGAGGATGCACTAAAAGGGCCATTATTTTTTTGCTAAGGTTACGGAAGCATATTGCTACCCATTAAAGGGTATATGTGTTAAAGTGAAGTACGAGTAGCAATTATTAAGAAATGTGATGGAGTTTGGTGAAAAGAGTTGGCAACAAGTTTAAATTATTTCTGTGTTCGTGTCATTCCCTTTCACCGAGTTTTAGGGCATGCATAACTCTGCCTCCATTCACTCTTGTGACATCTCCAATTAAATATTTTTATTCTCCAGTTTAAAACAATTTGTTAACAAGTGCCAGCAGGTAGGGTTTCGTGGAGGGTAGTTGTTCCTCGTTTTACAGTTGTGCGTTGGAGGTTAGGTTAAACAACAAGCAATACGGTCAAAGGCGGTAACGTGAATCGTGAAGAACCAACTAACACTCATTTTGTTGATTATCATGCTAAGTCGGAGTTCAAAGTAGCAGATTGGTAGCGGTTTTTAAGGAATTTTTCACGTGAGAATGTGGTCATGGCTCAAGCGTTTGTTCAGACATTTGATGGAGAAAAGGTCAGGATTGGGTCTCAAACCTTCAAGATTACTGGAATCATCATTGCAATGGCAACTCAGACTTCAGCAACAGGTGAGTCCTGGCATAAGAATAACAAAACTCTCCTTCAAGTTGATTCAAATGTTTATTTAAAGCTTTAGCATGAACATATTGGTTGGAATCCTACCATTCATATTCCATACTTTAAACCTGAGTGCCAGCATGTCATTGCTACTGTACAACGTTACATAACCTGTGAGGGTAGGTTTTCAACAATCCACAAATACCAGCTGAGGTTTCTAGCCCATATCTCTAGCACAAAACCTATGAATCTGCCCTTTTTCCTTCACATATAAATGTTATCAATGTCTCTAAAGATACATAAAACCCCAGGCTACTCCCTTCATAATCTCTATGACAGAGGTTTGATTGAGATATTATTAGTTTATCACCTAAGAAAGAAGAGAACTACATGGGAGAAGTGTTTAGTTGATGAGGGATTTACCAGTGTTTATACAAGAAGAAGAGTAGGAAGGCCCAGAAAGTTAAAAACTCAAGAAAAATATTCAAAAACTACCCCTACATCAACTCCTTCACAAGCTGGCCCATCTTTAATGTCATCTAGTAGGCAGACTAGGAGCTTAGCCAGAAAGGCTAGAACCACTACATCAACACCAACAACACAACCAGCAAATGAGGTCTAAACTAGAAATTCATCCAAGGAGCCATAGACCTTGAGGTCTTTTATACATGAGTGTAGAAACAAACTAAAACAAAGAGATACCCTGCTTGCAAAAAAACTATGTCTAAAACAAAAGAGGAGTAACTTCCTCTTCAAAGGGTAAACACGAGAGAAGACTCATTATGATAGAGGAAACTTCAATGGAATTAAGCCCTGAAGACTTAACATCAAGTCCTGTTCTACTTTCAGTGGAAGTCAGCCCTGAATCCATGACATCAAGCCTTGTTCTAGAGGCAAGACATGAGACTCAACAAAATAGTGTCATTTCATTAAAAGAGCCTACTCTTTCACAAGTCGTTTCCTCACTCAAGAAGGGGAAAAGCAAAGTTTCAAAGACTATCACAATGGAAGAACCTACCATAGCTCTGCTTTTCTCATCTATTAGCCAAGAAGAGGCAAAAAACTGTAGTACATTCATATTCATCTTTTGAGGAGGATAGTAGCGAGACAAAGTTCATTGAGTCAGAGTTTGAAGAAGGGTAGTCAAGAAGATTCATACATGGTAGAAAGAGGCCTTTATATATTCCAAACCCATACATTCAAAGGCCTCTCACCAGGTCCAAGAACAAGCTCATATTAACAAGTAAACTCATTTCCTACCCTAATCTCAGGAATGAAATCATAAACATTGATGATAGCCCAAAGAATGAAACCAGGAAGAAAAAGACTCAGCAGAAATATCAAGTACATAAGAGGAGGTCAAACAAAAGGGTAACTAAAGATGAAGCTATCAAGATATTTGCTTCTATATTAGACCTCAGATGAATGAATATACAAAACCTTGAAAATCTGAAGGAACATTTCAATTTTGGTTTATACTCAGTATTTTTGGATATAGCTATCCTCTTCAGAAAAGGTAGCTATTATTTTCAGATTTTTTATATGAAGAAGAAAAGATTTTTTTTGGTTCTATTCTCACATGAATGGCACTAAAGAAGATGAAGTGAACGTAACCTCTGTGCTAATGAGATATTTCCAAGTGTCATCTAACCCATATATCTTCCAGTTGGTTATCCACCCCTATATTTTTGTAGATAAGTATACAGGTGTTCCTTTGAGTTGGTGGATTCCACTTTTTATGGAGGCAGTTTTTGACAAGCTACGAGGAGCACTCAACCACCTCTCCTTAGCCTGCTCCAACTCCATGATGCCATTTTTTGTCTTTATTTTTATTATCCATGAGAATTCCTTGTAACAGAAACCTTTAGATGTATAACGAAATTTTTGTAAGTCTTGTAAAAGCTTTCCTTTGTTGATACATTACCTATCTGGATCTTGTGCTATTTCTTCATCCAAACAGTGGACTTCTATCCTATAGACCCAGTATCCTTTTGCATATTCTTCTAGTCAATAGATTACAAACTTACCCTGGCTACCACGTCAAGCCCTAGTACCCTCATATGTGTGAAAGAGAGTTATCTGTTTGAAACCCTTTCAACGAATGTGAGCTTAAACCACCTTCCAATAATCTAATCCAAATCATATAATAGCCCTTCAGCTTAAGATTTGTCTAGTCAGACACTTGTCACAATCCAAGTACTGATTCTAGCGCTAACATATTTTGGTGCGTCTACCAGGAGACGAAGATTATGAACTTATGTATTCTCCCGAAATTTTTGCATGAATGCCTAGTACTAGTTTTTAAAGGTGAATAAAAACTAGTCACCGTTTCTGATTGTAATTGGTTCACTTGGCGACTCCACAAACAGGACGAGGGGATTCAAGAGTGCCTACCAGAAGAAGAAATCAGAGGTCACCTCCTGTGATTCCAGTTTCTGACCCAGATAAGATAATAAAGGATGAAAGAGGGAAACATAAATCAATTGAAGTTGCATCCCATTCAGTGAAAAATATGCATTTTGTTAGGTAAACATGACTCGGGATAGAGTCAAAGTTGACTAGGGTAGATAGTAGTGGTTTTGGGGCACATGGTTTTGTGCACCCATGGTTCTGGCCCATGGTATTACATGTAATGGAGCCTATAAGAGGCTGGGAATACTTCATTGTAAGGTAGGCCTGGAGGTGAGCAGTGAAGGCTCACTTGGTTGGATTGGCTAGGGTTTTTGGCCAATGGTTAATGAAATTTCATTGGTTGGGTTTTTCCCTGGATTTGGGGTTTTCCCCGATAAACATTTGTGTTTATGTTCATGATTTGTTGCTGGGTTCTTTATGTTTATTTCTCTCAGTAAACTGTTTATTATTTATGCCTTAAAATCTTAACACATTCAAAATACATTCCAAAAGAAAAGGTACCATCATTTGCCTCACAACCTAAAGAAATTTCAGTTTCAAAGAAATCTCTTGAAATATTTCAAGTTGAAATTGTTTCCATAAAAGGCAAAGTAGATGATGTTAGCCTAGGTTCAACTGAAAGTATCTCTCATTCATCACTTAGTAAATCAGAAACAAATATCATTCCAGTGAAAGAAGATAAATTAGAGGTTTTAGGTGTCAGTGAAGAAAACCAAAAGTTAGAAAAATTTGTGCTGACAGAATGGGAATTAGAACAAGTGTTGGAAATTTCACCCTTCCTAGATAGAGCTATTTTAACTGAGGAAGACATAAAATTAATTTTGATTTTTCTTCAAACTCATCCTGAATATTAATCTTCTTTTAGCCCAGAACAGGAGTATTTTCCTTTGTCGCAAAACCCATTTGTTGGCTCATTTTCTTCTCATCAAAGAGGAGATAACCTTCCTAAAAATTTTACTTTTGGTCTCTCTGAATTTTTAGCCCAAAAAAAAAAATTTGAAGCTGCCCCAATTCTTCAAGAATAAACATCTGAAAATGATTCTCTTCGAGAAATTGAAATAAAACCTTTTGTTGTCCATTTCTTTGAAAAACCATTATTTTAAACTCCACAAACTGAAATTTCTACCATTCAAACCTTTGTATCAGCAATTTTTCCATTTGTACCTCAGCAAGTCATGGATCATCCTACTCCTACAAGGATGCAACATATTTTTGCTGCAAGATATGCACCACTCACCCTTCCTCAACCTTTACATCCTCTTCTGTAAGGGGATTATCTGAAATATTTTCCCAAATACAGAGGAGAGGGAGAAGGAGTATCTTCTGAAGAAAACCTAGTTGCCTTCTATAGTTATGCTGATAACCAAAACATCGAACATGAAGATGTTTGGTCAAGACTTTTTGTTCAAATATTAGATGGAGGAGCTAGAAAGTGGTTCAGAAATTTACCACCAAATTCAATACTAGGAATAGATTCTTTGGAGGAAGTGTTTGTAAAAAAATGGGGTGACCGGAAGTATTACCTGTAATATCTCACAAATTTTGGGGCTTTAAAGAAGAAGATTGATGAGTCATTGGCAGATTTTACAAAGAGATTCAATAAAGTCTATCAAAATATTCCTATAGAGGTCAAACACCCTGAAACCCCAACCAGGATTACCTTTGCCAATGCCTTATACTCCAAGTTTTAACTATGGTTGAGAGTTGAGAAGCCACAAACATTAGTGGGTATGCAGGAGGTTGCTATTGGAGTGTAGTCCAATATTATGGCCTCAAGAACGTTGAGAATTCAATAAGGGAAGGGGGAAAAGGATAAAAGAAAACAAAAGAGGAGAAACCATCTTCCTCCTCTAAAACTTTCAAAGCTGAAGAAACATTAGATCAGATGTCAAATTTGATTAAAGATCTTCCTTCTAAAATAACAAAACTATATTTAGAAAATAGGGCTGCTGCTAGGCCCATTCAAAATGAAGGAAACATAAATTAGGCTCCTTTTAGGAGACCCTTTCAGCCCCAAAAAAAATATAACAGTGCCCAAGGTGAAATCCCGATGATCAAAATGTTCAGCCTCCACTAAATAATTTTTCTGAAGAAAATTAGCAAGAAGAAGAAGAAGAGAATGAAGATATAAATCTTGTTGGGGAGACATCACAGACAACTTGTTTGACTTTACAATAATATGAAGATCAGTCTAGGATAAATCTATTTTCAGATGATCAGGGGGCTCATATTCATGATCAAAATGAGAAAAAGTAGCCTGAAACTTAGACAAGATATTATCCTTTGAGGTCAAAAGGGGTTGTCCAACAGCCTCAACAAAAATAAGATGCTGAAAAAATTGCTGCCAAGAAAAAAGAAAAGGTTTATGATGTTTATTCATCACCTAACCTTGCACCAATCATCGAAAAAAGTGCATAAAATAAATATTTGACTCCACTAAATTTCAGTTTCAAGTCAGAATTGAATAAAATCAAGATTCCAGTCACACTCCTAGAATTGTTGAAAAATCCATCCTACAAAGAGTCATTCAAAAGTCTGCTTCAGCCATCCCTTTCTCCTGATTATGTCAATATTGAAGATGAAAATCCTACAATATTTTTAGGCAGCCATGTCTAAGATAAAAATGATGATAATTCTCCACCTTTTTATCTTTCACTCAACATTCATAACAAATTGCTGCATAACTGCCTATTAGATTCTGGGGCCTCTTACAATTTGATGCCCAGGAAAGTGATGGATGAATTAGGACTAGAAATCACTAAAAAATACCATGAGCTATACAATTTTGACTCCAAAAGGGTCATGTTTAAGAGTGATCAAAGACTTGGTAATTTCTTCTACCCATCTTCACATGAAAAGTCTAGTGATGGACATAGTGGTTGCTGATATACCATCAATATTTGGAATGCTTCTTTCTAGATCTTGGTCCAAAAATCTGGGAGACACTCTTCAAATGGATATGACATACGCCACTATCACAGTCTTAGGAGGGTAATTTAGGAGGCCGTATCGAGAAACACAGATGGCTTATATCATAAGTGATCAGAAAAATCCCTCAAATCATCCTATATATGCAAAGGATAAAGAGTTAGGATCATATGTTTTACACCTTGCTATCGATGACAACCATTTTCAGCCTAAAATTAATAAAAAACAACAGCTACTCATCTCAAAAGAGCTGAATTCATAAGTTAGACAAATCTGGAAATTGTATTTTGATGGAGCCTCATTAAGAGAGGGATCAAGGGCTAGTATAGTTCTTATTTCTCGCACTCAACAGGTAGTGACTTTATCATGTAAATTACAATTTTTCACAACTAATAATACTTCTAAATATGAAGCACTAATTCTGGGAATGAAGGCAACAAAAGATTCAGGAGCAGAGTAGTTGATCGTTTTTGGTGATTCAAAGTTGGTGGTATAGCAGGTGAGATATAACTATCAGGTAAAAAATTTAAAATTGGAGAGTTATAGAAATGAAGTCTGGGATTTGATTGAACAGTATTTTTCAACATTCGATCTGACTTTTGTTTCTAGAGAAGAAAATGAAATGGCAGATTCATTGGCCATTGATGCTAGTAATTTTAAGGTCCTCTTGATGTCAAAACTACATATGATATTCAGATTAAAAAAATACCTTCCATTCCTGATAATATCAAATACTGGCAAGTGTTTGAAGATGAAAAAGAAATTCAGAAATTTTTGGAATGTGTGGAGGAATTTTCAGACATTCAAATTGACAATGAACAAGACACAGTTGAAAGTTAGAACAACAAGTAATTCAAAAAGACTTTGGCTGGAAAAGACATTATTGATATGAAAACAAACTTCATTCCTAAAGGCTTGGTTCCTTTAGAAAGGTTGTTTGACAATAATGATGTATTTTTAAAGCCTGATAGCAAGATGGATGGAGAAAGTATAGTTGATTGCAACATTCGTACTGAAAATTAGCGTAGATATGTTAAAGTTTCTAAATTTCTTCTTGAAGAAACTAGAACTAAATATTTCAAGTTTTTGAAGTAGTGTGCAGATATTTTTCTTGGTCTTACAATGATTTGAAGACATATGAAAGAAGCATAATGGAGCATAAAATCCCTCTTAAATCATAGGAAAAACCCGTGGCACAAAAGATAAGGCATATCAATCCTATGCTGCTCCATATTATTGAAAAAGAAATCAGGAAAATGTGGGAATCCAACATAATTATGCGTTTAATATTTTCCAATTGGGTAGCTAATATAGTTCCGGTTCAAAATAAGAATGGTGAAATCAGAATTTGTGTTTATTTTCACAATTTGAACCAGTGTTCGCTGAAGGATAACTATCCTTTACCCAAAATCAATCATATTTTACAGAAAGTTGTAGGTTCAAAGAGATTGTCAATGATAGATGGCTTTTCAGGATACAATCAAATTTTAGTTGATAAGAAAGACAGGGAGAAAATATATTTTACTACACCCTAGGGAACTTTCATGTACAATAATATTCCTTTCGGTTTAATGAATGTGGGTGCAACATTTCAGCATGCAATGGACATTGCCTTTGTAGGAGAAAATGACATATTTGTTGTCAGTTATTTAGATGACATAATAGTATTTTCAAAATCTGTTCATGACCATTTAAAATAGTATTTTCATTGACCCAGAGAGAGTTGAAGCAATTTAGAAAATCAGTTTACCCAGAAATAAGAAAGAGTTACAGTCATTCTTGGGTAATTTTAATTTTCTGAGGTGTTTTGTTCCAAATTTTGTAGAATTAACTAAGCATATAAATGTCATTTTGAAGAAAGATGTAGAGTTAAGGTGCCAAGATGAAGAAAAATAATATTTCTTAGCAATCAAATCTGCTCTGATTGAAGCTCCAGTATTAATCAGCCCTGATTTTGAGAAGGATTTTCTAAATTTTTCATATGCTTCTGAAGAAATTATTGCAACAGTTTTACTTCAAAAGAACAAGGAAGGCTTGGAGCGGCCATTTTATTTTTTCATTCGTGCATTGAGGGATGCTGAGTTAAAATACAGCTTGGTTGAAAAAAAGCATATGCATTGGTGAAGGCTTTGAATTCTTTTCCAATTAATGTACTGCATTCTAAGGTCGTTGTTGTTGTACCAAATATTACTGTCAAGGATTTATTGTTGCAGCTCGAGACAGATGGTAGGAGGGGAATATGGTTGAAAAATATTCTGGAATTTGACATTGAAATCAAACCTACTCAGTTGATAAAAGGACAGGGTTTAACCCGCTTGATGGCAGAATCAAATTGTGAATCTCTGAATCTGAATATGGAAATATCTAAAGGAACAAATAAAGAAGGTACCATTGATTATCCTCACATCTTTTATTCCAACTGGTACAAGGATATAATGTACTTTTTATTAAATTTCAGTTGTCCTCCATAAATGGAAAATTCAAAGAGAAGGGCTTCTAAATTGAAGGCTATCAAGTATTTTATAATGGAGAATCATATTTATTGGAAAGACCTTGTAGGAGTTTTGTTGAGATGTCTAGATGAAGTTGATTCCCAAGAAGTAATAACAGAGATACATGTAGGGGTATGTGGTGGACATTTGTATTGGAAAGATACCACAAATAAAATATTAAGAGTTGGTTATTATTGGCCAACTCATTTCTCTGATGTTTTTTCTAAAGTTAGAGCTTGCACTGAATGTCAAAAGTTTTCTAGTAATAAAAAGCTACTCCCACTAACTCTAATTCCCATTTCAACAAATGCTCCCTTCCAATAGTGGGGGATAGACTTCATTGGTGAGATTCACCCACCATCATCAGTACAACACATGTGGATTCTTACAGCCGCGGATTATTTCACCAAGTGGATTGAGGCCATTCCAACCAGAAATGCTACTGACACAATAATAATTAAATTTATGTTGGAAAATATTATGTCTAGATTTGGCTTTCCTAAAACGTTGGTGACTGACAATGCAATGGCTTTTAAATATGCCAAGATGAAATTTTTTTGTTAGAAATATAATATTGATTTCAATCATTCTACACCTTATTACCCCCAAGTTAATGGGTTGGCTGAGTCATCAAATAAAATTTTGGTGAGAATTATAAAAAAGATGATGATAGAAAACAAAATAAATTTGGATACTCCGCTAGTTCATGCTCTTTGGGAAGATAGGGTGAGTATTAAAATATCAATTGAAGTTTCTCCCTTTCAACTTGTTTATGGTGTTGATGATGTCATGCCATTACGGTTGGCCCTGCCTGGCATGAAGTTTTTATTAGATGAAACTGATAATTCAAATCCCATTCAGAGAAGGATTCTACAATTGATAGAAGCTCATCAACTCTGAGAATCCTTGATGGAAAAAACAGATAAGTATAAACCCAAAGTAAAAGTTGTCTTTGCCAAAAGGGAAAAACAACAAATATTCTAGGTGTTAGCATAGTTCTCTGCTAATTCATTAGTTCCTTTTTATTTTTATTTTATGTTTTAAAATAAAAACTGAGTCCCAATTCCCATTTTTAAATCTTTCCCTTTTAAGCCATCCAAACCTAAATTTGTTATTATTTTGGGACTTTTATAGCATCTCTACCCTCACAAAACAACCTTACCACAAATATTTTGTATTACCACAGCTCCGCCCCTAACACAACAAACCTTTGTAATATATCATATATTATATGTATATTAGTTTCTGCACTTAACCATATTTTGACCCATTAAATTTTTGCATCGCAATTTCGCGAAGTTCACTTACCACATTCACTTCCACCTTCTCGGTCCCCTATTACGATATTTCCAAATCCTCGATTCGTGATAAACTTTGACTTACGAAATGTGATAATTTTGAATCCCCGATCGCGATAAGCTTGTAGCTCCGATATGTGAAATGTGATAATTCTCACCATTCCCGATTGTGATTGCGATGGACCTATGACCTTTGAAATGTGATAAGTTTGACTTACCGATTTGTGATTTCTCAAATTCCAAAACAAAAATTCCATTCACTCATCCAATTTCCTATTATCTTGATATTGTGATTTGTGATCCCAATTCCATTCCCTGATGCGATTAGTAGACCCCACCATTGCCAAGTCATCACTCCCATTGCAAATCACTATTTCCACTTCCTCCCTTTCATGTCTTATGTTTAAAGTCCTCCCAACCCCAATCTGCGATAGATATGTATAAAAGGTTTCCCCTTCCCACTCATTTGTTTATTTAATAATCTCTCCTGATGGCCCACATTCGACATGTCCTCTTATCATTCTTCCCCATGACGCTTCCATGCTAATTCTATTCAAAAGGTTTTTCCCGCCAATCGAAAGGGATTTTTTCTTTTTTTTAAGGGAAATGGGTTTCATCATTACAAAGGAAAAGGGTTAATGATGAATAAAACTCTACTATCTCTTCTAATCCGCCTCCATAACCTGTTAAACCTCCATATTTCCCACTCGTTCATTTCATTCCCCACTACTAGAGTTTTCCCTTATAATTATATTACTGTATCAAACCCATGCCCACCACTATCACCATTTGTATCAGCACGTCTTCAAAGACAAAGGCAAGATTTAAAAAGCAGTTACAGGTTTTATAGGAATTTCAAACAACACTGATTTCTAAAGTTCTTTGACATTTGTCAGCATGGGGAATGTTCAAGGTTCCAGATATTTCAAAGATCAACAATTATTGCAGGTTGCATTTAATAAAAATACATGGAAATTTAAGAACCAGAAACATGAAGAAATAATATAGCAGAAAAAGAAGTAGCAAGATAGTGCATTCAAGAATTCAATTCAAAAATATTCTCTTCTTTCTTCTACAACTGTTCTTTCATTTAGATTAAAAAGGGATAAGATTATAATGTATTGTGACACTTGTAATGGAAGGATTAATGTTTCCTTTTTTTAGAAGAGGTGGATTTAGTGCCTCTCTTCTTATATATATAATTTGTAAATACCATTTCCTGGAGAGGAGGTTGATCTTACTGAAGACTCATTATAATAAAGAAAATCCTTTCTAAAATTCATGCTGAAGGATTTTTTGTTTCAAGAACATATAATGTATGGTGTGTTTTCTCTTATGTATTAATTCCTTCTGACTATAAATTGCAGCATCTAGTAAAGTGTGAGTGAGAGTTGTTAGAGGATCTAACAATAAATTATCTTCTTTCCAGTTTTTTGCAAATTATATTTACGTTTTAGAACATGTTAGTGAAGATTACATAAAGGATTTGTCGAATAATTTATGCATGCAATATAATTTCTGAGTTTTTTTTACTTTACATAAACAAAGTTTGTGTAAAGAGTCATAATTATAGCTATGTGACTGATTTAGGATCCGATTATTTCCTAGAATAAGTACCAGCTATCCATCTCCTCTCCATTGTTTCACTCTACTCCCTATACTACTACCCATTTACCCATACAAATTGTAATTTACATAGCTTGCCAAATGCATGAAAGTATTAAAGGATAAGTAGTCATTTCAAACTCATTTTAGAAGCCATCCCACCATTCAAAACCTTAAAAAAAAACATGAAATGAAATATGATGTGTAAGGCTTACTCCGTTTGCAGTCAAGGAGTGACTCCTTGCGCTAACATCTTTGGTGTCGTTGCCGGGGAGGCGAATTGAAGTTTATCCTTGGGTGAATGACAAAGTTATAAGTCTGGTTCTGAGGTGTAGATTTCCAGTTGTCTTTTTAGAATGCTTTACACCTGGTGACTCCATTGAGAATTTCTGGCTCCTAGAAGGAGTAGAACTAGGGATAGGGAGATGAAGGCCTTGAAACGAAGTATTCTCTAGAGTATTTTGCTTTATTTTTTATGATCAATTATTGATGGTGAACAGGAATTGGAAACTTGAAGAAGATTGTGATCTTTCACCTCACGAATCCATGAAAGAGAATCCAGTGGTAGCTCCATAGTTTCAGAATGTTGAAAGCCTTTGCTACCATCTTAGCTCAAAGGTTTTCTCCTTTAAAATTTTCGGAAATTCATGGTTTTCCTAATCTAGTGTCTTCTACAGATGAATGGCAACATCATCTTTTAATATTTTGAGGAGATGAAGATGAAAATCCCGCTAAGTACTTGATTGCATTTCATGAGCTTATGCACTTGTTGGATGTGTTTCATGAAGATGTCCTCATGAAAATATTTTTTTTTTCCCTTGATGGAGATGCACGCAAATGGTTCCGGTCCTTACCTGCTGGTACTATTTCTTCTTTAAGGGAATTTCATGAAATTTTTCATCATTATTGTAAAGGACTATATTCATCTGAGTTGTCACTTGATAACTGCTGCAAAGAATTTGAGTGTTATGTTCAGAATGATAAAGTAGATTCTTCTAGCATTGTTATGGAAAATGTTTATGAAGAGTTTGAAAAAGGTATGATCAGATTCATACCAATCCAATTCTTCCTAGTACTCAGTATGAAGAATATGTTAAGCATCATGTTCTTCATTTGGATCCCGTTATATTTCTGCCATTTAGTTCTACTAGTTTAAGTGCCTCTAACAAGTTTGTTGTCCAAGAAAGTAATTAAAAACTTAAATAATGTTTTTTTGCCCTTAAATGTAATGAAACATATGCAGTTAATGAGTTGTTGTAAGGAGGACAAGAGTAGCCCATTTTTATTGACATAGCATATTTTAAACAACAACATCTTGGTCTTTTGGATAAGCTAAACATTCCTCATATGTTTCATGATCCGGTTGCTGATTGGATGGATTCATTTTCAGCAGGGGTCTCTAATATAGCAGTAGTTGAAATGACACACACGGTTTATAGTAGTAACTACAGGTTTCTAGTTCTCTTCCTGCTGCATATATTATATCCCTTGTGTATCTTTTCAAATAGTTGCATGCAAGAGTTTCTCTTTACTGGTCAAATGATTTTATGGTTGCATTGGAAATTAAGTCATACTTGATTAGGAAAATTTTAGCTGATTAGAAGTAGGAGGATGAATAAGCTCACCACTCGAGCATTTATTTTCAGTTTTAGATTGTAGTTTGATTTCTATATTTCAGTCATGTTGAAATAAGTTGCAGAAGATTGAAATATAGCTTATGACTCCATTACCCAATGGCTAGGCATGCTGGTCTTTTTGAGTTAATGAGAATAACTGTTGGTTGGAGACATAAGGGCTAGACAAGGCACTGAAACTGCAAAATATTCTTAGAGTATCCTAGGGAGAGCTCTATCCCCTGTGGAGCTAATGTTAGCACAATTATATGCTAAGTCATTAGTTCCTTTTTATTTTTGTTTTCCGTTTTAAAATAAAACCTGAGTCTCAAATCCCATTTTTAAATCTTTCCCTTTTAAACCATCCAAACCCAATTTTTTTTATGCTTTCGGGACTTTTATAGCAGCTTCGCCCCCCCACAAAACAACCTTACCACAAATATTTTGTATTATCGAAACTCCGCCCCTAACACAAAAAACCTTTGTAATATATCATATATTAATGTACATTACGTTCCGCACTTACCCATATTTTTACCCATTACCTTTTCACATCTGAATTTTGCAAAGTTCACTTACCGCATTCACTTCCACCTTCCTGATCCCCGATTGCGATATTTCCAAATCCCTGATTCATGATAAACTTTGAATTGTGAAATGCAATAAGTCTGACTCCCCAATTGTGATAAAATTCCAGCTCCGATATGCAAAATGCGATAAGTATCACCACTCCCAATTGTGATTGCGATGGACCTATGACCTCCGAAATGCGATAAGTTTGACTTCCCAATTTGCGATTTCGCATATTGAAAAATGCAAAGTATTCACTCATCCAACGCCCTATTATCTTGATATTGTGATTTGCAATCCCGATTCCATTCCTTGATGTGATTAGTATACCCCACCACTTCCACGTCATCACTCCCATCGCAAATCGCTATTCCCAATTCCTCCCTTTCATGTCTTATGTTTAAATTCCTTCCAACCCCGCTCTGCGATATATATGTATAAAAAATTTTCCCCTCCCACTCATTTGTTTATTTAATAATCTCTCTCGATGGCCCACATTCGATGTTTCCTCTTATCATTCTGCCCCACGACGCCTCCATGCTAATTCTATTCAAAAGGTTTTTCCCACCAATCGAAAGGGATTTTTTCTTTTTTTAAAGGGAAAGGGGTTTCATCATTGTAAAGGGAAAGGGTTAATGATGAATAAAACTCTTCTATCTCTTCTAATATGCCTCCATAACCTGTTAAACCTCCATATTTCCTTCTCTTTCATTTAATTCCCCAATACTGGAGTTTCCAATTATAATTCTATTCTTGCATCAAACCCACACCCACCACTATCACCATTTGTATCAGCACGTCTTCAAAGACAAAGGTGATATTTCAGAAGCAGTCACAGGTTTTACAGGAACTTCAAACAACACCAATTTCTAAATTTCTTTGACATCTTTCAGCATGGGGAAAGTTGAAGGTTCCAGATATTTCAGAGATCAGCAATTATTGCAAGTTGCATTTAATAAAAAGGCATGGAAATTTAAAAACTAGAAACGTGAAGAAATAATATAGTAGAAAAATAAGCAGCAAGGTAGCGCATTCAGGAATTAAGTTCAAAAGTATTATCTTCTTTCTTCTACATTTGTTATTTTAGTTAGATTTAAAAAGGACAAGATTCTAATGTATTGTGACACTTGTAATGGAAGGATTAATGTTTCATTATTTTTAGAAGAGGTGGATTTAGTTCCTCTCTTATTCTATACATCATTTGTAAATACCATTTCCTGGAGAGGAGGTCAATATTACTAAAGAATCATTATAATAAATAAAACCCTTTCTAAAATTCATGCTGAAGGATTTTGTGTTTCAAGAAAATCTAATGTATGGTGTGTTTTCTCTTATGTATTAATTCCTTCTGATTATAAATTACGACCGCTAGTAAAGTGTGAGTGAGATATGTTAGAGGAACTAATAGTAAACTATCTGCTTTCCAGTTTTCTGCAAATTATATTTGTGTTAGAATATATAGTGGAATATCTTTATAAAAGACAAGAATACTTTATATGCACCACTTTCCAGGTTGTTTACTTTACATAAACATAGTTTGTGTAAAGAGTCATAATTATAGTTGTGTAACTAATTTAGGATCCGATTATTTCCTAGAATAGGTACTAGTTATCCATCTCTCCATTGTTTCACTCTACTCCCTATACTATGCATTTACCCATACAATTTTTAATTGCCACAACTTTCCAAATGCATGAAAGTCTTAATGGATAAGTAATCATTTCAAACTCATTTTAGAAGCCATCCCACCATTTAAAACCTTTTCAAAACCTTTAAAAAAAAACTTGAAATGAAATATGATGTGTAAGGCTTACTCCTTTTGCATTAAAGGAGTGACTCCTTGTGCTAACACTAGGAAAATGATTTGGTATTGTGCTAGGATGCAATAAGAGAAGACCATGGGAAGCATGGTAATTTTATAATTTGTGGTTTGGGCCATTTAAAGTTGCTCAAGTTCTAGAAAATAATACATTTCTTCGGAAACATTTAGATGATGATCAGTTAATTGGAGGTCCAGTCAATGGTCATTATCTCAAAAAATTATTTGTGTGTTGAGTCAGTTAGTCTCTCCATTGTAAATATCTGGATTTTTGTTTTAAATAAGACTCCATGCCCAATGGTGGTTATGTTTGTAAATAGAATTATTTTCATTTCAGTCAATAAAATAAGTTTCTGTCATTAGATTCTAAAACTTAAAATTATTGAAAATATAAGGCACTAAATCTACAATCCTTGAAATCTCACAGGGAGGACTTCATCGCCAATAGGAGCCATTGTTAGCACTGCAAATTTTTTAAAAAATTCGAAGTCTGGTCGTTATTGTAAGTCGTGTCTTTGATCCTATCTTGTCTCCTAACCTATGGTGGAGAGCCCTAGAGGGTTAAATTATATGAATATTTATCACTTTTTAACAAAATCCAAAAATAATTATGAGTCCAATAATTTTCTTATGTTACAAAGTCGTTAGGGTAAATTCTCTTTTAAATAGGTCTTTTAACCGCTTTCAGTGGTTAAGTTCATGAGTTCAACTTGAAAAAAGGTCTTATTCTTTCAATGTGATTTCCTATCCGAGGTTAAAGAAATAATGTTAGAATCATGAATTCTGTTAATAATAACACATGATTAGCTGCTCTTTCCTTGAGAGGCAGCTATCTTCTTCAAAGGTTATGGGTTTTACAGGAATAACTGTCTTTTTCAAAAAGGTAGCAATTACCTGCAAAATTAGTACAAGGAAACAAAGGAAACATTATCCAAATGAAACCAACACATCTATTCGAATATTGAATACATGTTAAAGCAAGGCGTGTTTCTCACCTAAAGGATGGTTATTTTTCATTGGAGGATGCATTAAAAGGGTGGTTATCTTTATTCTAAGGTTACATAAATATATCGCTACTCATTAAAGGGTATATGTGTTAAAGTGCAGTACGAGTAGAAATTATTAAGAAATGTGATGGAGTTTGGTGAAATGAGTTGGCAACAGGTTTAAATCATTTCTTTTTTCATGTCATTCCCTCTCACCAAGTTTTAGGGCATGCATAACTCTGCCTCCATTCACTTTTGTGACAACTGCATTTAAATATTTTTATTCTCCAGTTTAAAACAATTTGTTAACAAGTGCTAGAAGGTAGGGTTTCTTGAAGGGCAGTTGTTCCTCGTTTTACAGCTATGCATTGGAGGTTAGGTTAAAGAACAACAAATATGGGAAAAGGAGGTAACGTGAACTGTTAAGAGCCAGTTAACACTTGTTTTTTTTTATCATCATGCTAAGTCTGAGTTCAAAGCAACATGTTGCTACCAGTTTTTAAGGAAATTTTTAGGTGATAATGTGGTTGTGGCTCAAGCGTTTTCTGAGACATTTGATGGAAAAAAGGTTAGGATTGGGTCTCAGACCTTCAATATTACTGAAACCATCATTGCAACATAAATTCATACTTCAACAACAGGTGAGTCCTGGCATAAGAATAAAAAAACTCTCAAAGATGATTCAAATGTTTATCTAAAGCCCAAGCATGAAAATATTGGTTGGACTCCTACCATTCATGTTTCATACTTTGAACCTCAGTGGTAACATGTCATTGCTACTGTAAAGTGTTACATAGCTTGTGAGGGTAGGTTTTCAACTTTCCACAAATACCAGATGAGGTTTCTAGCCCATATCTCTGGTGCCAAACCTATGAATCTACCCTTTTTCATTCACAAATCCTTGTTATCAATGTCTCGAAAGATGTAGAAAACCCAGGATACTCTCTTCATAATCTCTATCGCAGAGGTTTCATTAAGATACTATTAGTTTATCACCTAAGATAGAAGAGAACTACATGGGAGAAATTTTTAGCGGATGAGGGATTTAACAGTGTTTATACAAGAAGAAGAGTAGGAAGGCCCAGAAAGTTAAAAACTCAAGAGCAACAGTCAGGCCCTACCCCTACATCAACTCCTTCAAAAGCTGACCCATCTTCAATGTCATCTAGTAGGCAGACTATGAGCTTAGCTACAAAGGCTAGAACCGCTACATCTACACCAACAACACAACCAAAAAATGAGGTCTACACTAACATTTCATCCAAGGAGCCACAGACCTTAGGTATTTTATACAGTAGTATACAAACAAACTCAAACAAATAGATACCCTGCTTGAAAAAAACACGGTGTCTAAAATAAAAGAGGATGCAACTTCCTCTTCAAAGGGTAAACACAGGAGAAGACTCATTATGACAGAGGGACCTTCAGTGGAAGTCAGCTATGAAGCCTTGACATCAAGTCCTATTCTACCTTCAATCTAAGTCAGCCTTGAAGCCATGACATCAAGCCCTATTCAAGAGGCTATACAGGAGACTCAACAAAATAGTGCCATTTCATTCAAAGAGCCTACTCTTTCACAAGTATTTTCCTCACTCACGAAGGGGGAAAACAAATTTTTAAAGAATATCACAATGGAAGAACCTACCATAGCTGAAATTTTCTCATCTATTCGTTCTTCAGCTAAGAAGAGGAAGAAAACTATAATACATTCATATGCATCTTTTGAGGAGGATAGCAGTGAGACAGAGTTCACTGAGTCAGATTTTTAAGAAGGACAGTAAATAAAATTCATACATGGTAGAAAGAGGCCTTTATATTTTCCAAGCCCATACATTCAAAGGCCTCGCACGAGGCCCAAGAACAAGCTTAGATTAACAAGTAAACTCATTTCCAACCATGCTCTCAGGGATGAAATTATAAACATTGATGATAGCCTAGAGAATGAAACCAGGAAGAAAAAGACTCAAACGAAAAATCAAGAACATAAGAGGAGGTCAAACAAAAGGGTAACTAACACTGAAGCTATCAGGATATTTTCTTCTATATTAGACCTCTGATGAATGAATATATAAAACCATGAAAATCGAAAGGAACATTTCATTTTTGGTTTATACTCAGTATTTTCAAATATAACTACCCTCTTAAGAAAAAGTAGCTATTATTTTCGGATTTTGTATATGGAGAAGAAAAGATGCTTTTTGGTTCTGTTCTCACATGGATGCCACTAAAGATGATGAAGTGAACATAACCTCTGTGGTGATGAGATTTTTCCAAGTGTCATCTAATCTAGATATCTTCCAGTTGGTTAGCCACTCCTATATTTTTGCAGATAAGTATACAAGTGTTCCTTTCAGTTGGTGGATTCAACTTTTTCTGGAAGCAATCTTTGACAAGCTACGAGGAGCACTCATCCACCTCTACTCAGTTAGCTCTAGCTCCATGATGCCCTATTTTTTCTTTATTTCTATTTCAGTTTCCTTTTTAATGTTTTGGATAAGATCTACTATATGTAGAGAGTTGTAATAAAGTATCAAAAAATAGGTTTTCACTTTTATTGGAGGCTTTATGCAGAACTCCTTTTTGTATAAATATTGTATAATGCAAGGAGAAAAGGGTTCATTGGTTGTACCTTTTAGAGTATATTGTATTATATTTTTAATACATAATATATCATAAGAACCCTTGAGGACTTATGAATGTTTGGTGTGTGTATTGTCTACTTATCTTATGTATTTCCATATCTGAATTCTTTAGTTCCATACTGTGATATTAATATTATTTCATGTTTTTGTTAGTCTCATGATATATCTATGCATGATTATCTAATTTTATCAGTCTTTCCTGTCAAAATTTCTTGATAATATATGTATGCTAACTTATCCATTAGCATTCCTTGTAACATAAACTTTTAGATGTATAACAAAAATTTTTTAAGTCGTGTAAAAGCTTTCTTTTGTTGATACATTACCAATCTGGATCTTGTGTTATTTCTTCATCCAAATAGTGGACTTCTATCCTATATACCCACTTTCCTTTTGCATATTCTCCTAGCCAATACATTACAAGCTTACCCTTGCTACCACATCAAGCCCTAGTACCCTCATATGTGTGAAAGAGAGTTATCTGTTTGAAACCCTTTCAATGAATGTGAGCTTCAACCACCCTCCAATAATCCAATCCAAATCATAGAATAGCCCTTGAGCTTCAGATGTGTCTGGTCAGGCACTTGTCACAATCCAAGTGCTGATTCCAGTGCTAACAGTTACAAGCCTCTCGGGCCATCCCAATTAATTTGGGCTACTTCGTTACATAAATTCTTCTTTGTTATACAAACCAACTCACTGATAAATTAAAATAGTTGTCACATCTCAACAAAATCCACCTTGACAAGAATTTTCCTAATCCCTTGCCCATGCCCATTCATTATCTATTTTGCAAGCCAAGAGAAGCCATACACCATCGTAGCTTCTCTACTGTAACTGGCTTCGTGAATATATCTGTACAATTATCGTGTGTGTAGACCTTATTGAGAGCTACTTTTCTGCCATCGATCACATGTCTCACAAAGTGATACCTTGCATCAATGTGCTTGGTCTTACTGTGACAAGTCTGATTTGTAGCCAAATGAATAACACTCTCACTATCATAGAATACACTCACTTTCTCTTGCGTCCTTCCAATCTCATCAAGCAGACCTTTTAACTAGATTACATCTTTACAAGCATCTAAATCAGCTATATACTCTGCTTCAGTAATGGACAAAGCAACTGTCTCTTGAAGCTTTGACATCCAACTAATTACTCCACCTGCAAGAGTAAAAACATAACTTGTAGTAGACCTCATTTTTTCCAAATCACTTGCATAATCAGCATCCAAATATCCTCAGACTGATCCTTCACAATCATCAAATATGATGCAATGGTCACTTGTGCCTCTCAAATACTGAAGCACCCATTTTACTACTCGCCAATGTTCTTCCCTTGGATTTTCCATGAATCTGTTGACAACTCCAACTGAATGTGAAATGTCAGGTCTTGTAGATACAATCAGATACATTACGTTTCCTAGTAAATTTTCATATGGTACACAATACATATACTTTTTTTCTTCAATAGTTATAGGACTCAAAACCAAAGAAAGCTCAAAATAGGAAGCTAATGGAACATTAACACGTTTCACATGGTTCATACCAAAATTTTCAAGTACTTTCTCCACATAATTCTGATGTGATAACTAAATATTATCATTCTTCATGTATCTATGTATCTCCATGCCCAAGATATGTTTTTCCACTCCAAGATCCTTCATATCAAAAGTCCTAGGGAGTTGAGCCTTTAAATTGTTTATTTCTTCCATGCTTTTGCTTGCAATAAGCATATCATCAACATATAACACCAAGATAATGAATATTCCATTGAAAATTTTGAAGTATACACAATGATCATATTCACTTATGATAAAATTATGGCTCACCATGAAGGAGTCAAACTTCTTGTACCATTTCCTGGGCAACTGTCTCAGGCCATACAATGATTTCCTTAGTTTGCGAACTAATATTCTATTGCGATATTGTACAAAACCTTCTAGTTGTTCCATATATATCTCTTCATCCAAATCACAATGAAGAAAATTTGTTTTAACATCTAACTATTCTAACTCAAGGTCATGTAATACAGTTAGTACTAACATTGTAAGAATAGAAACAAGTTTTACAACTAGTGAAAAAATCTCATGAAAATCAACACCTTCAACCTGAGAATACCCTTTTGCAACCAGCCTCACCTTATACCTTTTGATACTTCCATCAAATTTCCATTTTGAATTTGAAGACCCATTTGCATCCAACAACACTTCTCCCTTCATGAAGTTTTACAAGATCCCAGGTATTGTTCTTGGCTAAGGAATCCATCTCTTCTTCCATAGTCTTTTTCCATTTTTCATTGTCTGCATTATCCACTGCTTCCTGATAACAAGAAGGTTCCCCATATTTAGTAATCACTGGAAAATATGAAGCATAATATTCATACCTTTTTGGTGTTCTTAGAGTGACTGGTTGTTGAATTGGTTTTGGAATTTGTACAATTTCCTTTGTTTCTTCACCTTTTTCTTCAGAAGTCTCTCATTCCTTTCAAATTTATGGAAAAATTTTAGTCTCCAACTAAATTTTTTGATTTGGAAATACCTGTTCCTATTCAAATTTTCCAACATCTGATTTTAGAAGAGAAGATTCATCAAATGTTACATCTCTACTAATGACTATCTTCTGTGAAGAAGGATCCCATAACCTGTATCCTTTCACTGCATAATCATACCTGGTCTAACAAAGACATAACATTTCTATTTTAGATCTAACTTTTCACTTTGATTCCTAGGAATAAGAGCATAGGCATCACAACAAAAAATCATTAAATGTGAATAATCACACGAATTACCTGAGAAAAATCTTCAGAAATTTTACAATTTATGGCAACAAAAGGTGATCTGTTAACTAAACAAAAAGTACTAGATACTACTTTTTCCCACAATTCCTTTGGCAGGTTAGCATTGCTGATTATGCTTCTGGATATTTCCATAGGAGTCTGATTCATACGTTAAAAAATGCCATTTTGCTGAGGAGTATAAACAACAATTTATGTCTAAAAATCCCTTCATCCTTATAGTATTGTTCAAACTCTAAAGAAGTAAATTCACTGCCATTTTCAGTTCTTAAACATTTAATTGTTTTGCATGTTTTCTTTTCCACCATAGCTTTAAATTGTTTAAAAATATTAAATACATCAACTTTCTTTTTCAACACATATACCCAAAATTTCTAGGATAAATCCTCAATAAATGTTAAGAAATATAATGCACCTCCATAAGACATAGTAGGAGATGGTCCCCAAAGATCAGAATGAATATAGTCCAAAATTTCTTTACTATTATGGCTTCCAGTTTTAAATCTCTGTTTACATTTTTTTCAATACACACAATGTTTACAAAAATCCAACTTCAAGGATTTCAAATCATAAAGCAACTTGCGGTACATCAGTACGTGGAGACCTTTCTCGCTCATATGACCCAGCCGCTGATGCCATAGGCAAGAACTGTCTTCTTATTTTTCTGATACAATTGCTGCCTCACTCACTTGAGTACTTCATTTAAGTTTGTAAATATTTCCAACCTTTTTTTTCCTTCATAACAACCAGGGCGCCTTTTGAGACTTTCAACACTCCATTCTGAATTGTAAACTTATAACCGTCCAAGTCCAAAACACTCAAAGAAATCAAAATTTTCCTTAATTTAGGTACATGTCTAACCTCAATTAATGTTCTATATGTATTATCATACATCTCAATTTTCACATTTCTCATCCCAACTATCTGACAAGAAAAATTATTTCCGATAAAAAGAGAACTACCATTCACAGCTTCATATGAATTAAACCAATTTCTGTGTGAACTCATGTGATGAGAAGCACCAGAGTCTAACAACCAACTTTCAACATTCTCAGAGACATTACAAACATGTAAAGCTCCATATAATATTCCTACTTCAAGAGATAAAACTTCATCAACCATACATGAATCAACTTGATTTGCTTCCTCCTTTTTCGTTTTCAGACTCCTTCAGTTTCCAACTGTCTTTCTTGAGGTGTCCAATTTTGTTGCAGCACCAACATTTAGATTTACACTTATTTCCCTTTGATGTTGATCTCGAAGAACCTCTTTCTTTCTCCTCTCTCCCCTTTGATCGACCTCTGGCTACCATGTCTTATGGTGTAGATGTTTCAATACTGGATTTTCTTCGTACCTATTAAGATAATAGAGCTCCCAAAGCCTGTCACAACAATGGCTTCCTTTTTTTCTTCAAGGGACAGGTTCCTCTGGCACAATAGATAGCGGCTCCTCTTGTGGTCACAGGTTCATTAACTTGCAGGTATCTTCTATTGGCTATAGAGACAGTCTTTCCGGCAGCCGACAACAACAGTCCTCCCTCTCTAACAATGGATTTATCCCTTTTTAATAAACCCCAGGGAACACGTTCATTGGCAGCTCTGGATCTCACTGGTGGATTTTTACTCAACTGCAGCAGTAGCACTCTAAGCAGGATATAGTGCGTGCTTCATTCTCAAGTACAGAGACTGCTATAATGCGGCATTTTTCCAGCAACGACTTTCACCAATAGTCATGATGGCAGAATCCTTCCTCTCTCCACTCCACGGGAAATCCTTTCTCTCTCCACTCGATGGTCCTTATACAATCACAAAAAAAAATAGAGTGGCTTGTTGTTCACAGTGTCACGACTTCAACTCCAAGAAAAATGGTGGCCTTAGCTCACTTTCACTCTAGTGCTACCTTTCAAACAACAATACCCTTCACCGATCTTCTCTGGCGATAGGATCTTATACCACTTATTAGTCTCGGGAACTCATTAAACGAGAAAAAAATGTATATAAAATTTAATGGAATCTGAAATAACCATATACACAAGTAAATACACACATTTATGTGGTAAAACCTTGATAGTGTGTCAAGGAAACCTCCATGGGGTAAGGGATTGGAAAATTCTATTAATCAAGAATGATTCTGCATAGTTACAAGCCTCTCGGGCCATCCCAATTAATATGGGCTACGTTACATAACTTCTTCTTAATTACAAACCGATTGACTGGTAAATTACATTAATTACATAATTAGTTGTCACTTTTCAACATAAAATTCCCTATGATTTTCTATAAGACACAGAGGGTCCCTACATATCAATGAATTTAATAGTTATTTCTGCGCCTTTCAATCAACCTCAATGAGGATATATATTCCCCTCACCCCTTTGGGTATTATGAATGGAATATCCCTACTTGAATGCACTAAGCCTCGATGGTTTGAAGCCAAATCTGTTCCTTCTGAAACCAACCATTCTGAGAACAATAAACAATATCATAATTATAGAGAATATACATCCTTGAAGCAACAACCTAACCAATGTTAGGGTAGGGCAGACATGGCACAAGCTTGCAGGATTCCAATTAGAGAGAGAGCTAATGTCTTTAATGTGCAATTGCTAATGTCTTTAATGTTCATTTTTTCAAAGTATGCATTCAGAAAATCGTGTGTAAATCATTCACTATGTTGTTAGGATTGGTAAGTGTTGCTCATGTTTCATTTCAAAATTCATAATATCTAAGATGGTATAAATTTATGATTTGTATCAAGATTTCAGAAGCAACTTACATTCAATCCATTTAGCTGGAAATTGCAAAAGTGGTTAAACTATGGAAATAATACTTAACAAAAGAAATTGTTTAAGAATTTTATACCTGATCAATATCAGAAAATTCCAGTTCTAGGATGATATTTTCTATCTAATTTAAGATCAAATTTCCATCATATGAATAATATCATCATTAGTTGATATTTTCGGTCTAATTTAAGATCAATTTTCCATCACATGAATAATATCATCATTATCCTTAAAATAATGCACAACCTACCGAATTTAACAATGATAACGTTGTAATTCTCAAACCTCTAAAATCAGATGAGCTCATTATACACACTTAGTAAACTTAAAATCACATGGAGTGCATTGTGCAAGTATGCATACTTAGAGGTCTATGTACTCCAAAATAGGAATTGAAATGCATTGTGCAAGTATGCATATCTAGGGGTCTATATACTCCAATTTGAAATGCATTATGCAAGTATCATACCTAGGGATCTATGTACTCCAAAACAAGATTTTTTTCGTTTCATTTATGCACAAAATGGGGAAATGCATTGTGAAAAAATGCATACCTAAGGGTCTATGTACTCCAAAACAGGAATTTTAACATTTCATTTATGCATAAAATGGGAAGAGAACATCTCAATTAGTGGAGAATGATTAATGATTAGCTGACAAGGAAATTTTATATTGTTTGAATCAATAGTTTCCTTTTCTTAAATCAGTTTCATTGTCATGTTCTCTGTATTTTTTTCTAATCAAATTTCACATTTTTTTGCTGTGAATCTATAAGTAGGTTATTGACCTGGCATGTAACTTTCCTAAACTAAAAAATCTGAGAAGAATTGATTTGTTTCCAGCAAGTTAAATGTTTGTGCCATGGTACATGCTATATCTATGATTTAAATTAGAACATTGTTTTTATTTTATTTTATAATTTAAGCAAGCTGGAATTTTTTCTTGAGAAATTAACAAGGAGAAGTAATCTAAATCTGGACTTCAACAGGTTTTATACTCTATTTTTTAGCTCAAAATTCCAGCTTCAACCTTTTCTTCAAGCTCCCATCAAAATAGGGACTTTTTTCCCTGCAGCTTCCCTTATTATATCATGAATCACGGTATTAGTAGTGGCGGGGGCCAGAGCGCTCTGGGTCACACAAAATTTGTTGAACATATAATTATTTTGATCATTTTAAATATGTTAAATATGTCTAATATTATTCTAGTCATTTTATTTTAAATTTGTTTTTTCTTAATTACCTCAGTTTGTTGAGATGATACAAAAAGTTAATAACTTGAATAATGAAAAATGATGAAATAAAAATTTTGAATGCAAAGTGAAAATGTAGTAGTATTAAATGATGGTGTAATGTCCCATTTTTTTTTTTTTTTTTCTGGTTTCATGATTTTTATCCCTCCTTTACCATATTAATCATTTTAATAAACTTCATGTGCTATGGTTCTCTAACCATTACTCACCTACTTATAATATCTTAGCAAGTTGGATCCTTACTAGTTGAAGGAGTCCTAATCATTTAATTATACACAATTCAGAGGTTAATATTGTTAACCCACCTTTTACATACACTGTAATATATACTCTAACCTTTACATACCTATACTTACATGTACATACCTTTGCATACATTACCCTTTATATAATTTAACCTATACTCTTCACCTAACTTTAATATAAATTACCTATAGTCCTACTGTGGTATATGTTCTATACCCTTACTCCTACGTAAAACATAGATAAGGTTCTACGAAGGCTTTAACACCCGTTACGTAACACCACTTCCCATTTAACATTGTTGACCCTACCTCGATGACATGTCTCGCTCAGAGTGAACCACGTGGCAGAGGCCATGTGACCTCACGTGTCCTTCACCCTTATCGATGCCCATGATGAACGGTTAATATGAAAGGGATTAGATCTACGGCTCAGAATGGTTTAGAAAAACCTAAGGGTTTTACCTACCTTACTCTTCCTCATTTCAACCTTTCACTGCATGGTTTGCGGCCGTCATGCCTGAGAGAGCCATGCCTCCATAGGTCGAACCTGCAACTCGACTTTCCGAGCCATGGTAGCTCAAGTTCTCCTCGAATTCTACTTTGTGTGTGTTTAGCAGGCTGGCTATGGAAAAAATTTGGGTCTACGAAGAGCATTCCTTCACCATGGCCTCACACGTAAGGATTTTACTGTGTTTTCACTGTTTTTTCTTGTTAGCATGGTTACATAGGTCATATTGTTCTTACAATCTCCAGGTTTACTCCTAATTTCGTTTGTTTTTTTTCAGGGAAAACCCATATCATTTTAGACTTGGAATTCATCATTCAGGTAACCTTCATTCCACATTCGTTCTCTATTTTATGTTTTTGAATTTCATTATTATTTTTTATACATATCTCACAATGATTTCTTTGCTTACGTGGGAAGGAATCCCTCTTCTCCTCTGCATGGTAATTTGGGTAACAACTTCTCCCTTGTTTCACAGCATTTTGGTGACAATCGTTGGCTTAAGTTTGGGAATTCCTCCATCCCCTTTTCCCTCAATACGGGTAAGTGTTCCTTATGCATTCTGGCTTCAGCGTTTACACCTTAGCACAACATTCAGGTTTTGGGTTTATGTATATTTTTTATAGCACTTTAGGCATGTGTTTAGTATGTCTTCCACTGTAAAATGGATGGGTTTTGCACTACGCTATTGATATATTATATGGCCTATTTGGATTAGGATTCCTACTCCCTATTCGATTTTTGGCCCACCATATGCGTATATGAGATGAGGGCCGAGGTATTATAATCCTATCTTATATTTAAAATTTGCGTAATTCCTGATACATAACCCAGAATACGAATAGTTAATGAAATTTGGGTTTAGTTATAACTGTGTTTTCCATTTAAATGTTTTCGTTGCACTTGTCCATTCTACCCATACACTGTTAGGTTTGATTCCTTGTTATGTGAGTACGCTCTTTATTCTTTTAGTTTCTGGTTTAAATTCTTTTGTGAATGGGACTTGTTGGACAGTGTACTGACTATCCTCTGTTCCATTAAGTTCTAGATTCACCATTTAAAATAATGGGTTGTACATATTCAATTTTTTGTTCATATTCAGTAGCATGCTTTGTACATGTTATTTTACCCACTTAACTGTGAATATAAAGGAGTTATGACCCTTTGTTTGATTTAAATATGGGTATTTCATTTGATATATTATTTCAACTATGAGTTGTATGTGCCCTTGACCCACAGAAGGCTAAGTTACACACTGCACATTTTCTTGCGAACCTAAGGGAATTGCAATTCCTCAGTTTAATTAAATCCTGGGTTTAATTCTCTTAGGGATTTAAGCAGGGTTTATGCTATGTGTTGCTCCATTTAATTCTGAGTATTTCCTTTTGTATTTATTCATCGAATTGTATGGCAGTTGGGGGTTTTCATCCTTGTATTATTCATGATAGTTGCGTAAGCAACCTGGTTTTTCTTTCCCTTCCCACTACTCAGGAAAAATGTGTAACCTATCTGGGTGGTCTGGCCCTTAAGGTTTTTGCGCAAATCTTGTAACAAAGTTTAATTCCTCATTTGAGTTTTGGCACATCCCGTCATACCCCAATTCTATTTCTCATTTTGTAATTGATGTATATTTAATTTTGATTGTATTTTTCCCTTCTGCGTAATATTTATTTTTATGATTTGAATTTAATATGTGGGTTTTTGCCACCCAGGTCAATCTTTTTCTAAGACGATAATTTTTTTGAAGGAGATGAGGATGACAACCTATCCTCACATCCTTTCACCTTCAGGTTATTTAGATACTTTATGTAATTTTTGGATTTCTCGTTTATTTATTTTTAGGTTTATATGCTGGGGGATCCCTTCACTCACAACATTCTTTTATCTGTATACACAGGTGGAGCAAGAAATGTACGACATTTTGCTCAGGTAAGGTATCTCTCTGTCCCTTACACAATAATAATTTTGATTTATTATTCTATTTAGCTCTCTCTAATTTTTGCATTTCTGCTCTTTTGCAGGTATGCTTCTAAATTATGTTGGTCTACGTCAAACTCAAGGTTCCTGCACTGCCTATACTGACCAATTGTATTCCTCCTCAGGTTGGTATCATGTTGTTCTTCCATGGCTCTCCTTCTGGCACTTAGCTTAGACAGGTGTTGTTGGAGCTCCTATGTTCTGGTGTCAGTACCATACTTTTCCTTTGACAATTAATAAACTTATGTAATATGTATTCTTCTTTTTAATACAGTCATATACATATGTCTGTGTAATCCTCAAGGATGTACAAGGATTATTGTATATAGATAGTTTTAAATATTTATATGTGGAAATCTGAATTATATTTCCTCCTTCTGTCGATTATGGATGCCTATGTAATTTGCTTCGGACTTTCATATTTTATAAATGAAATCATTAATTTTTGAATCCTTTCAAATGTTATGTTCTTTCAGAATTCTCTTTGTTAATTATAGATTAATGGTTTGGATTTCTATCAATTGATGAAGGTATATGTATTTTATTTGTAATTCCACTTGCAGTTTCTTCTATACCACATTATGCATTCACCTCCTTTTATTTTGCCCCAGTAGCTAGAATTTGAAGATTCAGTATTATTTATTCCTTCCAGCAAATTAAAAGAATATTTCTTTTCCAAGCTAGATATATCTTGTCTTAGTCTCTAAGTTTTCAATTTTCTTCTCATCATTCTAGTAATAGATTTAGTTTAACTTAATTTCTACAGGATGTATTATTTATTTTACTTATGCACATATATGAGTAGGTAGACAACGTTTAATCTCTAATAATAACCCTTTATGGGTTTATAATTAATCGTAATGTAATTGAAGAAATATCCGGATTATCCACATTGTTATAAAAAAAATGGTCGAAATGTCGAATCCCAACGAGGATCCATCTTCATTCAACATCTTGTCCTCAAGCTGGATCCCCATTGGGATTTGAAACGTCAACCATTGTTTATAACAATGTGGATAATCCAGAGATTTCTTCAATAAATGATAACCATAGAAGCTTGAAAACCATACTATAATTGTATCCACCTACAATACCTTAGTTTACGGTACAGAACACAATATCAACACTGTATTTAACAAGGTATTGAAATTGCACAATACACAGTATTGACGTTGTACAATAAACAATATAGACATTGTATATAATATTAACCAAGCATATGCGACTAGCCTATACCATAATTCCAACTTGGTTTAACATAACATCAATCCCTTATTATAAAGCAACATTTGTCTATTAACTTAGACAAGCTTATACTTTTATCCACTACTAAAATACAAGAAATCTAAATATAAAATTTATACATGTTGCATACCAACTTGTAAAGACGAATTTTCCTCCCAACCACGAGCTTCTCGTCATAGCTCTCCCCCGAGAAGAGATCATTTTTCCCTATTGTTGACAACCTCTTGTCATGCTAGTGATGCCATTTTTAAGCCCACTTTCCCCGACAAGTTTCAATAATGGCGTCTCGTTATTTTGGGTTGTTGTTTCCCATAGCCTAGGATTTACTTTGTTTTTTACACAAAATTTGTCTTTTAAAACTCTCTTTTCCTCAGCGTAGTTTTTCTTACCTCTTCCAAGTAACTTTCCTCGTTACTGGTGATTTATTTGATATTTTTCTTCTATATAATTTTAATTTTTCTCCAAAGGATTTTTTTGGAGAATTTTGGGAAAGTATGAAATTCTATCCTATCCTCATGGATAATAATTTCCATATCTCTATTACTCTGTCTTTATCAAATTTCCACAATTCCCATAAATAATTATTAATTAAAATATTTCCACCAACAACATAATTTTTCCATAGGTCCACATATCCTTTTTCCTATTTACATAAACATAAAAGTTGTAGATCAGGGGTATTACATAGTTCCCCCCTAAAACAAAAATGACATCCTCAGTGTTTGTAGATAAATCTTGTTATTATTTGATCAACTCTAGGAATACTTCTTTCATGCTTTATTATCACTCCCATGTAGCCTCTTCTCTTCAGGTGTAAATTGCTTCCACTACACTTTCACCTGAGCTACTGTTCTATTATGGAGCACAGTTTATTACCATCCCAATATGCGAAGTGGTTCTGGAAGAAAGTCTCCTTATATTTCAACCTGTATCAAAGTCTAGTAAACCACATGAGAAGGATCATGAACATACTTTTTCAATAATGACACATGAAAAACATTATGAACTCTAACATGACTAGGTAGAGCCAATTTATATGCTACTGGATCCACTCATTGCAAAACCTCAAGGGGCCCACAGTATCGTGGTGCTAATTTAGCACAACTACCGATGTGAAGGGTAATTGCGAGGTTTTATCCTCAAGTACACATGATCCCCAATCTTAAATTATTTTTGTATTATTTTCTTATTTGCATAGCTCTTCTGATGTTCTTGAGCTGCTTTGATTTTTTGTTGAATTTTCTGTAATTTCTGTTCCATTTCAGGTAATGCCTCAGGTCCAAGTACCATTTTGTCCTCTGGTTGACTCCAACTAAGTGGAGTATGGAATTTCCTGCCATATAAAACCTCAAATGGACTCATATTAATAGATGTTTGATAGTTGTTGTTGTATACAAATTCTACCAAATGCAGAAAATCCTCCCACATGGTAGGTCTGTTCATTACATACATGCGAAGTATATCCTCTAGTATTTGGTTTGTCCTTTCAGTCTGTTCGTTGGTCTGGGGATGATAAGTTGTGCTGAAATTCAATTTTGTTCTCATCCCCCCAAAGAGTGCCTTCTAGAAGGTGGATGTGAAGTTTGCATCCCTATCAAAGATGATCACCTTTGCCATTCCTTGAAGTTTAAAAATTTCCTTCATAAACACATTGGACACTTTTGCTACCCCAAAAGTAGATTGCACTAGAATAAAATGTGCAGCTTTGGTTAGTGTGTCTACCAATACCATAATGGAGTCATGCTGATGCTTAGTACGAGGTAGTCCTATGATGAAATCCATGGACATCACTACCTACTTCCATTTTGGAATCGGAAGGGGGTTTAGCAACCCTGCGGGATTTTGATGCTCTAATTTAACCTGTTGGAACTCCAAACATCTTGCAAAGTAATCCACTATTTCTTTCTTCATCACAGGCCAGAAAAACAATTCTACAATGTTGTCACCATCTTTGGTAACCCGAATGACCCGAATAAGGTGTCTTATGGTATTAATCGAAAATTACCTGCTTCAAGGTAGGTATGTTAGGACCATACAAACTTTGTTTATATATTATTAATCCTTTTGGATTTTTGGTATATCTTGGGATTTCAGATTGCTGTCATTTTTTCTGCAATTCCAAATACTGGGGGTCTTGGGACAAAACTTCTTGAATCTATTCTTCAATATTGGTTTTTACACTACTACCTATGTAAGACAAAATTTCATGAGAGTGTCTACTTAAGGCATCAACAATTTAGTTTTCCTTTCATTTAATGTGTTTGATCTCCATATCAAATTCGCTAAGGAAAGCTAACAATCTCGCTTTCCTTGCATTCAAATCTAGTTGACTAAAGAAATATTTCAAACTAATATGGTGAGTCATCAACAGAAATTTCTTACCCAACGGATAATGTTGCCACATTTTTAATGCATGTATGAAAATAACTAATTCTAAGTCATAAATTGCATAATTTTGCTAACGTTTCTTCAATTTTCTAGACTCATAGGCTATCACTGCATTGTCCTGTAGTAATGCTCCTCCCAGTTCTTCTATGCAACCATCGGTTCACACAATAAATTCCTTTGTTGGATCATCAATTTTTAGGATGGGAACAATAGTTATTTTTTGTTTCAGCTTCTCAAATCTTTCTTGGCATTGGTTGTCCACTCAAACTTCACAGCTTTTTTCTGCAAAGAGGTAATAGAATAAGCTAATGTAGAAAATCCTTTCACAAATCTGTGATAATATCTGACAATACCCATGAATGAACGTATTGTTGGTACATCTATGGGTACAATCCAATTTAAAATTGCTTGTATTTTTTCTCGATCTACCGTCAACCTCTCTTTGGAAATAACATGTCCCAGATACTGAATCTTCGGTTTGTAAAAAACACACTTTCTGATTTTTGCATACATTTGGTGTTCTCTTAGTGTTTGCAGCACTATTCGAAGGTGTTCCTAGTGTTCATCTTTTTTCTTAGAGTACACTAGAATATCATCTATCAAGACTAGCACAAACTTATCCAGATTTTTTTGTAAAACACTGTTCATGAGACACATGAAGGTAGAAGGGGTGCTTGTGATTCCGAAAGGTAGGACTACGAACTTGTAATGTCCATACCAAGTTCTGAAAGTTGTTTTGTGGATGTATTCATATTTCATGTAAAGCTGGTGATAACTAGTTCTCAAATAAATTTTTGAAAATACGGTTGCTCCCTTTACTTGATCAAACAAGTTGTATATTCGTGGTAGGGGTACTTATTTTTGATGGTTAAATTATTTAATTTTCTATAGTCTATCCACATCCTGAGGGAACCATCTTTTTTCTTGATGAATAAAACTGTCGCTCCCCATGGCGACACACTTGGTCTGATATATCCTTTGTTTAGCAATTCCTATAGCTGAAGTTTTAATTCTAACAGCTCAGGTGTACTCATTCTATATGGGGCAAGAAACTGGGGTGGCTCTTGGTACCATATCAATAGAGAATTCAATATCTCTCCAAGGGGGAAGTTGAGGGATTTCCTCAGTAAATACATCCTGGAAGTCCCTAATCACTGGTAAGTTTTCTATAAGTTCATTTTCTGCTTGCTGTCCCAAATATTCAATTTGTATATAATACACTAGACAACCCTTTCTCGTTTTCCGCTTCAACTGTAATGCAAAAAATTGTCTAACATACACATTTTTGGTTTCCCTCTCATCAAAATTGATTTTCCTAGTGCATTTGTACAATTTAATGTGTTTTCTAAGAAATTTACTACTGCTTTATACTATTCCAGCCAATCCATACCAACTATTATGGCATAAGATCCCAAGGGGAGAATATTCAGATTCATATCTATAATATACACATTCATATTTACAGGGTACTTATGCAATTTATGGGTTACCTTCCATTCAGTTCTGGTAGCCAACTACACGAGCCAAGAGTGTTGAAGGTTTCTTTTCTGCAATTTATATTTTTCCACTATGTGTGGGCTAATATAACTTAATGTAGCTCCAGGATCAATTAAAACAGATAAAGTTTGGTTGGAAATGATACCTTCAATTTCAATTATGGTTGATTGATGTTTAGCCTGTCGGTCTTCTAATGCGGCCCTGATTCAGGGAATACTTATGGAAACATCCTTCACTGTGGTCACCTCGTGCACTGCTTGAATATTTTGAATAGCATGGGGGTTGTGTGGGCAGTCCCGCAACATGTGAGGTTCTCCACACCCCCAACACTTCAAGGGTTCCTTAGGGTTTAACACGTCATCTCATTTTCTATTCCCTTCCATGGGCTTGGAACCTGTGCAAGAATGGGTTAGCTAATTTTTTCCACCTTTACTGAATCTTTTCCGCTGGTGGTTTCTGCCAAAAATTTTCAGATAGGCTAGTTTGGGTCTTTTTGAGCTTATTTCATCCTTCCCTTTCTCCTTACTCTGCCAATTTTTCAAGTGATAATTCTGGCCTTTAAATTGCTGATATCATAGTTTGGCTTTTCTAACAGCTTCATCCATAGTCTTTAGGTTATCAAACTCAATTCTCTCTTTGTATATTGTGGGTAAACAATTTAAAAATATTTGTACTGTCACATTTTCTTCTCTTATGTATGGTATGTAGCGAAGTAAATTTGTGAAATTCATCATAAATTCATAAATAGTGAGTTGTCCCAGTCTTAGCTCATGAAATTCCTTAGCTCTGTCATCATAATACCTCTCACTGAGGTATCAGGATTTAAATTTCTCCTGAAATTCCTCCCATGAGATTTTATTTTCATCCAGAAAGTGTATAATTTTGGTCTCCTCCCACCAAAGAGTGGCTTTACCTTGCAATTGGTAAACTGTCAGCCTTGCCTTCATATTGGTTCCATACTCATATACTTGAAAGTATTTTACCATATTCAGGAGCCAGGCTTCCACATCCTCTTCCTTCTCTCTGTGAAAGGTTGGAGGATTTATCTTGTGGAATTCCTCCCACAACTCCTTCCTCCTTTTGGACTTAGAGTTTTCTTTTCCATACTCCTCCCCACTCTCAAACTTCTCTGAGGTGGTTTATGTTTCTGTTTCTTCTTGATGACTGGATATAGAGGTTAATTCTCTTATCAACCTCTCTTATTCATTTCGAGCTTTCAGTAAGCATTCATTGCTAGTCCTTACATAAACCATTTCCCGTTGCAAGTTTTTAATAATTTCCAGCATCTAGGTGTTGGAATCTGGAGGGATATCCTCCTCCCCTAGTTCCACATATAACTCTTCTTTGTCAGTCATGAAAATAATTTTAAATCTGTCTACACCTTATATCTGATGCATAATAAACCATTAGCATTAAAAACCCATAACATGCAACTTATCATTTTTGTAAAATGAATTTTTTTGGCATACAATTAAAATTTCCAGACACCAGAATATTCAGTGTTGGGGTGCATAAGCCTAGTGTTTTAACTTGGGCTCTCATACCACTTGTAATGTCCCTAAATTTATTTATTTATTTATTTTATCATGTAATTTTCTGGTTTAAATATTGTTATCCATATTTTACCATCTTAATCATTTTAATAAACTTCATGTGTTATGGTTCTCTAACCATTACTCACTTAAATAAAATATTACTTATAATATCTTAGCAAGTTGGATCCTTACGAGTAGAAGGAGTCCTAATCATTTAACTATACACAATTCATAGGTTAATATTGCTAACCTACCTTTTACATACAATAATATATACTCTAAACTTTACATACCTTTACTTACCTTTACATACCTTCACATACATTACCTTTTATATAATTTAACCTATACTCTACACCTAACTTTAATATCAATTACCTATAGTTATACTATGGTATATGTTCTATACCCTTAATCCTACATGAAACGTAGATAGGGTTCTACGAAGGCTTTAACACCCATTACGTAACACCACTTCACATTGAAAATGTTGACTCTACCTTGATGACATGTCTTGCTCAGAGTAAACCACATGGCAGAGGCCATGTACCCGAACGTGCCCTTCATCCTTATCGATGCTCATGATGAATGGTTAAGATCAAAGGGATTAGATCTACGAATCAGAATGGTTGATAAAACCCTAAGGGTTTTACCTACCTTACTCTTCCTCATTTCGACCTTTCACTGCATGGTTTGCGGTCGTCATGCTTGAGAGAGCCATGCCTCCTTAGCTCGAACCTACAACTTGACTTTCAGAGCCATGGTAGCTTGATTCCTCCTCGAAGTCGACTCTCTGTGTGTTTAGCAGGCTGGCTATGGAAAAAATTTGGGTCTACGTAGAGTATTCCTTTGCCATGCCCTCATAGGTAAGGATTTTACCGTGTTTTCACTGTGTTTTCGTATTGGCATGATTACACAGGTCGTATTGTTTTTACAATCTCTAGGTTTACTACTAATTTCATTTTTTTTTTTTTAGGGAAAACCCATAGCATTTCAGACTTGGCATTCATCATTCAGGTAATCTCTGCTCCACATTCGTTATCTGTTTTATGTTTTTTAATTTCATTACAATTTGAGATACATATCTCATAGTGATTTATTCACTTACGTAGGAAGGAATCCCTATTCTCCTTTACGTGGTAATTTGGGTAACAACTTCTCCCTTGTTTCACGATGTTTTGGTGACAATCATTGGGTTAAATTTGGGAAGTCCTCTGGCCCCTTTTCTCTCAATACGGGTAAGTGTTCCCTATGAATTTTGGCTTCAATGTTTACATCTTAGCACAACATTGAGGTTCTAGGTTTTTGTATATTGCGTATAGCACTTCAGGCATGTGGTTAGTATGTCTCCCCCCCCCCCCAGAATGGTTGCGTTTAGCACGATGTTGTTGATATATTACATGGCCTATTTTGATTAGGAGTCCTAATCCCTATTCGATTTCTGGCCTTACATTTGTGTATCTGAGACGTTGGACGAGATATTAGAATACTCTGTTATATTTCAAATTTGTGTAATTCCTGATAACCCACAATATGAATAGTTAATGAAATTTGGGTTTAGTTATAATTGTGTCTGGCATTTAATGTTTTTCGTTGCGCTTGTCCATTCTGCCCATACATTGTTAGGTTTGATTCCTTGTTATGTGAGTACTCTCACCAGACCATAGGATAATCCTCTCTTTATTCTTTTAGTTTCTGGTTTAAATTCTTTTGTGAATGGCACATGCTGGACAACATAATGACTATCCTTTTTTCTATTAATTTCTGGATTCACCATTTAAATTACTAGGTTGTACATATTCAATTTTTTCGTTATATTCAGTAGAATATTTTGTACACGCTATTTTACCCACTGGACTATGAATGTAAAGGAGTTAAGAACCTTTGTTTGATTTAAATCTGGGTATTTCATTTGATATATTACTTCGATTCTGAGTTGTATGTGCCCTTCACCCACAGAAGGCTAAGTTACGCACTCTACATTTGCTTTTGAACCTAAGGGAATTGAAATTCCTTTGTTTAATTAAATCTCGGGTTTAATTCTCTTGGGTATTTAAGCAGTGTATATGCTACCTTTTTATCCATTTACTTATGAGTATATATTTTTGTATTTATTTGTCGAATTGTATTGCAATTGGGGTTTTTCCTCATATTATTCATGACAGTTGCATAATAATTATGGGTTTTCTTTCCCTTCCCACTTCTCAGGAAAAATGCATAACCTATCTGGGTGTTCGGCCCCTGAAGATTTTCGTGCAAATCTCGTTACACAGTTTAATTCCTCATTTGAGGTTCGACACATCCCTTCTTACCCCAATTCTATTTCTCGTTTTGGAATTTTTGTATCTTTAATTTTGATTGTAGTTTTCCCTTCTACGTAACATTTCGTTTTATGATTTGAATTTAATATGTGGGTTGTTTCCAACCAGGTTAATCTTGAAGGAGATGAGGATGAAAACCTATCCTCGCATCCTTTCACCTTCAGGTTATTTCGATACTTTATGTAATTTTTGGATTTCTCATTTATTTATTTCCATGTTTATATGTTGGGGGATCCCTTCACTCACAACATTCTTTGATTTGTATGCACACATGGAGCAAGAAATGTCATGACAACGTGCTCAGGTAAGGTATCTCTCTGCCCCTTACACAGTAATAATTTTGATTTATTATTCTATTTGGCTCTCTCATTTTTACATTTATGCTCTAATACAGGTATGCTTCTAAATTATGTTGGTTTGCGTGAAACTCAAGGTTCCTGCACTGCCTATACTGACCAATTGTATTCTTCCTCAGGTTGGTAGCATGTTGTTTCGCCATGGCTCTCCTTCTGGCACTTAGCTTAGACAAGTGTTGCTGTATCTCTTATGTTTATGTGTCAGTGCCATACTTAGCCTTTGACAATTAATGAACTTATGTAATATGCATTCTTCTTTTAATACAGTCATATACAAGGATATACAAGGATTGTTGTATCTAGATAGTTTTAAATATTTATATGTGGAAATCTGAATTATATTCCTCCTTCTGTCGATGATGGATGCCTATGTACTTTGCCTCACACTTTCAGATTTTATAAATGAAATCATCAGTTTTCGAATCCTTTCAAATGTTATGTGCTTTCAAAAATCTTAAGGTTAATTATAGATTACTTGTTTGGATTTATATCAATTGATGAATGTATCTGTATTTTATTTATAATTCCACTTGTAGTTTCTTCTATACTGTATCATGCATTTGCTTCTTTTTATTTTCCCTAAGTAGCTAGATTTTGCAGATTCAATATTATTTATTCCTTCCAGAAAATTTAAAAAATATTTGTTTTCCAAAGCTAGATCTATCTTAGCTTAGTCTCTAAGTTTTCAGTTTTATTCTCATCATTCTAGCAATATATTTTGTTTAACTTAATTTCTATAGGTTGTCTTATTTATTTTACTTTTGCACATATATGAGTAGGTAGACAATGTCTACTCTCTGATCATAACCCTTTGTGGGCTTATAATTAATAATATTGTACTTGTAGCCACCTACAGTAAATTAGTTTACTGTACAGAACATAGTATAGACATTGTATTTAGCACAATATTGACACTGCACAATACACTCTATTGATGTTGCAAAATACACATTATTGACATTGTATATAATATTAACCAAGAATATGCGACTAGCCTATACCATGATTCCAACTTGGTTTAACATAACATCAATCCCTTATTACAAAGCAGCATTTGTCTATTAGCTTAGACAAGATGATACTTCTATCCAATACTAAAATACAAGAAATTCAAATACAAAATTTATACATGTTGCATACCAACTTGTAAAGACAAATTTTCCTCCCAAACACGAGCTTCACCTCAAAGCTCTCCCCCGAGCAAAGATAAATTTCTCCAAGTGTTGACAACCTCTTTTCACACTAGTGATGGTATTTTTAAGCCCATTTTCTCCAAAAAGTTTCCATAATGACGTCCCATTATTCTGGGTTGTTGTTTCCCATATCCTAGGCTTTAATTTTGTTTTTTCCACAAAATTTTGCTTTTAAAACTCGCTTTTCCTCAACGTAGTTTTTCATACCTCTTCCGAGTAACTTTCCCCTTTACTGGGGATTTCTTAGATATTTTTCTTGTATCTAATTTTAATTTTAAATTTAATTTTTCTCCAAAGGATTTTTTTGGAGAATTTTGGGAAAGTATGAAATTCTATCTTATCCTCATGGATATGAATTTCGAGATCTCTATTACTTTTTATTTACCAAATTTCCATAATTTCCATAAATAATTATTAATTAAAATATTTCCAACAACATCATAATTGTTCCATAGGTCCACATAGCCTTTGTCCTATTTACATAAACACAAAAGTTGTAGATCAGAGGTATTACAGATAGAAAACGTGAATAACAAGAACATAGGAAATTATAAATAGTCTTAATTGTGCTCAATTTGAAACTGTTTTCTTCTATTTTTATTATTGTCACACCTATTAGTTTTCCCATCTTTTCATATCAATCGTATGAATAGAGCGGTTGAAACATATACCATTCAAATATTTAACTTGATCTATTGTAGTAAACATCATTTATTGTCTCTCTTTCTCTCCAATATTAATAATAGCTTTCTCCAAAGTCAATCATTGTGACTTATGGAGTGTTAAACGCTAATTAATTTTCAATTGTAATTTTTTCTATTACCTCATTTGAATGCACAGTGACTCACAATGTTGAATGATGGAAAATGGGAAAATAATGTAGTCAATTACAAATAGTTTACATTTTCAAGAAGAAAAGTTTTCAGGTAAGTGAACATTTTATTTAAGATGAAAATTGAAGTATTTTATTTATGGTTGAATTAATATAAAACATAAATCAATCCACATCATCAATTTTTTTTGTGCTTACATTGAAATCAATGTACATCATCCCCAGATGCGGGTGTTGAGATATGCGATAGGACATGGGGCTGGCAAGTGGCTGAGACACTTGGCCATAAGCCTCATAAGCCTCTGGGTTGTCAACCAGAATGTCTTAAATTTGACTGATGGCCAGGATATTTCTTCCGCCTCCGTAAGACATTCTCTGCAACTGAATTCAGATCACATTTATGGATCATTAAAGTCGAGAGCTCAACGAGGCATCCACAACTTGAATTTCAAGATGGAAGAGCGACGAGCTCATTCTATGTCTCCTCCTCCTCCGTTGTAGAGCTTTTTCTCTCCAACCGCTGTGAATCCTTGTTCCTGAACTACTATCGGTCGTCATTGTATAATTTCTTGTTGTCTTGAGATGGGAGATGGAATCCATCTCTCTCGAAACAGACTCTGCAACCTCAGCTCTGTTACCCTTGATTTCTCCATTCATTCGCCACCCCTTCGCACTGCTCCCTCACATTCGCGTACACCCCTTTCTGAGAGTGAAACCATGCCCAAACTTCGTCATCGCATGCACTGTAGGAGGGGCAACACTAGAGGCCATCCTCAGCATGCTCCCTCTTCTTTCAGCCCTGATACTTCGTCCCCATCCTCTGAGTACTTCGCTAGTAGGTATCCGAATACCAGAAGTGGCAGAGGAAGATCCCACTCAGCCAGCCACAGAATGGCCTCCTCTGCTCCGGCTTCCCTTGCCTCCCTCGCCTCAAACTTGCCTCAAATAGCCCACTTTTCTTTCAAATGCACATTGAACTGTCCCAGAATAATTGCCACCATCTTTGTCTCATTTCGGGAAGAGCCTCAGATAGTTGTTGAAGGCATGCACTCAGGAGGGAAGGATGCGGGGTCTAGTCTGGACAAGGCTTTGAAGATTCAGAAGGAGGATAAGCACAAAGAGAAGGCACCAATTGATGAGGATGCTGGTTCGCACCAAACGGGACGCACCATGCAAGGCGCTACCTCTCATGCGGACAAGCCAGTTGCGGATGATGATAAGGAGGCTTACAGGTGCCTCATCCTTGAAGAACCACCTCATCCTCATGGTATTTAATCCTTTTATATGCTGCAATTATGTGTATGTCGAGTCCTAGACTTCAGGGGATAAACTTGAGTTTTTTGTACTGTCTGAGATACTGGTTTCTAAGGCTGTTACCCCTGTGTGGGCAGCGTTTTTCACTGAATGCTCTATGTTTGGACTCGTTTCCCCATGTGGGAAGTCCTCAAACAGTATTTTTTCTGATCATGCCACATCTACTGGGCAACGCATAGGCTACGGCCACGATGTACACTATTTCTTCTTTTTAATAGATTTAACTTAACTTAGAAAAAAAAAAGAAATCAATGTATATCATTAATCTAATTACTTTAAAATTAATGTACATCATACATCTAGTTATATCAAATCAGATATTAACATCTAAACTGAAATAAATGCATCTAGTGCAAACAATAAAATAGTATTAGAAATCAACATCTACACTAAAATCAATACATCTAGTGCAAACAACCGAATAGGATTAGAAATCAACATCTGCATTAGAATTAATGCATCTAGTGCAAGAAATCTCCCCTGATTAGAAAACAACAACTAAACTCAAATCCATGCATCTATTTTAGTGAAAAATAGAGATATTCATAAGATGAAATAGTTTGTCTCCCTCCCTCTCTTTGTCTCTCTCTTCTTCCATCTATCTCCCCCCACCATATATATATATATATATGTCTCATTTTTCTTTATATCTCACTTCCAAAAACACATGTTCTATCTTTCCATATCTATCTATCTCAACATCTCATCCTCTCTTTGTCTCTCTTCTTCCTTGTCTCCACCCTCCCTCTACATCTCTATATCCCTTTTTCTCTCCTTATTTTTCTCTCTATCTAAACCCCTAAACATACACACTCTCTCTCCTTATCTATCTATCTCTCTACCCCTCTCGCTTCTTCTCCCCTATCTATCTTCCCCTTCTCTCTCTCTCTCCCTCTCTTCCCATTCTCTCCATCTCTCTCCTTCTCTATCTTCCCTCCCACTCTCCTCTCTCCCTCTCTCTCTACTTCTCTCTTTATAAATTCAATATAGTATTAATATCCATAATTTTTAAACTTAATATTCATGCATTATATTATATGTAATATTATATTAAGTTTTTTATGTAATCTTATATTATATTATATTAGAGTAAGTTTACCTTACAATAATTTTCATGATATTGTTACTTTAAACATTACAAATAAGAATGATTTCCCTTCCATGAGAAATAGTAATTTGGTCCCTTCTCCATATTTTCCTTTAGTGTTCTTTAGTATTCATTTTTGTGTGAACATCTTCCCCAAGAATCCACATTTCATACTGGAAACACATCAAAATTGTTAAATTCCATATAAAAGTGTAGTAATCCACTAGAATACATGGGTCACTAGCTGTTATATCCATTGGTTTTCTAGGAAATCTCTTCTCATACATGGTTTATCTACCATTTTTCTATCAAAAATTTGCAATATTTGTACCTCTTACTCCCCTTGCACATCATCATCATCATCGCCATCATCATAATTTTCCTGGGGTTTATGGATTACCCATAACCCTGTTGTTGATGCTCTTGTATCAAATATGGTATGTATGGGTGCAAAAACACATTATACCACTACGTCAAGGTTCCCTCATGGGTCCAAGTTAAGCTCTCATGGTAATTGAACCTTTCGCAATGATAAAAACTCTTCACTTTCCACCAATGGATATAAGCCCTTTGGGATAAATTTAATTAAAGGATATGGGGGTAGGACTTAATCCACTTATGCATGCACGAGTTATGAGATAATTTAATATAATCTCTCTAGGTTCAACCACATGTTTGACCACAACCTCAAGGTGTCCCCATTGTGTCAGGTTAGGCCCTCATGGGAATTGAAACTTACCCAACGATGAAAAATTCCTTGATATGCATGATTGGATCAAACCCCTTTGGGCTCTCATTCTAAAAATTTTACCTAATGTACTTTGGTATATTTCCTCAAAACCAAAAAAACTACACTTTCTAACATTCTTTTGTGAGGAAGTTACAATGAATTTATCAAGATGACTTGTTCAATATTACTTTCAGGACCATTCACAAACCCTAACTTCCATATGGTATATCCCTAAGTTTATAGTGAACCAAAATATAATTTTTTTACTATAAGTACTAAGAGATGGGTTTTCAACATGTTCAAAATTCCATGGTCTAAACCTTCTTAAACAAATAATTCTAGGAAAGATTTCATGGTCGCTCATTTGAAACTAATTCTAAGACCATTTGCAAACTCAAACTTCCATAAGGGATATCTCCAAAATTATAAAAAGACAAAATATTAAGATTTTTATCACAAATAGCTTGATATGTCTTCTTAATTTATGAAATTTTCATGGTCTGAAACATCCCCAAAAAAATTATAGAAAAAAGGCTAGGGTGGCTCATTTGAAATTTATTTTAAGACTAAACACAAGCTCTAACTTCCATAACATATATCTCTAAAAGTATAGTGAACTTCAAACTAGAACTTTAACTAGATGTTCCGAGATATCTCGTATTAATATGCTCAAATTGTGTTGTCTAAAATGTCCTAGAAAAATTTATAGTGAAAATGTCAACATGACATGTTTAAAGCAACAAAACTCTAATTTCATATGCTCTCATACCAAATTTTGAGGATCCAAAGACATAAAAATCAGAAGTAAACAATATGTATACCAATGTGAGCATGCAACGCAACTCCAAAATAAATAACAGAGACAAGTTACAAAACAACTCTTTAAATAATAGGAAAAATTCCTCCGAAATACCAATCACATTTATACATCCAAATCTCATGTCCTAAATAATGACTATATGGTCCCTATATATACCTATCAACACATTGCATATATAGTCCTTTCATTATTAGACTAATCCTATTAAATATACATTTACACATCACATATACATTTAACCTCATTATGGCCCTATTTAGAATCAAATCATATACATTTAACCCTATAAATACCCTTTGAAGTCATATAATTAAAAAAGAAATGAAAAAATTTAAAACATTAAAAGTGAAATAAATATTAAAATACATTAAAATTATCACAGAGAAATAGTTTTATGAGTATAAAAATTTAAAAAGTTAATATTTAACGCAAATCATAAATATTTCATTCATGATTTTTAATTAGGCTAATATTAAAAAAATATATAAATTGTGATTTGCAAATGTCAAGGTTGGATAATCACTAATACATAATAATGAAATGAAAAATACAAAACATAATAAGGAAATGAATAATTCAAATAATTGTAAAACATCACATGATTAATAAAACTTGTTAATTTATTAATTTAAAATTGATTTATGTATTTTTAATTAAATTTATAATTAAACAAAAAAAATATATTAGTCATTAATCCATAACTTCTTTTAAGATAAATAAGTATTAAAAAAAAAAGTGTTTGAAATTTCTTAACATGTATAGCCTCTGTTCTATGTTATACTCTACATGGGCTTCAACAATCGAATTGACTCTACTAATCTTAAATTTCAATGTGAGAACATTGGTAATCATTCCGAGGACGAATGATTTAAAAACTTGAAGACATATAGTCTTCATGCTGCTTGAGGAGAAAGGCATATCCTATAGTTCTTTGGAAAATCATTCAAAAATCATTACTTTCGTTTATTACATCTGTCGAATATAATATAGCTATTGGTATTGTTTTGACGTTGATTTGACGGTGTATTAATGTAGTTGACTATTTTGTATACTCGTCATTTAACTAAAGTTTTAAAATAATATATTTACGTCAATAGGCGTCTAGCTTATGGTCTCTTTTATTGGTAGTATGTAGATATTTTTTTTTTAAATTATAAATTCTAATTGTATAATTGAAAATGAAAGATGTTGGCATATTTTTGTTGTGACACATTTAAATTAATAGATATAATTTCAAATGATAATTTCTTTATATATTTAAATCATGTTTAAATTAAAAATTGTAAAATATGATTAAAAATGTATTCTGTCATTTGTAATTAACTACATAAAAAGATTAATAAAAACTAGATTTATGCATTCAAATGTGGTTTGGATGGATAATAAATGGATTTGGGTTTATTGAATTATCTATATTATTTGTGAAAATTGTTCAAATTCTTTCGTGCGGTTGTATATGGTTAAAGAAATGTTTTACTGGGTCATTGGAACATGGACCACTAGGTTTAGTTTCACACCAGTAAATCGCAACATAACATTACCCTCCATTACCCTGTAATCGTCGTGTATTATTACCGTAGGTTTTATGGTTTTATAACTTTAAGTTTTTATTTTGCCTAGAGGTGCTCTTGATCCAGGTGGATATTGGTGGCCACCCACCCATTCCACCTAGACCTCCAGTCAGTATCATCAGTTTCCTTTTTTATAGCATCATTTACTATTTTTAGCAGTGTTTTGGGTCCTAAACTTCCGGAGCAGGTTTGACCCCCTACTTTTTTGAGGTCTGTAGGAGGTCTATAGCCATAGGCAGGGGCCTGAGGCAAAACCTATAGTACTCAGATATATCTCATGATATATCATACGCGCAAATAGAGATAATATGACCAAGTTACGACCCCAGGAAGTTGGCTGCCCAACTAACCCCAACGGGGACCACAAACTCTTGGTGTTTGATCTCTTGGGGTTAGGGTTTTGGTTGTTTATGGTTTTCAAGGTGTTGTTAAATAATAAAAGGCCTTTGAGACTCATTGTAAAAAATTTCATAGGCTTGTAGCCACCACATCTCTTCTCAGAGATAAGCTACCAACACCCTAGCTAGTTTATTTCCATTCTCTCTATAATCATATTTCAATTATTTGATATTAATGAAATGAACTGTTATTTGTGCTGCATCTCTGCATTTATGTGTATTTATGTATTTTATTGTGTTCCTGCATAAGTTCAGATCAAATTTCCAGCCTAGAATGGTAGAAATGTTGTAATGTTCTGTAAATATTTTCGTTCAGTAAAAAAAAACCTATGTTACAATAAAAATAAATTCAAAGTAAAACAATAATAACAAAAATAAAATTTCTATGTTATTATTATTATTATTATTATTATTTTTGTTGTGTAGTTAATTTAAATTTGACTTGGTAAGTTACCCATGGTATTCATGTGCAATATAGCCTATTTAAGTGGGGAAATTAAACCAACCTAGATCCATCATAACTCCATATTTACCAAGCATCAAAGGGATAAAATCTCATTTGACTCTAAAAGATGTTTGCATATCAAGAGATTTGATCCCTCTCAACGCTTGCTAGATGTAGAGTTAAGATGGATCTATGATGGTAATATTATATTTTAGGTTTTATAGCTTTATGTTTTAGGTTTTACCTTTTTATAACTTTACATTTTATAATATTATAATAGTAGGTTTAAATAAATGTTTTTCTAGGTCATCGGAACGAGGATCACTGGGTTTAGTTTCACACCAGTAGCTCGCCACATAGAATTCCCCTCCATTACCCTGTGATCATCGCATAGTATTACCATAGCTTTATAGTTTTATAACTTTAGGTTATTAGGTTTACAAATTTATATTTTATAGTATTAGGTTTTTAGAATTTTAGGTTTTATAATCATATTAGGTCTATAATTAATATCATTGTTATTATATAATATCCTTAATAATAATAATAATAATAATAATAATAATAATAGAAATTGTCACACCATTTTTTGGTCATCTAACTCATTTTCATTAGATGGACCCAAGTACACCATGTAAGACCAATTTTACCATAAGTAAAATCGCATTCACTATGAAAATAACTTAGTAAACCACCTTTATTAAGTTGTTTATGATCTAAAAAAGAAACCCCATGAGGAAACATTAAATAAATCTATATTTGTTTTATTTTCCTCAAGGAATAATTAGTTAAACAGTATTTTAATTAATATTCCTGGTTATATTTAACCCAAAACAAGGAAATTAATTAGATAAATCATTATTTATCTTATTATTTTCTAAGAATATAATATATTTTTGTCATTTAAATACTATCATTTCCGCTAAGGATTAACTTCTTTAAATAATTACAATCATTATTTATTTGATTATTACTTCAACCATATCTAAATATAAATAAATCATTTACTGGTTTATTATATCAACTATGATTCTAAATGATAACAATTATCATTTATTTATTATTTACAAATAAAGGGATTTGACCTAAGTCAAATTCTTTTTCCCTCCAACAAATATAATAAAATATTCCATAAAAGTTGGATCTTGATTTGGTTAATAATATTTTAATTATGCACCAACAATTTACAATTTTATCTTCCGAATCTTTATTTTTAGAAATATAAATGACAGTTTTTCCATCTTTATTTTGTACCTTGTTGCCCAACACCTGGATCTCAACTCTTGGTTTGACTATTGATCCACCATCATAGCCATATTTTTCCATTTTTTTCTGGATTTTCTACACCATCAAGAGAGAGGAATTCTAAATCTGAAGTGTTGAGGACTTACAAGAACCCATCCCATTGAGGAGAACCGGGAACACCTTCTTGTCTTTTCCTCCCAGGTGCCATTAATACAAAATTAATTTGATATATTCTTGTCTTGTCTATTGGATGCATTTAGTAAATCTTGTTGTTTCTACTATTTAATGTCTTCTAATGCATAGATCTAGATTTTTGCAGCATTTATCTTGATCACCTAACTGCAGATCTGAAGATATTAGCAGTCATTTCTGCTGTTAGGGCTGTTTGTTATGCACAGCTAAAGTGGTATTTTTTCGTATGCTTGGAATTAAGATTCATACTAACAACTGGTGACTCCACATGGGTTTACGATTATGACCGCTGTCGTTTTTTTTATCCTTGCATATCCAGCTACTTCAAACCCTAGTATTTCTCTTCAGCCCCTTGTTTTTTCTTTTCTTGATGTTTTTTTTTAACCTATAAAACCCTAAAACAATAAAAATTCTGACTTCCGTGTGTTTTTGGACCTATTGCGCAGGTGACAGACATCAACTGCAGCTGAGACGCCAACTTTTTCTGAAACCTGCCGCCAAGAGTGCCGGAAGTGCAGGTCACACTTTTTGGCCCAAAACCTATGACCTAGACCTTCAGGGTGCACTTTACAGCCCAAAAAGTGCGACCTCTACTGAAAACAGGTCAGAACTTGCTACCTGGACTTTTTGCAGGGATTTTTCTGAAAGTTTTATGGGTTTGTCTAAGCCTTTGTTCATGGTTGTCTGACCTCCTTCTCTGCCCGTTTTGGACTTGTAATTGTTCTGTTTCGCTCAACTAAGTGGGAACATATCCCCCTAGGGCTTCAGTACCCTCCACTTTTTGTTGAAGAGTTTTTGCTGTTGCAAGTTGTCTGAAATTTCAGAGTCTTCAGCCCTTTTTTCAGATCTGATACCTCACCTTCAGATCCACTTCAGATCAGCTTGTTATCCATCCAAATCACCTCATCTAGATTTATTTTTATTTTCCTCTAGGGTTCACTCCATTTCCCTTTAGGAGATGGCCTTTCACCACCATTTTTATAGCAATTTTTCCTCTGATTTGTTGTTGTTTTTTGCACCACTTTCCAGCAGATTTCATCTTTTAGATCCCTGTCCCTCTTGACCTTAGATCTATTAGCCTTTTTAGTGTGTTTTGATTAGTTTTTTACTCACCTATAGACTAGTTATTGAGAGGCCCGCCTCCTTGGGTTTATATTATTTCATTATTAGCTATTTATTTTCTATTTTTGCAGGCCTATATACTGTCATTTGTAGCTTTATTTACAGCCATACATCACACTTTTTCTTTTGCTCTACAAAAATCTAGGTTTAAAAATTAAAATTTACACACTTTTACACACACACCGTAAGCTAAAAAGGGCTTGGTTAACACCGCTAAGAAAAGACTCTGAAACATTGAAATCAATTGATCCTGCACCTTTATGCCCTTGTTTCAACGTTGTAATCAGTTGATCCTACACCTCCCTGCCCTTGTCAGTCTCTTTTTCCTTTGTGCCATGTTTGTGTCATCACTATTGCGCCACCAAGGTGTTTATCCCGGAGACTTCTTGTCCTTCATCCTCAGTTTCAGGTAGGATGACTTACTCCTCCACGTAGGGGTCGTGTTAGTCCTCCACCAAGTCCGAACATCGAATCTTCTTCTGGTCCTTTGGGTTCTCCTTCTCATTCTGCCTTCGGTTCTCCCCCTAACACCTTCACCATGTCTAGTGCAGGACTTTCTGATGGTTGTAACCCCGGCCCTCAAGCGGGGAACACCACTAGTGGGACTGCAATGGACGCTACCCTGACTGCGCCCTTGCTCCCCTTCATGGCAGGCCTCAGCCTCCCCAATTTGGACCGGTTGATAAACGACCCTATACACCATGACGCTAGTTGGACTGCTATGCCGACAAAGCTCCCTTCCAACATCCCAAATTTTGAAGGCCTTGCTGGAGAAGATCCTTCAAATCATGTTCGATCTTTCCACATGTGGTGTTCATCTAACTCCATTACTGATGACTCTGTCCATCTTCAGTTTTTCCAAAAAACGCTTACAGGTGAAGCTTCTAAGTGGTATTTTGACCAGGCCACTTCCTCTCATACCACCTTTACGACTCTTGCCGGGGCTTTTTTATCTTACTTCCAGCTTCCCCTTCGTTATGACACTGGTATCGAACTTTTAACTTCTTTCCGTCAATCATCTGCGACACGCCTGTTAGGAATCTGTAATTTATTAGCAATATTGGCAGAGTCCAATTACAGAGACAACATCGTTTCAACCAACTTTGGGATTCTAGGATCTAGCCCTCCTGAATCCGGAGAGGGATCTCTCCAATAAGTGCAAAGATGGATTTGTCTTTGAAGTTTGGGGTAATAATATTAGGCTAGTTATAAAGACCAAGGGTTTTGTTTTGTTTTTGGAGGGTTGAACATAATTGCTGTTAGAGGTGAAGAGTTCCAAATGAAAAAAGGTTCAAAGGTGAGAAGTTGCAAGGAAAAGAGTAAGCTTTGATCAAGCAGAAAAATGATGACAGGTTTTCAGTCCATTGGGCTATGGAGTCATAAGAGGATTTAATTGAAACAATCAAGTTCAAGAGTGGTCTATGGGGCAAGTCATATATGCCTAAGGATCTCTTTAAGGTTTGATTTATGGAATGGAGTGATACATCAAGAAGGGGAAAATAAACAGATGCAGAACAAAGAGCAGCCCAGGATCTGGTAAGTACTTTGAAACTAGCCAGCCTTTGACCAAGCACTTAAGAAAAACATAGAAGCAAACAAGGATCTGGTAAGTACTTTGAAACTAACCAGCCTTTGATACACTTCCAATAGAAAACATATAAAAAACTAAGGGAAACTTGAAGACAAACTTTGGAGCAAAAACTAGCGGGCCGGGCTCACTACAAATCCTCTCCTAGCTCTCCTTTACTTAATTACTTCCAAGACAATCACAGAGATAACACAGAATGACCTAAGATCTGGTAAGTACTTTTAAACTATCCAGCTTTTGATACATTCTAAGGGAAACAATCAAACAGTTATGCAAACAAGACTAGGACCAAGGCTCACCATAGCTTCCTCAGTTCATCTTCACACAACATATACTGAAAGTAACATTCAAAAATAATGTTCAGCCAAGACAATAAGACGAGGGAACGCCAGCATTCCTATGCTTAAACTGAATTAAATCATTTTCAAATAACACAGTTGAAAGAAAACATTTAAATAAATATTTCTCAACCAGAGAAGGCTACTGACACACAATAGGTCCTAACATTGTTTAAACTGTTCTTTACAGGAGAATATGAACATAATGAAAACAGAAATAAAATAACAAGTTACAATGAGAATAACATCACCATCAACATAGACCAGGATCCCATAAATCAGCTTGTATTGATGCTCCAAACCAATCACAATCTTCACATCCAATGTGTTAGTTCATCTTTCTTTCACAACCTAACTTATCTGTTACAAGCAGAGCTCCAAGAGCCAGTGAAAACACTATTTACAATCAAGAGTATTCAGCTCAGTTACACACAATGCTTCAGCAATTACATTAACAACCAACCCCTCACTCATCTTCCACTAAAGTATTTATAGAAAGATGAGGAGGTGAGATCTGATAAAAGATCTCAAATACAATTAATACAGAGTTAATGTTTCTTGGCCTTTGGGAGGCTCAATGAAGAAACTGTACCGGTGTTTCACTGCATTAACTGATTTACACTTATGATTTAAGCTCGGTGAGAGATTTTGTTGACCTTTGAGGCTCTGTGCGATGCTAGGGTTATTCTGCTGACATTCTATCATTAAATTCCTGGCAAAATTTACCCTTTGGTGATGATGTGAGGCAGATATTTGATTCTGAGCAATAACTTCGGCCCCTGATTGAATACTTTTGAGGAACAGGTGGCTCAGTGGTGGTTGAGGAATCAATTTTCCTAAAATGCGGCGGTGGATACTTTCTGTCTGATAAAAACACTTTAGGTTTTCCTTTAAACTATGTTTTAGATTGGGGATTAGGCGTTTGATAACTGTCTTAGCCATAATCCCCGCTGATCTGCCCATTAATCTCCTGTTCTGGTTCATCCTGGTCTTCAACAATGATAATCTTCAACTGTGCCTGTTTCATGGTTTTCTCGCTGTCGTGCAAGGCTATGCAGAGTTTGTAAGGCATAAATACCTGAGAAAACATTGACGAGACATGCATTTCAACCCTGTTGATGATTTCCGTGGATGAATCGAAGATGTGAGGGTCGTCACCCTCCTTCCCTGAATCTTCCTTGGAAACCATGAACAAATGATTTAATCCCTGTAAAATACAAACGAAACGTCATCAAATCCATGCATTTATCGGTTAACTGCTGCAGAGGCATATGGAGGGAGCGTGGCCGTTGGATGGCATCTGTTACACCATTTTTTGGTCATCTAACCCACTATCACTAGATGGACCAAAGTACACCATGTAAGACCAATTTTACCCTAAGTAAAATTGCCTTCACTATGTAAAATAACTTAATAAAACACATTTATTAGGTTTTTTATGGTCTAAACAGGAAACCTCAAAAGGAAATATTAAACAAACCTATATTTGTTTGATTTTCCTGGTCATGTTTAACCCAAAACAAAGAAATTAATTAGATAAATCTTTATTTATCTTATTATTTTCTAGGAATAATTATTTAAACCTTATTTAAATAATATTCCTTGTTCAATATGACTAAATCACCCATAAATAATTAAATAAATCATTATTTATTTGATTATCATCCAACCACTTCCTTAAAATGATAAATAAATCATTTATTTATTTATTACTTACAAATAAAGGGATTTGACCCAAGTCAAATACCTTTTCCCTCCAACAAATATAATAGAATATTCCATAAAAGGTGGATCTAGATTTGGTTAATGTTATTTTAATCATGCACCAAGATCTAGAATGACCCAATATTTTGTTATAAATAGGAGGGTTTCTCCTACCATTCTTCACCTTTTGTTGCCTATTATATCACTCTGGATCTATACTCTTGGTCTGACTTTGAGCCATTATCATTGTCATATTTTCCATTATTTGCTGTGTGAGCTCCCTTTGAGTTCTATCTTTGTCCGGGTTTTCTACACCAACAGGAGAGAGAAATGCTAGATCTGAAGTGCTGAGGACTTCCAAGAACCCATCCCATTGAGGAGAATTGGAAACACCTTCTTGTTTTCCTCCCAGGTGCCCTTAATACAAAAATTATTTCAAAAAACATTGTTCTTGTCTTGTCTATTGGATGTATGGAGAAAAACCTTGTTTTTACTGCTTAATGTCTCTTTATGCATAGATCCATTTTTTTATGAACATTTGTCTTAGAAATTAAAATTAAACTGCGTATCCGAAGATATCATAAACAACATTGAATAGGGATATGTTTTGACAAGAAATAAGTTATAATTTTCATGAATGCGCTTCGACAAAGGATTCATACTAACAATTGGCGACTCCACACCGGTTTTCAATTACGACCGCCGTCGTTTTTCATATTCCTGCATATCCAGCTACTTCAGACCCTAGGGTTTCTTTTCAGCATTTTTTTTTCCTATTTTTATGCTGTTTTTCCCCTATAAAACCCTAAAACATTAAAATTTCTAACTTCCGCGTGTTTCTGGCCCTATTGCGCAGGTGACAGACATCAGCCACAATTGAGACGGCAACTTTTCCGGAAATCACGCCGGACAACCAGTGAGGTCAATTTTCTACCCAAAATCAGACCTGACTCCAGCGCACTTTCTCACCTCTTTTCACATCTGATTAGGAAAATGTGCTCGAACCTCGCTTTAATCGTGCTTTTTCCAATTTTTCCGGCTGGCTGCTTCTAATGTGGTTTTCTGTAAATTTCCTCGTCTCCGCCCGTTCGGGACCTATTTCGATCTTTTGTTTACCCAAAGTGGGAACCTAGCCCCTAGGCTTCGTACTTCACGGTATGGAAGATGTGAAATGTCATGTGTCTGATGCAGAGTTTCATCTTTCCTTTTTCGGACTATACTCTATTCTTTATCCTTTTAAATCAGCTCTCTTCTTCCTTTCAAACCACTCGTAGCTTTTTGGACCTCGTAGACCTCCTGTCCTCTTCGATTTTGCTGATTTCCTCCTTTTTCCAGCCACCTTGCCTTTGCCTCTTGGCTGTGATCTGCACCTATTTTCAGCAGCTTTCTCCTCTAGATCCATGTCCCTTCCGAACTTTGATCTATTGGCCTCTTTTTAGTGTTTTTCGACTAGATTTTTTCCCTCTTTTAGATTAGTTTTGAGAGACCCACCTTTTTGGGTTGAATCGATGCACTAGTAGCTGTTAATTTTCTGTTATTTCAGCATTATATACTATTTTTGCAGCATTATTTTCAGTTACACAACACAATTTTTCTCTTACTCTCAAAACGAAAAGGGTTTAAGAAATTAAAATTAACGCACACCACACACTCACCCTAAGCGAAGAAGAGCCCGATTGACACCGCCAGGCAAAGACTTTAAAATCACTTGATTCTGCACCTCCCTGCCTTTGTCGGTCATTCTTCTTCCCCTCGTGCCATGTTTGTGTTGTCATCATTGCGCCCCCAAGGCGCGCCTCCCAGAGACTTCTTGGCCTTCACCCTCAGTTTCCGGTCGGTCGACCCGCTCCGTCCCGTCGTCATCGAGCCAGTCCTCCTCCGAGTCCGCATTCCGACTCCTCTTCTGATTCATTGGGTTCTCCTTTTACTTCTGGTTCTCCCCCTGTCACCTTCACTATGTCTGGTCCAGGGCCTAACTCTAGTGGTAATCCCAACCCTAATGCCGGCACTACTACTAGCGGAACCGCCACAGGAACTACCTCGGCAACACCCTTGCTACCGTACATCGCAGGCCTCAGCCTCCCCAATTTCAATCAGTTGATCAATGACCCTGTTCGCCACAATGTTGGTTGGCTTGCTATGCCAACCAAGCTCCCCTTCGACATCCCTAAGTTCGAAGGCCTTGCTGGAGAAGATCCAACCAACCATGTCTGATCTTTCCACATGTGGTGTTCCTCCAATTCCATTACCGATGATTCCATCCGTCTTCGGTTGTTCCAATGCATGCTTATAGGCGAAGCTTCTAAATGGTATATTGACCAAGCCACCTCTTCCCATACCACCTTTGCGACCATTGCCCAACCCTTTTTATCTTATTTCCAGCTCCCTCTCCGATACGATACTGGTACGGAGCTTTTGACCTCTTTCAAGAAAACCTCTTCGACCCGCCTCTCCACTCATGTCCAAGAATGGCGAAGAAGACGGAGCTTATGTAGAGCTCCCCCCTTCGAAGATCGGGTGTATATGGACTGGTTCCTTCGCACTCTCTTAGCTCCCATTGGCAAAGATGTCGCCTCCCATTTCCCCCAAACCGAAGAAGTCGCCCTCCAAATAGCCTTGAAATATGACCTGATCTATGCGCAGTATGGTTATGTTTATACCGTCCTTCCTGACCTCCCCAGGCCCGGAGGCGCTAACGCCCCGGGGGCATCTCATTCCGCCGACAGTATCGTTGGAGCCCTTTCTCATCCGTATGCTCAACCTCCTATGGGCTATGGTCTCCCTCAGGGAGGGGCCAGCACCTCTAGCACTTTTCCCCCTCCAGGTAGCATGTATCCAGGATACGGCATGCCTCATTCTTTTGCCCAACCTCCTGCTTACCTCAATGTTGCCCAACCTAACCATTACCCTTATCCGCAGCCTGGTGCGCCAGCTCCTCCAGCATATGCGCTTCCACCTCCCTTGCCTCCTCCAACCCCGCAACAGCACCTACAGCCCCCTCCAGGGCAAGTATTTGCACAGCAGGGCGCGACTAATCCCCCTTCTTCTCAAAGAAGGCGGAGAGGCAATCCAAACCAATCTGCCCCTGGTACTCATGGACCCAATCCTCAAGGTATTGACCCTAACACTGCTAACCAGCAACAGGGCACTCAGCCCAAGCCGGACAGGCCTCTTCGCACAAATAAGCCTTGTTCGTGTTGCGGTGTTTACGGTCATTACACCCACGATTGTCCCCTCTTACCACAGATGCAGCAGATGTGGGAGTCTCAAGCCACATTGCGAGGACAACATGCCTCCCCTCATGCTCCCCCTAATGTGGCCACTACTCAACCAGCTGTGTTTACTGATCCTTTCCCTCAGCAAGGATTCGTGGCTGCCCAACCACCTGAGGGACAGGTCGCCACTCAACCTTCCCCTTCTGGTTCCTCCGATTACCAGATCCTCATGATGAACTCTGATCCATCCCCAACCGTCGAACTTCACCTTCAAACTCGGTCTCGCCAGTACCCCAAGCCTCCCGCTCAGTCTGCCCCCGAGTCCCCTTCTTCCGGTTCTACAGAGCCTCTTTCGACATCCAATGGCCCCTTACATATCCCTCAACCCAAAGTTGAGGTTCATACCAAGATTCCTAAGGGACCATTACGTCAAAATTCTGCTTCTGGTCGAGCTGCTCATTCGTATAGCATAGTAGATGATTTGGCGCAATCTCCTGCTGCCATTTCCACATTGGAACTCCTCCAGTCGTGCCCTTCCCAAAAGAAGGCTCTACTATCTGTCGTGGGCGCTGTAGATCCTACTGATGACCAAATGATTGTTTTCGACGCCCATCAATCAGAACATCCTCCTCTTCCTGCTTCCGTCGCCTTCCAAATCCCAGTCAAAATCCGAAATGCCAACGTTTCTCGGTGTCTAATTGATGAGGGGGCATCCACCCGTGTGATTTCCGCTTCGGTTTGGAAGTAATTCGGATCTCCTGACTTGGCCCCTTCCACGATCACCCTTCGAGCGTGGGACGGCCACGCCTCCCAGCCCATTGGCCTTTTTCGTAATTGTCCTATCACCCTTGCCGGTAAGACTGTTTGCATCAACATCGAAGTCATTGATGCCCCTCTAGACTACAACATTCTATTGGGGTGAAGCTACACCTATGCCATGTCTGTTGTCCCATCCATAGTTTTTCGCAAGATGTCTTTTCCCCACAATGGAAAGATAGTCACCATTGACCAGTTGAATTATCATGAGCCAAAGTCTTAGACCTCTCCTGAGATGACCATCTCTTCTATAGCCAATAAGCAAACCGTCGATTCCTTGACCAGTGTCTCTCCCGGCGTCTATAAAGACTCCTCTTTTCTTGGAACTTTTCCTGGTCTCCCTCCTCCTCCTATCTCTGATCCCAGCTTATCGAATGTTTGCATGATGAAATCATCTCAGGCTGCCCTCAAGCGACCCGCCTCGGCTAGTCAGCAACCTCAGCTGCAACCTCGCCCACCGCAACCCGCTCCTAGCCCTTCATCTCCGCCAGCCAGACCTCCTCCTTCTGGCCCTTCTCCTACAGCTGGTATCCCTGAACCCCTTTATCCCCCTGGATCAGTTCCCCCAGGCCTTAACCATCTCGGAGCCGTCCCTCCTGGTCATTACCCCGCTGGTCAGATACCTTTTCTGGCTCCCCCTCCCGGAGTCTATTCAGTCCCCGTCATGGCCACCCTCTCTCTCCCTAACCTGACCCTGGGTATACCCGTCTGGTACCTTGACCCTCCAGCCGCTACCCCTCCTTGTCACCCCAAACCCTATCTTTCTTTGACACTGGTTCAACCGGTCCCCCTCGCTTCCTCCATTGCTACCATGCCCCCTGCACCTCCCCAGGACCCTACCCCTGTGGTGATAGCTCCAGGAAAGAAAGGCAAAGCTCGCAAGGGGGCATCCAAAGACAAGGTCACCCCGACTGACCCGGTTCCTCCTCCGCCCGCAAAGCCTTGCGCCTTGTGTGATGTCGTCGGTCATGCCACCCATACTTGTCCTGAATTGCCCCACCTTCAACCCATGGTTAGAGTCACGTTCCCTGAGTCTACGGTCCCTAACCACTCTCTCCCGTATTCGTCCATAACCAAGAACCCAAAAACTATTCGCACCAGCAAACCCTGTGCTTTGTGCGATGTCCATGGACATTATTCCCACCATTGTCCTCACCTGACGCATTACCACGCCTCTTTAGAAGTAGTTCGAGAGTATGAGGTTAAACAAAATCAGTCTGCCTCTCCCATACTTGAGCAGTATGCTTCAGGACAGCTTGAGGATCCCCTCGCTCCCATTGACATCCCCCCCCCTGATGTCCAGATGACGGAGTCTACTACCACCATCCTCTACCTATCATCCTCTGTGAAACCCTTGGAGCACATTCCCCTTGAATCCTCCCCTGTTGTTTCGCTTGACCCCCCTTCAGCGACCACCCTGGGCTCCCCATCTTTTAACCATTTGTTTCCACCGTTTAAATGCCTTCCACAGTGACAGTCAGGTATGCAGGCTTTTCCCCCTACGGATGAGTTAGAGTAACTTTAGGCGTCATGTGGTGTCATTTCCACCCTTGACCCCCTCTTTTCCGCCCATACACGAGATAACTCCACCCATATCTCTGTTGACCTCCGCAGCCCGAGTCCCCGCCATACCTCCTATAGCCCTCATATACCACCCTCTAGTTTGTATATGAGTCATAGCCATCCTGCTCATCGCACTCCCTCCCGCAGTTGCCGCTCGATGTCTTCTGTACACTCACGCTGCCGTCATTGTCCCTCCTCCCCCCATTTGTTGTCTTGTAACACTATTCCGCAGGACCTCCCGTCCCCACCCTATATCGGTTACGCCGATGGTGCAAGTCGTTACTCCCGGAATCTAGCCTCGGCAGGTTGGGCCATTTTCACCCCCTTGCATGCCCTTGTTCTCTCCAACAGGGTATGCATTGGTCCTGCCACCAATAATCAGGCCGAATATGATGCAGTGCGTGGTCTCTTAGTCGATGCCCTCTCTCATCGCATCCTCCATCTGCATGTTCATTTAGATTCCCTACTTCTTGTCATGCAACTAAATGGTGTCTATCGTGTGCATATTCCTGTGCTGTTTAGACGATATTTACGAGTGAAACTCTTGATACGTGAGTTTGAAACCATAACTTTTACCCATGTACCTCGAGAACAAAATCACTATGTAGATAGAATTGCAAACCATGTTCTAGATTGGCATTTATCACACGCATTTTATACAAGACAATAACATTCATAATCATTAAACAAGATGCATATCCATAATATGTGTCGCAAAACATGTGTTTAAAGTCCATCTACTCTGATACATATGACATGCCCATCGCATGTTACAAAAAACTCAAAACTGGGGGCACCACCTGTCCCTACATACACACTAGGGGGCACCACATGCCCCACACCTAATCAATATCTGGCGGATCCCGAGCCAATGGCTTTGCTCCTGCAGCCTGTAGATCCCGCATCCCCTGACCGGCCATCGCCATGCGCCGCATGACACCTCGCCATTCTGAGGGTAGACCAATACATGGCTCTATGTACTAGTCGTCTAAGTCTTGCCACCCGCGCTCTAACACTTCGGTCAGCAACCTCTTGCATCTACGGCGGATGTCCTCCAGAAGAGCGGCTGCATCCTCATTATGCGCTGCTCTCGACCCACTCGGACCTGCAACTCCAGATGCTGCCGGTCGTCCCATATATCCGGTCGGTTTTACCGGAGCTATATCTGCATACCAAAAGTACATGAATCAGTACCCTATCTACTATTCACTAACACAACATACCCGAAAGAATAGTTAGCTTATCTCCTTTTTATCGGGTCCCCATGCTCGACTGGCGGAAGTGGTAGATCACGGATCCTAGAATAACTCGGCTCCTATGAGGATAGTTATCTATGTATAACGGCATCGATCCCAATGGGCAAAAAAGGAGCTGGGTCGAAACACTCGTCCGCCCGCCCCCCTCCTCCTCTTCTGTTAGCCACCCCCGGGTGCATCACGGGCTCTCTGGGGCCCCATCCCAGGAAAACATGCGACCTTCCTAGGTCGGGATCTTCTCAAAAGATGGAGCACAATAAAGTCCCATCGAGCAATCGTGGTTCACTTAAACACCGAAAGCGACATTTGTCGTTCACCTTCAACATCATTTGGGCCCACCCATAGTAGGTCCCACTCAACACACTCTCTACGATCATCATTTGCCCCCCAGTGATGTGATGGAATTCCTGGTTTCCCAGGATCTGCAGCACCGCTGCGGCCACTGCCTGGGTCTCTAGTCTCTCTAGGTCCTCGATCGGTATCTGTGTCCCTTTGACTTGGAGACCCGGTCAACAATTCCGCTCCACAAACTCCATGATGGTCCACCCCCGCGGTAACACTGGCTGCATATTTCCCACCATCCCAAGTGGTGGGAGACCTATCAGAAAATACACATCCTAGACTGTCAGATCGATCCTGTGCCCCTGCACTACAAATACCTCATGCTCTGGATCCCAATAACTAATAATCTGGGCCAACAAGGGCTCTCCAGCTCTCATCAATGAGTTCTCTAAAAAATTTAGAACCCCAAACCTGGCAAACACACGACGGACACCCTGATCTGCCTGGATCTCTGCCCGTAATGTACCCAGGTCTCTCTCTCTCCAGTTAACCTATATATCTGCCATATCTGCACAAAAACATCACCTTTGTCGGTAAACAGATAGGGAATACTGTAACCAAACACAAAAACCCAACTGTCAGCCATAAAACAGCAATCAAATCCCCTCCTCTTCCAGGTCGCACTTTTCTGCCAAATCCTGGGCTAGGTCACACCTTTTGGCTCAAAACCTACGTCCCAGGTCATAGATTTTGGCCAAAAAAGTGCGACCCGGCTGAAAAGATTCAAGGGGGTCTGTTCCTGAGCTTCTGGGCCCTAATCTGAACTTTCAATCCATCAAAATGAAAGAGTAAGGTTAGGCCTCTTACCTACAACTGACGGATCTCGATTCCAACAGTCAGTTTGTCCGCTACGCTCGCCACAAGATTTAGGGCCTTCTCTCCTCTCTACATTCACCACAGCAACACTAGCAAATGAGTGGATTTGGAGGGAAAACTGCCTTATTAAAAGACAACCCTTGTTTCTTCTTTCGCCTGCTGCGACCATATCGTAGCTTCGTTTGACAAACCGTCTGCATCGTTGGAAAGCTCTTACCGAGCCCTCAAATGGGTATCTATTATTTTTTTGTGATTTGATACTTCACCAGGACACATTTTTTCCAAGAAGGGTCACTTCACCTCTCCTTAAAATCGCATTTCTTCACTTACGACACTTGTACTTGGGGCACCATTTTTCCCCCTTACTTGTCTTTGTTCGTGTCGATTTTCGTCATGAGTTACCATCTTGCGCTCATGTTTTCATGGTCCCCCATTGGGCCTTTACTGTGTGGCAGCACCATCGAGTCGCCCTTGTTTAGAGCATCCAAGTTGAGTCATCATTGCATTCATGGAGTCTATCCCGAGTCCCTTTGTACCCCGCTATAGCCCTCCATCCTTCATTGCTTGGTCTCTCTCGTGTCGCACATTATGGCCTTCAGTCCCACTGTCCCCTATCCCTTATGATATTGTGTCAGTCGCTGCCATGTCATTCATGCCCTTTATGCTCTAACAAGGGAAGTCGTCCATTCGCTACTTAGTCCCTTCCATTCCACCATCATCATTGGTATCAGTCTGTCTGTCGCTCTACTATTTTCTTTCGTTCCTTAGTTGAGGATCTCTCATTGCCTCACCTATGGTGGACCTCCTTCTGTCGACATCAACTCCTTCATTCCAGAAGACCGGTCTAGAGGGCGGTGTACCTTGGTTCCAGCTTCCACTCTTGTTCGGGGCCTCGGATCAGGCAAAGGGCTCTCTCATTTCCCTTTGACTTGATTGTTTCTCCACTCCAGCTCCTTTCAGCATGATCAAGATCTGTATACTTGATGGTTCAGTGATGCAGCTGCAGCTCTTGGTGATTCCCGGGTGTGTGTGAGATGTCTCAGCCCTCATGAGGGGGTGGCCCTGCAGGTAACCCCCCACATGCCCGGATGACCTCTTCATTGTAGTCTTCGATGCAACTCCATATATTTGATGATGTCGGCCTTAGCCGCTTGCAGCGCCTCTTTGATTTACATGTATCAGTCAGATTTTGTGAGCCCTTCCCCGCTTATAGGGGGCATTTGGGTTGTATTTGTATCTCATGTACTCAGATATTATTGTATAAGTCCTGGCTGTTATCCCAGGCACAACATGTATATGGGATCCCTCATTGTATTGTTATTTGGCTCATGTTTATGCCGGCTGTACTTTATAGTTCGGTCCCTTGTTTACTGGACACACTATTCTTTTGTACTTTGTCTCGGCGGGCATAGGTATGCCTCCCCCGCCGCCTTTAGCACAGGTACCCTCTCATAAAAAGATACTTGTTGCACCTGTAAGTCTTGTCTCCTCAGGGTCTAGTTCTTCAGCACATTAGTCTACCTTACATTTCTCTCTTTGACTTCCCTTTTGCTGTCTGGTGATTGAGTTCTTACAACGTACTTCGGTCATACGATTTGCTCCTAACACTCGCACGCTGGGGGGCAATCTGTTACACCATTTTTTGGTCATCTAACCTACTATCATTAGATGGACCCAAGTACATCATGTAAGACCAATTTTACCCTAAGTAAAATTGCTTTCACTATGTTAAATAAATTAATAAACCACATTTATTTAGGTTGTTTATGGTCTAAACAGGAAACCCCAAAAGGAAATATTAAACAAATCTATATTTGTTTGAGTCTCCTCATGGAATAATTAATTAAACAATAATTTAATTATTATTCCTCATCATGTTTAACCCAAAACAAAGAAATTAATTAGATAAATCTCTATTTATCTTATTATTTTCTAGGAATAATTATTTAAATCTTATTTAAATAATATTCCTTGTTAAATATGACTAATCAAATAATTAAATAAATCATTATTTATTTGATTATCATTCAACCACTTCCTTAAAATGATAAATAAATCATTTATTTATTTAATATTTACAAATAAAGGGATTTGACCCAAGTCAAATACTTTTTCCCTCCAACAAATATAATAAAATATTCCATAAAAGGTGGATCTAGATTTGGTTAATGTTATTTTAATCATGCACCAAGATCTAGAATGACCCCATATTTTGTTATAAATAGGAGGGTTTTCCCTACCATTCTTCACCTTTTGTTGCCTATTAGATCACTCTGGATCTATACACTTGGTCACATTTCTACATTATTTGCTGTGTGAGCTCCCTTTGAGTTCTATCTTTGTCTGGGTTTTCTACACCAACAAGAGAGAGAGATTCTAGATCTGAAGTGTTGAGGACTTCCAAGAACCCATCCCATTGAGGAGAATTGGATACACCTTCTTGTTTTCCTCCCAGGTGCCCTTAATACAAAAATTCTTTCAAAAATTGTTCTTGTCTTATCTATTGGATATATGGAGCAAACCCTTCTTTTTACTGCTTAAGGTCTTTCTATGCATAGATCTGGTTTTTTGCAGCTCTTTTCTTGATCAACTAACTGCAGATCTGAAGATATTGGCAGCCACTTTTGATGTTAGGGCTATTAGTTATGCGTAGCTAAAGTGGTCTTTTTTCGTACACTTCGACAAAGGATTCATACTAACAATAAACTTATCTGTTATTTATGAAAGGGGAGTTGCATACATTCTCTGTGTCCATTAAATGTGATGAAATGATGTGGTCCCTTTAAAATTTTCTTTTCTCTTTCTATTTAGTTGTGGATCTATTCTCCTTACATGGTGCATATGTCTGTTAATAAGGATTGTATGTTATGATTTCATGGAATGTGTTAGATGTTTCATTGTTCTTTGATGCCTCTACATGATTCCTTATTTTGTTGAGTTTATACACGTCTCGAGTGAGACACCTTAGATTCTTACTATGTGAGGTGAAAATGCCAACATATTGGTAGACTACAAGAAACCCTTTTGTTGGTGCCCTATGTCCGAACCTAGGGTCTCACTCCTTAAATTTTTGATCTAACATGACTTATCTTCAATTTTCGTGTACCAACTTTCTTCGAACAAGGTCTTTCAAACCTTCAACCATTACACAAACCACACAAATTTCTTTGAGCTGCTAGCTTTTCCTATAATTCATAGATATAATAGCTCCATTGATGTAGTCCTTCTTTATTTTATGCATAAGAGGGTAATATTGGTAGCATGATTTCTTCATGCGCTGGTGTCATAGGGATAAGCTTCAAATTCCATGTCATAACTCTTTATAGGGCTCCCAGTATCTCGATCTTCAAACTAGAATATGAGCCAAGGAAATTTCTTGGAACTGCCTTAACAAACTTGGAATTATCAATTCTTCAGTTAAAATAATATTTTCTTTAGAGATACAGATTTCAGACTTCAAAAAAATACTAGAGAAATACGATGGTTTTAATGCTTCAAATTCTTCAATCCTTCCTTTGAGAATGAATCATCTCTTTGTAATGTCTATTGTATTTGTAGACCTGGTTTTTAATGTATAGTGAGCTTCATATGTCAGTTGAAATTTTGAAACAAGGACTCACCCTCTTTTCAATAGATATGTCACAAATATAAATCTTTGAACTGTTTAATTGTATCTCCAAAATATACTAGGTACTAGATGGATAACTTCATATTTCACTGTATATGTTGAGCAAGTGGCATTGTCTACTATTTTGGATTCAAATGAGGGATGCACGTGAATTACATATAGTATTATTATACAAGAAAATGATGCTTCTCAAAGGGATAAGAATTTGCTTCAAATGCTAGGTTAGTATTCAACATTTATCATGCTTTGTCACCCAATGATAGTTTGCAATTATGTAGAGATGGTAGTCTTTATGCACAAAAATGGGCTTTAGTAAATCGACATATTTAATAAATATATTATACACATATTTTTTTGGCCTCCATTCAAAAAGATTGATTTCTATCATAGAGTGTATATACTTTTGACCTTCTAACCACAATCTTAGGCTCTTCTAGCATATTTATCCACAAATTCATCTCTTTTTGCATAGGAAATATGTCATAGAGAAGTCTGACCTTGTTGAGAGATAGGTCACAAATAAACTTGCTTTGAATGTTTTTAAGTAATAGGATGTTCGTATGCCTCCACAAAAGGATCATAAACCTTTTTCTTCACATAGGGTGCATCTCTAGTGTTCGAATGTTATATTAAACTTTGAATATTACACAAAGATATATATAACTTTAATTCGAATTCCAAGTTTCAGATAACTTGGATTTCTTTTACAACTTGAATCTTGGAGAGACTATGAGAGAGTTTATTTTATAGGCTTTGCTTAAACTTTGATATGATATTGTGCTTATTACAAAGATAAGGATTCAAATGTTTCCATATTGCAGTACATAAATTCGTCATCAAATATACAAGGATGAACTAAAAAGGTCTCAATGCTTTAATTACAGAGTTGATCTACCTGAATTCAGTCCCACCTATAGTCTTTTGGTCCAAAAAAAATATCACAGGTTTACTAAGCTTGGATATGTATAAATTCCTTTTAGATTCAAACTACTAAATGTAATTTTCTAAAATAATAGACTTGAATCTACTCTACCAATTGCAGAAACAATAAATGATCACGAAATTATGAAGCATACAAGTGATCTATATATGAAATCTTGAGGATTTATGTCAAATTTTGGAAGTGAAAATATTAGGGTTTTTAACCTCTTATGTCAAATTCATTAACACATAAACATGATTTAAAATTCAATTTTCTTAGAAATAAAAGAAGACATCAATACAATAACAGTAAACACAAAACAACAAGTGATGAAGGAGTTCACCCCTCCTAGGCTAGATCTCCTGGTCTAGCTTCCAATGGTTGGGCCTCTTTTATTATGCTAAAAAAAGTGTGTTAACATAAATTTATAGTTCTTAAATGGCTTAAAAATGTCTCCAATGGCTCTAGAGAAGTAAAAAACCCCTAGTTGGGCTCTTTCTGCTCCAAAAAAGGGAAAAAATTGAATGAGTTATGCTCCAATGAATTTTTTCACTAACTATCCCATAATTTGCACTTTCCTGCAAATCATTCTACAAATTCTAATTTTTTCGGCCACTTGGGTTGCAAATTTTTTTCTATCATGGCAAGATTCTCGTGACACTAGGTGCAAATTTTTGCTTCTTCAAATTTACTATATCGACCTTTATCTGACTAAAATGGTGCCATTTGTCGAAAATCCAGCCATTGATTTCAGAACAGTTGTATCAATCCCGCCAAAGGTTATTGACTTCAAGTTTGAATTGACATGGGTTGAGAATTACTTGTTGTGGGTTGGGGTTAGCTAGAAACTTTCCCAAGGTAGGTTCCGCACACAACCACCATACCCGTTGACTGCGACAACAAATTTTGTGGAACCTGCTCATGTGAACGCCTTGTTCCAAGACTTCACCACCATCGTAACCATCACCTAACCGTAGCATATAAAAAAATTCAGGCCCTGTCCTCTGTGTTCACTTCCCAACTTAACTTCCTAAACCAACGTTAATACTACACTGTTGGACTTTGCATATGGGTTTAACATTATTGTTTTTAGTTTTAATATATGACACTCCATCGATACATATGTGTTACAAGAAAAATTTGGTTTAATACATATTATAATGTTTGGTGTTGGGCCGGTGTCAGCCCTTGACCCTGGTTTATGGACCAGAGTCAGGGTTTAACCTTGGTCCCCACCCCTGCATACGAAACCAATAAAGTTTAAATAGTGCATGAAGACTATAACTATTAAGAACTACTACAAAAGAGATGGTCGAAGGTATTTGTTGCTTGGTGGAGGTCCCGCGCTTGAACCTCGAGAGGTCCGCTCTAGCCCTTAACAAAATTTTGGTCACCCATGAGGAGGCCATGTGGCAGCCCCTAGTTGGACCACGTGGCTCTCTCTCATTGGACCACCTCAACAATACTTCAACCAATATAATTCCACCAAAATCGAACCAATAACAATATGCAAAGTGTAGACCAACCATTGGTCAATGGGGTACAGTCACTCTGCCTAGTCATCAGTACGGAATGTTGATTGTGCACCCCTATATAACCGAATCCAAAAAAAATTGTTGTTTCCCAAAAAAAAAAAAAAAAACATGATATAGGGAGCATTTGATATCATATTTGAGTGAAATGATTTGCGCCAGATTCAAAACGACGATATCTATGCTTTGGCGCTAGTTTCGATCCATTATGACAACTTCGAATTTTGAGCAATAAAATGATCCACTGGATCAACAAGAGAAAGAATTCAATCAACACATTACAAAATTATATCTTGGGGAAATCCATAGCTAAAAATCTCAGTATATATATATTTCATTAGTTAGAAAATATGAGAAGATTACAATGCTTTTCTCATGTCCGAGAAACCTCTACACTATCTCTATATGTCTCACAATTTCCTACACAAGCATAGGCCAATATTTAACCAATTTTATTCTTTCCCAATTCCCTGTTTCCTTGCATTGTTTCCTTGGGAATTATCCCCCTATTAATTAGGGAAATCCTCAATTGGAATTGCACAATACATCATAGGCCTTCCTATAACTACATGCACCACTTGTACAATTTGAATGATTATACAACTCATAGTACACTGCATTGAAATCAAATCTACATCGGGTAACTCTTAGAGCACACATGCATGAGTTATTATGGTTGGTTTATCAATTAACTAGTTGATCATGGAGTACACACCCCACTACTTGACCTCCCACTAGTTCCTCCAACAGTTGGAACTAGTTAAACTAACTTTAACTCAACTAAACTGAATTAATTAATTACAACTCAAAATAAACTAAACCAGGGCTCCTAAAAAGAAGGAGCCACTCTACATGAATCAAGTTAGACCCTTAATTCGAATTATCTAAACCAACTAAGTCAAACTAACTCAGTTAAGCCATACAAGTTGTCATGAGATGTGGAATTACAATTTTCTTCTAATTCAATGAAAACTAAAGTAGAATATTTCTTGGTTCCATTTTCAACTCTCCCTCTTAATAAGAAATGGATTATCAGATACCTCGATTTGGCCTCTACGAAACTCAAATTTTCCTCTTGGCAATGCCTTACTCTAGATTTCTGCATTCTGTTTCTCTCTAGGAATGTACTCTAGCAACATGATCCGCCTCTGCACACAATCTCTGAGATGGTGGTACCATATGTCGATATGCTTGGACCTATCATGAAAAAATTCATTCACAAAGAGTTTGATACAACTTTGGCTGCCACAATAAATCATTGTAGGATCCATCTACTGATGAAATAACCCAACAAGGATCTTCCTCATTAAGATAGCCTGACGAGTTGCTTGAATGGAAACCATGTACTCTAATTTTTCTAAGTTGAGTGCAACTGATCTTTGCTTCTTGTTCTACTAAGAAACTTCTATTGACCCAATACTAAAGATTCCTCTTGATGTTCTCTTCCTGTCCGATGGACTACCCACCCAATATTCATCTGTGAATCCTGGCATCTTCACTCCCTCTGTCTGTCTGTACCAAAGACCAAACTGAGTGGTACCTCTGAGGTATCTCAACAGATAATTGGATGCCTTCCAATAGAGTTTGGTTGGCTTAATCATTGCATGACTATGCTGGTTAACTGCATAACACATGTTCGTTCGTGCGTTCTCCATGTACATAAGTGAACCCACAAGCTACCTATAAATGGTAGCTTCTACCACTTTCCCTAAAGTAGCATCTTCCTTCTTCCAATTCCATACTAGAGGAGTTTCCATGGGTTTACTGCTCTACATGTGAAACTTCTTATGTATCTCGCTGGCATACTTTCCTTGAGAGACAAACAGTTCCCCATCTCCTTGAAAAATTTCCAAACCAACGAAATAATACATGAGCCCCATGTATTTTATCTCAAATTATCTTTGCAAGATTTTATCAGCTTCTCATCACTTGTTTGAATTAAGTCATGGACATAAAATACTATAATCAATAATAGACCTTCAACAAAAATATGGTAAGGTTTTCATCTGCTTCACTTTTGGTGAAGCCCAACTCAATGAAACAACTGTCAATCCTGGTGTACCAAGCATGAGGTACTTATTTCAATCCATACATCTCTCGCTTGAGTCCACACACATCCGACTCTCTATCGAAGGTCTCAAATCCTTCCTGCCGCTCTATGTAAACCTCTTCCTCAATCACTCCATTGAAGAAATATGTCTTCACATCCATATGATGTATCTTCCATCCCATCTATGCTGAAAGTGATAGAATATATGTGATTGAAGAGTACCTTAATATTGGAGAAATTGTCTCCTCGTAATCAAATCCCTCCACCCGAGAGAACCCCTTGGCCACAAATCTGGCATTTTTTTTCTCGACACTCCCATATGTTTCTTACTTCACCTTGTAGATCCACCTGGATCCTACAACTGACTTGTCCTCTGGTCTTGGGACAACTTCCTAAGCATTATTCCTGATAATGGAATCATACTCCTATACCATGGAATCAACCCATATTGTTTTCTGCACTACTTCCTCGAATGAGGATGGCTCAGTTTCTACAATCTCACTCATTAGAGCCATGTGTTGATCGATGGTTGTCATTGATGTCAACCCAAGCAACACCAGGGGATACCCCAATCTTTCATGGGAATTTTGACTTGAAAAATTACTCTATTACGAGTCAATGATATTTGGGATGGTTTCTACTAGTCAAGATATTTCCATTGATAAATGGAACGCCGCATAATTCTTCACGGTTTGAGAGATATTTGTGTTTGAAGTTAGTAACCCCAGTTAGTGGGCTAAAACCCCATGGGGTTGTAGGATGACACTAATCATTTTTTGTGGTCACTGAATAGTCAATAATTAATAATTTTTTAAGCTCTTAAAATCCTTCCAACATTAACTTATTGAACACCCTCTCAACCTAAGCATTTATATAAATTGTGACCCTCATATCCTCCTCATGTAAGGATTTCGCTACTAAAAACAGGTCATCATGGAATTTTTGCTATAAAGTTTTTTCTGGGAAGATTCAGATTCTGAAAAAAAAAACCCACTTGGGAGAAATCCTGATGAATCTCGTATCCAAATTTTAGATCTTGGTTTGCTACATTTTCAAAGATATGATTTGTGGAAGTTATGGTTTTTGCAAGATTCCAAATTTCATCTCAAAGAGGTAACCCTGGTAAAATCATCATAACTCTCTCTATGAGAATAAAATTGGAATTTTGTAAAATGTTGTGGATAGTGCAAAAACTTTAGTATTTTGTGTATCAATTTTTGAGTCGAAGGAGGAAACAGTTGCACGTGGAAATCCATACAAGTTCTCTCTACTGAATTAGTCCATACTTAGGTCATTATGAGAGATTGGGCATAACTTTTCCTTGAAAAATCAAAATCATTTCATACCTATGGAATTGGAAATAAGACTTAGAGGGCTACTACAAGACTAAAGATCACATATTGGGGTTCTGAAATCACATAGATACATCAAATTCAATATCGAGCTCCTAGAAGGAAAGAAAAAGCTAGATGATGTGTTGTCAAGGGCTGCAAAGGACCAAACTTTCTAGGGCAACAAAGAAAATAAAGGTGCATAAAAATGATGTAGAAGAGGTAAGCTCTAGGTAAGTATCTTTTGTATATGCATTTTCATCTCTTGATTGCATTAGGTTCTTTGTATTCTAATTTGTCTTTTTTGTTTAACACTGACAAATGCTCTGCAGGATGAGGTAAGTTTTGCTATTATCATGTCATGGGTATTTCCTTGAAGACTTTTTGCAGGTATTATATATTCATCAAGATAACACTCAATGCATGATCCAATGTTCTAAAGAGTGAGAAAGGGTAGCATGACAAGAGAAAAAATCAAAGTGAAAAACAACAGCAAGAAGTTCACCACATGAAGTCTTCAAGTGGGCAGCGCTGCATACAGTCATTGTAAGGGTATCATTGTACCTAGTCATTTTAAAAGCATCATTGTAAAAGTTGTACAAGTGTATACCTGCCAAGAGTTGAAGATTCAATGTCGATAGGTCTAGGATCATCATTAGGTGGTTGTGTCATAGTTGGGGTTATGGTCTAGTGTGTCTTCTTCTTCCACATCATTCTATATCATTGTAAAGTGGACCATTTTCCTTGGTACGAGAGTCCATTATTCTTTTATTCTTATATAGGGTGGTAGGGTGGTGATAGGCTAGTGCATGAAGTCACCAATAGGTTCAATCCTATGAAAAATTTAGGGTGGTAGAGTGGTGCTAGGGTGATTTTTAACTCATTGGGTGTTTGGGCATTCGTTCAGTTGACTACTGAAGAATCTCAGGTGTTAGAGCATCCATCCAGTGGGAATTGGAGAGGAATTCTTTTCTATATTCTAGGAATTTGGAGATTTATTTTCAATTGGAGTTGAATATTAAAGAATTATTAGAAAAAAATTCAGGTGGTATTTGTCTCAGAGGGGGTTTCCACCTTAAAAACTGTGCGCATTTGTGTTCCTTTTGTTTACTGCTATCATTGTAAAAACACTAATAATAATTGAATATTAACTAACGCTCTGAAATATTAATAATAATACTAATTGAAAGGAATACTAATTCACCCCAACTCTCAGTATTTCCAACAATTGGTATCAGAGCTTAGTTCCTTCAATATAAGTTTAACAACTAGAAGGAGGTCATGGAGCATACCAAGAATGGCATACCTCTATTCAATGAAAATAATTATGCACTCTGGAAAGGAATAATGGAGGTCTATCTCTTGGCGTAAGGTTATGAATTATGGGACACTGTTCAAAATGGATTTACACCAACCTCGGATGAAAAAGGTAAGAAGAATTTGGTAAATGATGCAAAAGAAAATAATATTATTATCAGTGGGCTTATTGAATCTGATTATCATAAGGTGTTGGATTGTAAAACCACCAAAAATGTATGGGACAAGCTTGAGAATATATATGCAGGTAACTCAAATGTAAAAGAAGCAAAGCTTCAAATCTACAGAGAAAATTTTGAGCCACACTCAGAATGAAAGAAGATGCCAACATTGGTGCATACTACCAACATTTTGATGAAATAACCAACACTCTGGAAGGATTGGGAGAGCCTGTTGACAAGAAGACTATTATAAGAAATATTATTAGAATGTTACTAGGAAGATTCAACCCAAAGTTATTGGTCTTAGAATACAGTGAAAATATGGACAAACTCAACAAAGCCTAAATTACATGGAGTTCTTATAGAATATGAAATGGGACTTGATGAAGAAGGGGGTATGTAGCATCTAGAAACTGTGTTAGCTGCATCTAAGAAAACCAATAAGTACAAACAATATTCAAAGGAAAATACTTGCACTTGCAAGTGTGAAGAAAAGGAAGATGATGAAGAAGGTCTTTCAAATGGAGAATATCCTTACTTTACAAGAAAAATAAAAAAATTTAAGGGAAAATTCAAAGGTAAACTTCCATTGATATGTTTCGGTTGTCGTGAGGTTGGGAATTTTGCAGCAAAATGTCCAAACAGAAGTGATGGAAACTAAAAAGGAAAGAAATGCTTTAATAAATTCAACAAGAAAGGCAAGAAGAAAGGATTCAAAAGGAAATTTCTCTCTAAATAAGATAGCCCATCACCTGATGAAGACAGTGACAACGAATAAGGGATCAATGAGGGTGTATTTTTTATGGCCAAGAAAAATAAAAAAGAGGCATCAAACAAACAAGAAGAAGTGTTGACCATATAATAATTTTCTAAGGAGGCAATCAGGCTTATAAAATAGCTCAAGGCTGAGAAGATCCCTTCCAATACTCTTGAAGAACAAGTTCAAGGTCTCAAAATTGAAGTTGAAGAACACAAATGTATTGAAGAGTCACTTCAAAATAAGTTGGAAGAAAGAAACCAAGAAAGGGAAGCATTAGAAACCGAAGTAGTATTGCTCCATACGGAAGTGAAGAAGGGAAAAAAATTCCAAAACTATGCCAATAGCTCAAGGGCATTGGAAGAAATCATCAACAATCAATGATCTTACAATGAAAGAATTGGCCTTGGTTACAAAGAAGAAGAAGAAGGAACTTCTACAAAAAAATACAATTAAGCAATGAGATCTGACAGGAATGTAGAATTCATTGGACAAGATTCACAAGAACAACCTTGGACAAAAATTCCCTGACGAAGATTTCTATCCAAGTACCAACATATTTTTCATGGCTATTGTTATTCATGTGGAAAATTTGGTCATAAAACTTTAGAATGTCGCACGCACCCTAGGAACCAATACAATTCCAGGAGATATGTCAAATATGAACCTCCCAGGGTTCAACGAAACATCAATATATTTGAACATTTAAGAAATAACTTTTAATGTTACAAATGTAGAAACATTGGACACATAGCCAGAGACTGCAGACTTTAAAATCCTCCAAAAGAAGCTTTGAAGCCACAGAATGAACGGACATGGAAGAAGAAGAAGACTAATAGTTTTGCTCTTGCTCTCAAGGCTCAAACCAACAAAGATGTGTGGTAGGTTGATAACGGTTGCTCAACGCATATGACTAGAGATAGAAAGAAATATATATCTCTGAAAGAGAAGAAGGATGGAACCATGTCCTTTGGAAATGATGGATCTTTAAATTTTATAGGATCAGGTACCATCACTCGTGAAAGCAAAGATTTTCTAGCCAAGAATGTTCTATTGGTTGAAAACATGAATCAAAATATGCTCAGTGTTGGAAAAATGTGTGATCAAGGACGCAAAATGTTATTCAACTCCACAAAAATGTGAAATCAGGAAAGGTAGGTATGGTAAATTTGTGGCTATAGCAAGATGAGCTCCAAACGACATATATGTTCTGGATGAAGTAACTAAAGCATGTCTACCAGCTAAAGAAGATGAAAGATGGTTATGCAAAAACGAATGGGTCAAATAATATTTGAAAATTTTGTTGGCTCTGGGGGTCCTGACCCAGGTTCAAAAAACCCCTATACTACTGCCCCTTTCTGTAGTGACCTACTTGTGCAGGTCAAAGTATCACTCGAAGTAGTATGGGTGGGTGCTGGAACCAAGTTTTCGCACCCTAAGAAAGGATAGGTAAGGCAAGAAGATCTGCATAAGGCTTAATAATGACCAGATCTCCTATTTCAGAATCTGATTTATAGGCCTTCTTCGCATCTACGTGCGCAAGGTCAACTATGCTACGGTGCTCAACAAATTATATACTTATAAGACAGTAGTGCAGTATTGCATAAAACATAACAAATAGATCCAGATGCAGTAAAAAACTTACACAGTATTATCGCAGCTTACGCATAACACAGCAGTTACCACATATTCACATAATCAGTGCACATAGATTCAGTACTCAAAACAACCTTTCTTATTCATCAATCCGTCAATTCCCTCTTACAATACCTAAGCCTGACCTGCACACACAGCAGTAGGGTCCGCACACAGCAGAACTTGGGATCTCCGTGAACACAGCCAACCAGAGTCCCTTCCCAAAAACCGAAACAGATCTATTAAGCCGCAATTCGCATCAAGACCTCATTATCTTCCTGCCTTACAATTCAAAGTGTTCCTCTATTTATAACAATCTAGCCTAATATTTCCTATGGTCTGAAAACCGTGGTTTGCGGATTCCACATCTACCCTTTAACCCATTACAATGCTTTCGGGGCTTTGCCCCACCCCAAACCCCTGCGCTAGACTAAATATAATCAAAATTATACAAAATCGGACTAGTTTTGCAGCTTGTAGGAGACCCTATTCCAACAGTCCCCCAACACAATCTTTTGAATCGTCCCGAGTCACTGTGGTGGTGCAGTGTCTATCTGCGCACGTAAGGTATTGATGGCAATGATTAGCGGAGGTAACACTTCTTGGCTCTGGGCAACAACACTCTTTGCGATGTCTACCAGCGTATGGGAGGTTGGTCCTTCAGTATCCGTGGTGACCCGCTCTAATATTTGGTTGAGTCGCGCAATTGCGTCTTGAGCACCCTGTGATTTCTGGAAGGTGACGTCACCACATGGCTTCAATCACTTTGCGATGGTGTTAGTATGAATCCTTTGTCGAAGTGTACGAAAAAGGACCACTTTAGCTATGCATAACTAATAGCCCTAACAACAAAAGTGGTTGCCAATATCTTCAGATCTGCAGTTAGTTGATCAAGAAAAGAGCTGCAAAAAACTAGATCTATGCATAGAAAGACATTAAGCAGTAAAAATAAGGGTTTTCTCCATATACCAATAGACAATACAAGAACAATTTTTGAAAGAATTTTTGTATTAAGGGCACCTGGGAGGAAAACAAGAAGGCGTATCCAATTCTCCTCAGTGGGATGGGTTCTTGGAAGTCCTCAACACTTCAGATCTAGAATCTCTCTCTCTTGTTGGTGTAGAAAACCCACACAAAGAGTAGAACTCAAAGGGAGCTCACACAGAAAATAGTGGAAAAATGTGACCAAGTGTATAGATCCAGAGTGATCTAATAGGCAACAAAAGGTGAAGAATGGTAGGAAAAACCCTCCTATTTATAACAAAATATTGGGTCATTCTAGATCTTCGTGCATGATTAAAATAATGTTAACCAAATCTAGATCCACCTTTTATGGAATATTTTATTATATTTGTTGGAGGGAAAAAGTATTTGACTTGGGTCAAATCCCCTTATTTGTTAATAATAAATAAATAAATGATTTATTTATCTTTTTAAGGAAGTGGTTGAAGGATAATTAAATAAATAATGATTTATTTAATTATTTGTGGGTGATTTGGTTATATTTAACAAGGAATATTATCTAAATAAGATTTAAATAATTATTCCTAGAAAATAATAAGATAAATAAAGGTTTATCTAATTAATTTCTTTGTTTTTGGGTTAAACATGACTAGGAATAATAATTAAATTATGGTTTAATTAATTATTCCATGAGGAAAATTAAACAAAAATAGGTTTGTTTAATATTTCCTTTTGGGGTTTCCTATCTAGACCATAAACAACCTAATAAATGTGGTTTATTAAGTTATTTTACATAGTGAAAGCAATTTTACTTAGGGTAAAATTGGTCTTACATGGTGTACTTGGTTCCATCTAATGATAATAGGTTAGATGACCAAAAAATGGTGTAACAGATTGCCCCCCAGCGTGCGAGTGTTAGGAGAAAATCGTATGACCGAAGTACGTTGTAAGAACTCAATCACCAGACATCAAAAGGGAAGTCAGAGAGAGAAATGTAAGGTAGAATAATGTGCTGAAGAACTAGACCCTGAGGAGACGAGACTTACAGGTGCAACAAGTCTCTTTTTATGAGAGGGTACCTGTGCTAAAGGCGGCGGGGGAGGCATACCTATGCCCGCCGAGACAAAGTACAAAAGAATAGTGTGTCCAGTAACCAAGGGACCGAACCATAAAGTACAGCCAGCATAATCATGAGCCAGATAAAAATACAATGAAGAATCCCACATACATGCTGTGCCTGGGATAACAGCCAGGACTTATACAATAATATCTGAGTACATGAGATACAAATACAACCCAAATGCCCCCTGTAAATGGGGAAGGGCTCGCAAAATCTGACTGATACATGAAAATCAAAGAGGCGCTGCAAGTGGCTAAGGCCACATCATCAAATATCTGGAGCTTCATCGAAGGCTGCAAGGAGGAGGTCATCCGGGCATGTGGGGGGCTACCTGCAGGGCCACCCCCTCATGAGGGTTGAGACATCTCACACACACCCGGGAATCATCAAGAGCCGCCGTCGCATCACCGGACCGGCTGGCCATACGGATCTCGACTGCGTCGGGGGGAGCCGGCGGAGAAAAAAATCAAGTCAAATGATACCGAGAGATCCCTTTCTGGCGATCCGAGGCACCGAACAAGAGTGGAAGCTCGGACCAAGGTAACACCGCCTCTGCACTCGTCTGCTCTCGGGAATGGAGGAACCGATGTCGCATGCAGGGAGGTCCGCCATAGGTGAGGCAATGAGAGATCCCCAACTAAGGCACGAGAGAAAATAGTAGAGTGACGGACAGACTAATACTAATGATGATGGTGGAATGGAGGGGACTGAGTAGCGAATGGACGAATTCCCTTGCTAGAGCATAAAGGGCATGAATGACATGGCAGCGACTGACACAATATCATAAGGGATAGGGGACAGTGGGACTGAAGGTCATAATATGTGACACAAGAGAGAGACCAAGCAATGAAGGATGGAGGACTATAGCGGGGTACAAAGGGACTCGGGATAGACTCCATGAATGCGATGATGACTCAACTTGGATGCTCTAAACAAGGGCGACTCGATGGTGCTGCCACACAGTAAAGGTCCTATGGGGGACCGTGAAAACATGAGTACAAGATGGTATCTCATGACGAAAATCAACACGAGCATGGATAAGTATGGAGGCCAAATGGTGCCCCTAATATGAGTGTTGCAAGTGAAGAAATTCGATTTTGAGGAGGGTTATAGTTGAGGGGCATAGGTGCCCCCAAGCATGGTGTGGTCATGCCAAAATGTATTTAGAAAAATGGGAATCTAAACACATTTTAATGATGTGGTGTGCCATTTGTTTTCGTTATGGTTATGCAGTTTGAGAAAGGAAATGGAGGATTACCAATCTCTTTTAGGACTGCATATATGAAGAAAATGGACTTTAATTTTTCGGGTTGGCATACCTGGTGTCACTATCCCAAAGAGAGGATTTGGAGATAATGAATTGATGCTCTCCTAGAAAACCCATAGGTTGGTCAACAACAATGTCTAAGAGATTGGGTTGCTAATGGAAAATGAAGGAACGATAAGGGGTATCATCCGTAGAGTGATCGGAAGTGATATGGGACTCTAGAGGTTCTTCTAAATGTGGAAGAATAATGGTACTAAAGTCGGCACGACCAGATACACTAGGAGAGTTGTGGAGAATTGCTTCTCTTGGTCTCTCAAATGTGGGTGCCCCCTTAACCAAACATTGGGTTTCAATGTAATGGCCACAAGGTGTATGTGGTGTGAACGCATGGGTTCGATGTAAGGGGGAATAGATAAAGTCAAGGGTGGGGATTTTTTCCATAATGTCGTCATCGTGATAGAAGATGGGGTGACTGGTGGAAGAAAGACCCCCTGACG